>CM048931.1:12665264-13115264 GCA_026686955.1 Epinephelus cyanopodus
ACATTAATGAGAGTAAAATTCCATTGGGGATTCCCTGGAAACACTTCAGGGACCTCATGTGATCTCTGAGCTCCATGTACAAACCCCTTACTTAATCTTTGTGAATGTTTTGCTGGTTGTTTCTTGTACACATGGAGCCCCGTCCCCCTCCCATCTCTAGCTCCCTGTCATCGTCGGAGGCAGAAGTGTTAACGCTGGTGTTCGTCTCCTGATCTTCCCTTATTAATTTGTGTTCAGCTTTGTAATCCAGTTATTTGCCACTTGCTTCTCGTTCTGGCAGAAAATATCAGTAATTAGGGCTCAGTGCTTGGCTGGCCACATTACTTTCGTCTTAGTGTTTTACTGAGGAGCGCTTGTTAAAACGGACCAGCGTCGTCTTTGAAATCAAACGAGCCAAATCCACCCCCTTTGTTGGAATCCACCCGTCTATCTCAGTGAATCGCAGTCTGAGCCAACCCAGGGGTGATGAATCACAAGTTGATTTTTAGCAACAAAACAGATTAAAAACAAATCTAATCTGTGAAACCTGGTAAAATATGGGTCAGACTTAGTGATAAATTTGTTTTGCTTGAAAATGTTAAATGTTTTCAGCTTCTTGGCTTCTTCCTTTAATTGATAATTAAAATGTCCTCCGCTGTTAACCATTTTGCATATTTATGGCCTCTGTTTTTGGCTGTTTTCAGGCTTAAAACGCTGTGAGAAATCCGTTGAAAATGAACCTGCTGTAGGTCTGAAGTTGTATTGAAATGTAAATTAGTTGGTGCACCATGGAAAGACCTGACTGACAAGTGGACCTTTAAGATATGGGGAAGGTATTTAATTATATTCTATGGAGTATGCATAACAATTTATCTGACTTGGAAATGTGGGTTTTGTAAAATATACTAATTTTTATGGAGAGATTATGAGCAAATATGAGAGTGGCAGGTGTCATGCACACACACACGCACACGCACAGGCACACACGCACACACATAGACACGCACACACACACACCAATGAGCCAGCTTCCTCTGTGTGATAAACCCTTTTAGTGTGCCAGGTGAGAGTTAAAAAGCAGATCATGTAGCAGGAGAGGAGGCACTTGCATGTAAGTAAACACTAATGGGCTTATAACAGTGCTGCTAAACACATCTGATTGTCGTGTAGGTGGATGTAATTGCAGAGAGACTGGCACTGTAAGTACGTGGCCGGCAGCCTCACAGTCGGAGCTGGGCTACAGGCCGAAAAAAAGGCCCGGACAAAAATAAAGATCAGAGAATAGATCCTTGTGATAGCTGGTAGATAAGTGTGAGGACCTCTGTGCCAGAAACCGCCTGGCAAAAAAAGGAAATAAAAAATGAGCAGGGCTGTATGCCAGTAGCCCCACTGAATCAGTGTTAGTCAGGCCCCACAAGAAATCTGAAGTCTGGGAACTTGTGATGGGCACTTTCCTGCATTTTCTAGATATCAAAATTGATTTAATAATAAAAGAAAAAATACCAGCAGATTAATCATCACTGAAAGTTTTATTAAAAGGCGAGTCCATCTGCTTTCTTATCTGTGTTTTTCAAAAGGAAACTCCCACTCAGCTGGAAGCACAAAGCAGTGACGTAGGTTGCAGCTCTCAGCTGTTGGTAGAAGTTTGCCTTCAGGGCTTCATGACAGTAAGGCATTTCTTGGTTTAGGTTAGGAGTCCTGGATACCGTTCACATTTGAACCAGCACCAATTCTGGTACCTAGAATAAGGTAGTGGTACGCAACGGTGCCCTGTAACAACAAAAGTGCAATTTTACAACAAGCTGCATGTGTGACGTAGTAAACGCAATTCACTGCTGTTTTCTAATCACACATACAGCTAATCTTCTGTCTCTGTAGCCCCTTTTACACTGCCAGATTTTCGGCGAATGTTGGGCCGTTTTGCCGGCAAGCTGCGAGCGTTTAGACACATTGAGCTGGATTGGCGAGTTGATCCGAGGTGCCCAATTTTCCGCCTCGTAGGGTAGTCATATTGGCAGAAGCTGCGGAGCTCCATGGCTGGCCTAAAGGGAAACTTCACCCTCTCAACCCCTACACACGTGAGGGAAAGTGTTAGCTTGGAAGATCTGAGCTTGGAGATGGTGCGATTCTGTTATAATGAGATCTTTATTAACCAGGTAAAGACACACTGAGATTTAGTATAATATTGCATTTGTACTGTATAAACACATTTATAGATATATAGTCAGTTTATTACCTGCAGAAGATGGTGGTCAGCATGCTTCCTGTGCAGACACAGGTACTAGGGCACAGACGCAAAGCGATGTACTCCTGTGGACGTCATGTTAGTTTGGTTCTGAAAGTCATAAAATAGCGTAAACTTAAAGGAGCAATAAGCAAAATTCATCATTTCTAGATTGAAGGAATTAAAAAATTGCTATGTGAAGAACTAGAGGTGTAATTTCATCTGGAGTATAGCATGACCTCACACACCCTCTCGCTGTGTTGATCTCCAGCACCTTGTTTACAAGCTGGTCTGGCTGCGCGTTACTGTGAGTTACTCCAGTAGCCGTAGTAGCTCTAGTGCTAACTCCAGGAGCTAACACTAACGTCACTACCCTGCGTGAGCCGGAGCCATGAGCAGAGTAGGAACGTTAGCGTGGCAGCTGACTAGTGAGTGAAAGACATCGCTAACTGCTAAAGTAAGCCAGACTTAGTTGGCTGTTTAGGTTTTATTTCCTTGCCCCTGTGGCGAGTGAATCTACCTGTAGTGAAACTGGGGCTAACTGGTGCTTCCTCCTCAGGCTCCACTTCACTCGACTGCCAGCACAGCCAGTTAGCCTCCGCTAGCTTCCCAGTTAACATTAGCCCCGGCTCTCTGTTTGGGTCCAACCGGAGCACCGAGCCCTAGTTTGTTATTCAGGTTAATGTGGGAAGAAGCAGCGGGTATATCGGGCAGCTGAGTGAAGTGGAGCCTGCGGAAGAAACACCGGGACCGTCTGGATGTATTAGTCTGTGGAGATGCTGCGGTCCTCGGCTGCACAGACGAGGCGAGGGGGGTGGGGGGTGGAGAGCAGAGGTAGAGGAAGTAGTGGCTCATGACACATTTTGTTTTGGTCTACAGGCAGTGCACAACAGCAAACCTAGTGGTGAAACAATTTTGCTTTTTGCCCCATTAAGCCTAGTTCACGTTACACTATTTTCACCCTGATTTTGCGTCGCATCTTTTGAGTGTTCATACCTGGCGACGTGCGTTTCTGTCAGTGGAAGTCACGCCAACTGCGTTATGACCTGTGTGCACGCCACAAGATTTCTCCACTGAGCCCTCGCTGACAGAACCCCAGATAACATGGTGACGTCACCAAACTTGGAGATGACACATCGTAAAGGCATGGATATTCTTCCCAGTGTTGCATCAGATCTGCCTCCAGGGCCTGGGTCCAAACACAACGCGCTCCCCATGATCCTGTGGATGCCACCATTGTTGTTGTTGCTTGCCAGCTTGTCAGTGTTGCCAGATCTTGGGAGAGAAACAAGCAACCAGGGCTATGGAAATAAGCCCAAAAGAAGCGACTATCATGCGTTCAAATAACTTATTAGACGGATACAAAGGTGACGTTTAGAGAGCGCAACCCTGCGGCTTGTCCTCCTTACATTTCTTCCGTCCTCCTGCACGCTGCTGTGGGATGTATCCCGCCTCTCATTGGCTGATGTCAGTTGTGTCACACTTCTCCAGTTTTCTAGCACGCCAGATATCCAGTCCCAGTCACAGACGAGGGGCCGACTTGCTCGTAGGCTTGTTCACACATGAGGACTCGTCGTGGCAGACTACCTGCTGACTCACCTCCGACCCAAGGTGGCTCTCAAGATCCTCTGCGACGTCAAAATTGCTGTGAAAATCGTGTAATGTGAACTACGCTTAAGGCAGGGGTAGACCAGCAACTCTTTATGTTCTGTGAGGTAAAATGACTGATTCTGTTAAAGGAGCCTGGTGGCTGTAAAAGTATTTTAACCCTCTAACAAAAGGGCAACCTAAAAAAAAAAACTACATCAGTTTAAGTGTACGCTATTTGGATTATTTTCACCATTTTCTTGCTGTCAGACGGCACTCTCTGACAGCAAACTGAAGCCATTATATCACCCTCTTCAAAGCCACCAGACTCCACTGACAGAAACACGAATTTAACCTCACAGCAGACAGAAGTTGCTGGTCTACAGCTGCCTCGGCCATTTGGTTTGTTTGTGCTATTGCATGAGTTTTGGAACCAAACTGACGTGAGGTCCACAGCAGTACATGGGTTTATATGCATCAACATCATCATGCAGAAACCTGTCAGGTCACATGTGAAGAGGTTTGGGAGCTAAATGTACAAACTCTGAAATACATAAAGAACACTACTTGAAAATTACAGACTGATATAAAAACCTTGAGATAATACTACTACTTGTAATAATAATAATAACAATAATAATAAATAATAATAATGATAATGGAGCCGCACTTTAATCGCAGCCCTAATCAACAGTCAGTGAAAAACTTTAATCACTCTCACAGACCCTGCTAAAATGCTGAAAATGGTAACTGCACTCTTGCGTCCTTCGTCTCAAAGACAAATAGTGTATGAAGACTCCAGAAGTTTATCTAGTACAGAGTAAATTAATGAACAGAAGCATGACTGATAACATGTAGTGAAGCAAGTTGTCTCTAAGGATGCTTTTCTGGGCACACTTTTTGGTTTCCATTAGAATTGGGCATGAAAAAAAGTTCCACAAGGACACTAAAGAATAGATTGAATGCTTTTGGAACATTTTTTGTTTCAAGTTTTCGTTTGGCTATTGGTTTTCAATGTCAATCTGCTCCAACCTTAAGAGGACATTCGTTTTTGTTTCTGCCGAATCACATCAATCAGCCAATTTGCTCCATTTCCAAGATTGCACCAGGAGAGAAGCTGTGATGGTCTGAGGGAACTCGAGTGGATGTTTAAAAGCAAAGACTTAAGTTGTTTGAGTGGTTTTTGGACCAGTTTGTACTGTGGATATCATACATGTACTCGATGCATCTCTGTCCCTTAGCATCACTGCTGTACTTTTCCTGATTGAACAAACAATAACACATGAAATGAGGTACATGTTATGTCACATCCTTTTTTGAAATCTGAATTTTCTCTCCCAATTTTACGCTCGTTGTGCACCCTTTGCCTTTGCTTGTCCTTTCTACCAATATTGGATAACCATCTAATTTGTTCCGTGCTACATCTCTTATATCTTGATCCTCTTCTCCTCTTTCTTTCTTTTTTTTGGTGAATAATTCCTTTTGATGAATTCCTCGCTGGCCTTTGATCTGTGCGGCAGAATGCGAATGTATTGAGCAGTGGAAGCACATCAGATAGGGAAGACAAACTCTTCAATGGAAGTCTGAGGAGAGCCGTGCAGCCTTGATCAACAAGGCAGGGGCATGAAAAGAAAACGCCTGCACATGAAAGGAGGCACCGAACAAAAGCCATCGACACGGGCGCCGTGAATCCTTTGTTTTGTTGAGATATGACAGAGATGTATTACTTTATCCGGCTCAACATATGGACAGTATCACGCTCCACTTTCTCCCATCTCTAACCTTTTGTCCTCCCAAAAGGAGCACAGCTGATCTTCTTTAAGTGAACACTCTGTATAATTGCTCCATTCGTTTGCTCTTGAATATGCTGTTTTCGTCCCATAGTGTTGATACTGGATGACACTGCCTTTCAAATGTGCAGGTATTTATTTTTGTTTGTGTGCCATACAAGAGAGGCTCAGAGCGCAAGCTGCAAAGGTGGGCCTTTGAAAACAGAGACCCGAGATATTGAACTCGCTGTTCTTTACCTGAACGTCGCTGTTGATGCTCTTGTTATTTAATGTGTAAATGTAGCCCGCAGTGGGGAGGCTTTTCTTGTTTGTAGATTGTACACTCAGGCATGTCTCCTGGTGCATTATGCTGAAATAACTCCTGAGAAAAACACACAGAGCTGAACTTTTTGTCTGTAACTCTGGTTCATCTGGGTAAGCTTAATCTGATTTTAAATCTCCTCCAGCAGCATCCTGTGTCCAAATTGACACAGTCCCATACATTCAACACCTGGGGACGACAGCCACAGTGCACCACAGAGCAGCTTTTAGTGCTGAATACCTTGCTCAAGGGCACCCCTGCAGTATTTGTTGAATCAATCTCCTGTTCACTTTTCCCAGACATTTCCAGCCCGTCAAAGGGCCTTTCTCACTGAGCAGGATTACAAAGTTATGTGGACACCATGTAACACCCAGAGCAGCTACTTTTCACTCCAGACCATGTTCCTGCTTTGAAGGGTGTTCCGGGTTTTACTCATCAAAGATATTCACTTAACTTCTAAAATCCTGCTCTGTGAGAAAGGGCCCCTTCAGTCAGATGCTCACTTCTCAAGCCTCTGTACTGTGAGCTTTCGGACCAGGGCAAGTGTTGTCGTATGTCATGTTAGGTGTGTAATGAAAATGGCTCAGTAGGAAGCATTTTGTTTTGGAAATAGCAATATAGATATTCATTGAGTGAGAACAAAATAACATTTTTGTTTCCCTATCCGAAATGTCTCTTTTTCTCTGTGAGGTTCACTCTTACGAATGCACCAATTCAGATTTATCAAACCCTCTTACCTGCACAAACTTAGTGTAAATTGTTCATTTCAGCCTGATGAATTCTACCTGCTGACAGGGAGGTGCACATCCATGCAAAGTCATCATCAGCATAATAGACACTTCCAAAGTTTCTTTATAAAACTGCCTAATCCACAAAAGTCTCATCCAACAAAAGACAAATTTCACACTGTGGAGATTTATGTCCTCGTAACAGACGACAAGTTTGCCATTGTTAGTACAGTCGTCGTACCAGGGAAAATATTATGACAGTTTTTTGACACATTAGATTCCAAAAAATATCTTTCTAAAGCAATGGTTCCGAGACTAATTTGAGATATTTGTTTATTCCCTGTGGAGGCAGACTATCAACATGACTCGTATGACATTTCTGCAACACTTCTGGACTTTGTTTGTATCTAAAAGAAATCAGTATCACCTGTATCTTCCACTTAGGAACAAATCTCTTTGTATGAGTGGTTCTTGTGGGCCCTGTGTGGTAGAACTAACTTCTAAAGTTGCTGCTTGTAGCAATACATTGCTCCTTTGAAAACTTAATATATTTGGGCTTTGACATACAATCAGAAATGTGTTCTTCAAAATCAGTATCAGGTTTATAGATAGGTATAGGTGTATGTTGATTTTCACATACAAGCAATATGCCTTGGTGTTTGGTGCATAACAATCAACATATAAAAGAAAATAAAGACAACAGGAAGTACTGCAACAGTCAAGAAACAAAAGAAGTGACAAAAAGATATCAAAATTTGTACCGTGTATCTTTTGTGCAGGAATGTGTAAAAGTACACAGTGCAATTCACAGACTTTATAAAAGTATGGACATATTGTGAAGTCCAGTTCTGAAGCCTCGAGCTTGACATTTTGGCCGTAGCCAGAGCCAGAAGTGACCATATTTTGATGAGAGGGTGGAGCTGTGAAGGAGCCAGCCTCAAGTGGCGATTTGAGAAACTGCAGGTTTCGAAACTTCGGCTTTTTGCTTCATGTTTTAGCCCTGGAGGTTGCGGCTTGGTGCAGTTTGGCTGTATACAAACATGATAGTCCAAAAGAAGTGTGCTAATGTAGTATAAAGTAATGTAGATATGCACACATAGACATATGGACACCCCTTTTTACGCCACCGCTAACAACTGTGCTCTTGCAAGTAATGTGCAGCAGATCTGTCAGAGATTAATGGATGGCACTTGAGCAGGTGAGAGTTGAAAGCTATATACATTAAGGTGCCCTGCATTTTCTACAGTGTAACTAAATTGCATATCTACCACCTATTCATTATGATAACAATAGCTTTTGTGTGGAGTATCATCATCCTTGTCAGCCTCTTGATGGTGGAAGGTTGTTGGTGTGAATGGTAAATCCCTGCTTCATCATCATGAGCACAAAAAAACCCATTAAAGATGACTATATACAGTATTTACTGTCAAATACAAATTACTGGTGAATCAGCTGCCACGCTCATTGTAATTGTAGGTCTCTCCCCTCACTCTAACAATCTTCACATACTGAAATTGTGTTAATGCCCTAATCATGCAGGTGAATGAATGAATGAATGAATGAGTGAGCTGCCAAATGCCAGTTTTCCAGGAATAAATAGCAGACTTAGAACTTAGCAGATAGTATGCTGTGAATTTCAGAAATAATGCAGAAGGATTTTGAAAAGGTTTCAAACTGTAAACCCACAGGTCATATCATTTTCTCAGCCCACAGAGGATTATGCAGCCCAATTCAATTTGAGTTAAAAAAAAAAAAATACAACATGAAATCCCTATAACTGGAGTTAATGGCTTGTCAGCCGACAACATGGTTACACTGAAAAGCCACCCACAGTGTAAACATGCCAATTATCTGAGCTGTCGGCTGCCCATAAATGTTATTCTAAAATTAAACTTTTTTTTTTGCCTTTGTAGCTCAGTGTATCACATCCCATACCTATCTGTAAATGAATGTCAAAAAATAATTAAAATTTTAAGGCTTTTACTTACTGGAAGATTTCCTCCATTTCCTGCCTTTCCTTCGCTAACACGTATCCAATTAATTTACATGTTTGAGTGATCCCTTGCTGTGCTTTGTCCCACCTCAGGAAATGAAACACATTAAGGGAGGAAAACACTCTTAAAATAAATGTTTAATTGTGACTTGATGGGAACGTGAGGCAGAAGCATGATGTGTGTCCAATTTTTTACAGAAATCAGAACTCCCTCCACTGTTCTGCTTTTACTTAGTATCTAAAGAAAGTCAGAAAGCTACTTTTGTGTTTGTGAATACATTTCAGAGACCTGCATTATCTCTCATGACGTGCCTGGTGGTCTGATTTATCATTTCACTGTTAGGCAGAGGAGGCAGTTTGAAGACACATCAGGGAGCTAATCACACAGATCATTTATCAACAAAGCTGCAGTTACACATTTGCAGAGACGGTTGCTGATGCTTCCAGCTGCGACAAACTTTTCCAATTTCCCATTTAAATTTCTCCGAATGACACCATGCTCTTTCATTACATATGCTGTAAGAGCTATATCTAATCAGGCAAAGGCCACAAGCTTTCACTGCCAATTATAGTTTATTCAAGGCCACTGAAGTGCGGCAAGACAGTAATTCCTGCTGTAATGTGAGGACTTTGTTTTTTATCCTATTCCACCATGTTCACACCAGCCGTGACAATGTTGCATCAGCTTATATTATATGCACCTCATGAGGCGATGTGAGTGAGCGTGAGTGTCATCATGGCAAAATGTGGTCCTGGTGACAACAGTTGTATCAGGACATCCACAGAAGCAGGTTTAAGTATTTTCAAGGTCCGTATATGTCTGTCTACGAACAGATTTGTCAAAGTGATAGCACCTCAACTGTGCAAGATGTAGTCACAAAGCTTTGTAGATGTGTAGATGAGATGAATTTATGGCCAAGTTCAAAAATGGGTGTGGTCAAAGCAAGGGCGGGGTAGTAGGGAAGGGGGTATTGACCACCCCATTATCAACCCCTGGCTCACCAAACTTAACAGGTGTGTAGTTGAGATAAAAGTGGGATAAAAATGGGTGTGGTCCGAACAAGGGGGCTGTAGTGGGGGTTGAGCAGCTAGGGAAGCGGCCATTGGCAAAACTATTTTATGCCCCTGGCCCATGGTACTTTACAGGTATTTAGTTGAGATAACAATGAGTGCAGAGTTCAAAGATGGTTGTGGTCCAATCAATTGGGCTGGAAGTAGGGGAGAAGGAAGTGGGGAAGGGGCTATTGGTCACCCCACTTTATGCCCCTGGCCCACAATTGGATAGCGTGAGAACCGTGCAAGATGCAATCATGAAACTGTTCAGCTGTGTAGTTCCGATCAAAATGATTGTCGAATTCCGAGATGGGCACGGTCCAAGCATTTGTAGCATAGTTTGATGCATCACCGCTGGAGTGATCCCATTGCCAGAAGGACTCTAGTTTTTGTTTTGTTTTATATAAATATTCCATACATATGGATGTTCCGGCATGTAAAGTTTGCAAAGTAAGGACCTAAACTATCTAATACCTGTAATGATTAGAGATTATTTGCTTTCATCTGATGCTGACAATCATTTTCTAACAGGATAAGCCATATCTTATTCAGAATGTGAATGCCTCTGTACAGGACAACCGTCAATGCCAGCTCTGGTCTTAAATCACAGCTTATTACTGTTCATTGAGGTTACATTGGTTGAATAAAACCACTAAATCCTTCTCTGCTTAGATTTGTCATTCACAATCTCATCTCAGGAATCATCTATTATCCTTCAACTACAATATCATTATCGTAAATTTGGTGCCAGAAAATATGGATACTGATGGATTGAGATCCAGTATGTGAAGAGATGGGGAATAATACAGTATTTAAGAACTGAATCATCATGACACAAAATTAGAGAGAATGATTCTACAATTTTCTGCTTTCCATCAACCACCTTGAATTTTTCAAAGGATATCTCATTTTGGAATTTCAGCTGTATTAGCATCTTTGTGGTAACAAATCCTCTCTTACGCACACACAGATGCCAGCTAACGGTGACTGTGTGTATGTGTGTGAGACCAAAGCCGTCCTCGTGACAACTAATCTCCTCTTTCCTCCTTCCACCACATTGTTGATCAGTGTCCTGTTACTGAAAAGCCAACGCAAAATGCCATGATTATGAGCTGTCAAATGCCAATTACCGGTAATTCAGCTCCCCAGTGTGTAGTGGATGAGACAGTCACTCAGCGCCGGCTCTCCCCTGCCTCTTCCCTGCTCTTCGCGTCGCATTTGAAGAATTATAGATGTTTTTTTTTCATGTGTGAATGTCACAGACATCCGATTTTAATGAGTGTTGACCTGTTTAACGACTGTGCTGTGTGAAAAATATATCAAAGTCCACTGTGATTGATGTTGTTCAATACCAGTACCTATACTGGTGATAGCAATATTATCAGAGTAATTCATTTTATACCTTTTTTTTCTACGTGATTCACCACCCATCATGTGAATGGAAACATTCAGTAGCATAAAATGCCTTCAGACATGACAGGTGTGTAGTGTATCCATACTTTTTGGAGGTTTAAGGAGGTAAGCACGCTGAACTACAGATGATGCAAAAATATGACCAAGCAAAATATAAGTTAATCAACCACCTGAAGTGGACCTGACCATAAGACTGTCAACTTTATACATACTTGTAGGAAGTGAGACAAGGACAGAGAAAGAGACAATTAGGAAAGGGTGCTGCGGCACTCTCCAAGTGTGTGTGTGTGTGTGTGTGTGTGTGTGCGCGTGTGTCTGTCTGTCTGTCTGTCTGTCTGTTTAAGAGAGTGAGAAAGAGAGAGAGGGGCTTTGACTGATGATGCTGGACTCGCTAGTCGATTACTGACAGCCATCAGTGATTGGCCCAGCCCTATTTGATACTTTCAGTCGATACCTCAAAGCTACCGAGTACTGATACCCAGTCCTACTGATTCACTCATGACTCCAAGTCTTAAATGTAAAGAATAACAGTGTAATTAATGGATAAACAGATATTCTTTAAGAAAGTGCTACCTCCAGACAGTTATAGCTGCAAATATCCTTATCTTGTTATTGGGATGATGTTTGTGTGTAGTGATAAACTGAGGCAGGAACAGGCAACTTTTGGTTCTGGAGCTCTTTAACCCCTCTCCAATGGCTCCTTGTGCCTTTGCAAAAAATGATATGGAAATGAATAACTTTTTTTTTTATTATGATAGTAGGCCTAACATGATTTTTACAGTCTCCATTTTCCAGTATATTGCATTTCCAGTTGCAGCCAAAAATGTCTCTTTTGATAGTTAGAGTTGCCGACCCCTGAACTAAGGGGATATTATTACCCCTACCTTTTTAGCCTCTTTCAGTTCATTGTTTTACAGCATGTAACTTACTGTTTTGGTTCACCATCACAGCTCCATCAGCCTCATTTGCCACCTCAGTTGAAAATCTTATCAGCAGAAAAGCTCTAAAAACTCACTTAATGCTTTCAGACAGATACATTTAGCAACTAGATGGTGCATATTGTGCAATATTTAACAGTTCAAGAAACTGATATCCTCCCTGGGAATTGATGGAGACAAAGCCAGACCTAAAAGGAGAATAAATATTGGGATGTTCACTCATCAGTTGGCCTTAAGCAGGATGAATGCTAAAGTTGCTCTGTATCCGCTGGATGTGTAAATAAGAGCTCTTACTTTACAAGTTTGCCTCATCAACACACGAGGCAGTATGTCAGCATTCTGTTCACTGCTGGTTTCTGCTGCCTGCAAGTGAAATAAAAAAAAACAAAAAAAAAAACAATTTATGAAATGATGGATGACCCTGACGAAGACCACAAGCTGAAATGTGTTGGTCCGACAATAAAGGTGTGTGTACTAAAAGTGTTGCTAAAGTTTTTACCTCTTGAAAGAATAATTTATTTAAAGTTTAAGCTTCAGCAATAAGACATTCAGGGACAAATGATTTCAAGACCTCCTACACTGTTTTACAATCTCTGAAGTGCTCTTAAAATCTTCACAGCACAAAATTTAAAAGAAGAAACAAACGAGAAAAGAAAATGTTGATGTTGCCCACATTCATCCGTCATCTTTATTGTTTTTTTAACACTCATCTCTGACATCTTAACTAGTTATGTAGACTGACACTTGTCCTCACAGCCGTCCTCCTCCCCGTCCTCTTGCCACTTAATGACAAAATGCTTTTGTCCTCATATGGAGACTCTTCTCATAAAATTACAACAATGCCATAAGCCACCCAGAGTCAAGTAACTGTGATTAAAATCTTCCCTGCATGAATCTCTCAGACCTCCTCTATCCCTTGTTAGCAGCACAGTTATGTTAGTGGCCTTAAGCTTCATTTATGCTTGATGGCTCAAAGCTCTCGACAGCTGTCTCTCCACAAAAGCTGGTATGTTTCACCTCAACTCTGCGTTCACACCTGAGCGACAAAAGCTGGAGGACTTGATTTAGTGGAGTGATCACACAGTTAACCCCGTGTTCCTGCAGGTTCCACCAAGACAGATGTTTCACTCCTGGATGAACACAGAACTAAGTAGAAATTTTTACATGCATATTGATAAGTCATCTAGGAGCAAGATCTTTTGTTTTTTACGCCCAAGACTGTGAACATGAAGTTGTGAACTGTGCAGCTGAAGCCTATTATAGGTGCACCATTGTGTTTTGACATCACATTCCCATTTTTTAGACTTTAATTTCAGCCTATCATCTGGCCTTCAGTCTAATTTGTTCACAATAATTTTGCTGTCTAGAATAATATAGTAACTGCAAACTGAAAACAGGGTAAAATAAATAGAATTAGCTTCATCCTATATTGCTGTGAGGTTAAAATAATTATCCATGTAGCATCTTCAGCCTTGCATTGCATTAATTCAAGGATGTACCGATTGTGAAATTCTGGGTAGATACCAATGTTTACAAATAATAACAATTATTTGAAGAAAACAGCTGCTTTTAAAAGCTTTTTACTCTCTATATATCATAATTTCCTGTCTAATATCTATTTTATATTGCTGTGAAATCATTAACAAATTTCTCCCTCAGACAACAGTATGTAAGTTCCTTGCCAGAAACTAAATTCTGTAAAATTACATTTGAACACATCATGAGAGTGCTACAATTTACCTTCGCCCAATAGTCATTTTTATTTGCTGATAGGCCAGTGCAAGTCAATATCAGCTGATGCCGATGTTCCACCGATAAATCAACACATCCTTACAAATTAGCTTCATCCTCCATTGCTCTTATGTTAAAATGATCCTCAGTGCAGCACCTTCAGCTTTACAATTGCATTATTCTTTCCATTCTAGGGTTTGACAGCTGTTGGCAATCACCCAGATAAAAGCTGACATAAGTGACATCATGACAGGCTGACAAAAACAAAATCCAAAACGAAACAGCTTTGGTTCACTGCTCTCTGTAAGTATGTGATTTGGATGTTAATGTGCATGAGTGTGCACGCCATCAGCATATCCCTCACGCTTACGCTGCGTGCCTGTCTACATAGGGAGGCTCCACATAAACAGGCAAATGCCACAAGCCTCTAAATGTCAATTAACTGTGATTCATCTCTCCGTGGTGCACTGGGAGGGAAGCGGTGTGGCTGTTCATTTAACCGCCCCCCGTCTTTGACTCTTCATTTATGTTCAACTGACGCTCCAATCCACAGTGACTTCTGCTGAGTGCAACAGCAGAATATGCTACAAATTGTGGGGCCATCGGGGTTGTTAGCAAATAATTGAAAGGACCAGAAAGATAAGGATCATAGTGGTGCACTGACACCAATCTCACTGATAGCAGGACTAGAAAAATACAGAGCATAACCACAGTCATCAATTACATGTGATTTCACAGGGCAGAAAGTTTGCCTCCAGTAATTATCTGTAACAATGGAGGGAGCGTGTGCTTCAATAAAGTCGGGGAAAAATACATAACTGAAGTTGACTCTGGATCAAGAAGCCGAACAAAAATATAGGTATTAATACTGTCTCATCATTGAACTTTGCATGTAGTTTCCTTTTATTTTTAGTTTCTTCAAGGGTATTTTTCTGATCTGAAGCACACTCAGCAGCTCTTTTGAGCCTTCTCCTATTTATCTCTCTTAAGGTCTATTCAAAAACCATTTCTGAGCTGCCTTGATTACTGAAAACTTTGAACAGTGTCCTCCTCCTGCTGAAGGAAAGAGAAGTTTTTGGTGTGTGGAAATAAGAAAGGAGAAAAAAATCTATTTAAACCCATCAAGTGCTTTCAATTGTTAAAAAAGATGAGCTTTAGGAGGATACTGATACTTTCAATAAGTTCAACAAATTTAAAAAATAAGTGGTCAAAATCGAAGAAGCAGAGATATCTTGACTTTAAGTCACCAGTGGGGGTCAAGCTCTACTGGATCCAATATTTCCCATAATAATGCAGCTCAGTAGTATCCTTTATTCGACCCTCTCTTCCTCTAAAATGCACTCTTCTTTCAAACCCTACACCTTCAGTTTGTAATGCAGGTTTTGTGTTTTATGTATATTATGCAGGATATTCTAAAAAAACAATTTATAGACTCATAAAAAAGTAATCCCTCTCAGTCATCACTGATGACCCACTAGAAGTGTTTGAAGGTGTATTAATGTGCAGAGACTGTCCTCTATCTGTATTTTCCTTTTTTCTTATTTTGCTGTGGTCGAGACGTTCCTGGACACAGCAAGCAGGTGACATTGAGGGCTATAAAAAAATGTAGCCATCAAGTGCCAGACTGTAAGCATCAGGCAGCAGACACAGCACTGAAAACACACAAACATAGTGAGGAAAACACCGAAATCTGAAATATTAAATGCATGTCTAAGGGGGTTAGGCTTTGGATTTAGTATTCTTTCGGCCTGAGGATGGAAACTCTTCCTGAGCCTCCCAGTGCCAGCTTTTAAGTGGTACCTTCTTCCCAACCTCAACAAGACAAAAGACAGTCATCCTGGTGGCTGGGATCTTTAACAATTCTTCTGGGGTATCCTTATACTTTGGTCTAAGAGTTGACCCTGTGCTAACTTAACCCCCTTTCACAACCACAGTCTTAGCTCAGGGTTAACCCATGCCCACGGCTGTACGATTCACTGTTCATTTCTACTAGTCCTGGGTTAAATGTTTGTTGGAACATAAAACTCATATTTGCATTTTAAATTTCTGTCATTTACTTAGCATTTACAATAGCAACTTTTAGCCCTGGGTTTAGTCCATTTTCAGGGGATAACCCTACAGACTAGGGGCTAACCCTGTGACAGAGCAGGGCCTTCAAGCCCTGGGCTAAAGTCAGAGTTAGCCCACATGGAGTGTGCCAAGATTGTGCCATTGAGCACACTTTGTTAGCCAGAGGGGCTACATGAGTGGGCTAAGTGCAGTGTTAAAAGCCTTGTGTTGTACGACTTGTTGATAATTAATTGTTGGATTTAAATATCCAACAGTAAATCAGATCCCTGGATTCATTTCCATTGGCAGGCATGCACGTCACAAAGCAGCAAGCTAGCTAGGAAGATGGAAGCGCTTTAAGTTACATTCAGTGGCTGAAAATGTTCCTATTACTTTGATTATGTTTAGGCAGAAAAGATTACAAGAACATTGTTGCCAAACGTAAATTGTTAAAAGTAAAGAAAAAAAAAAACACAACCTCAAGCCTTGTGAAACACTGACTACAACAGCACAACACATTAAGATTCGTGAAATACAACCCCCCCTAAAAGGTGAGTCCTTCTTGGCCGCAGATAATGGCTGTAGCCCTTCACTGGCTTAACAACCAAAACTGGATTTTAATGGACAGCTGCAGGCTACAAGAGACAGAGAATTAATGAAGCTTGTGGCTCAATATGTGGTGGATGAAATGTTAACCTTCTATATGATTCCCCATCTCTCAGACAGATTCTTGGGAAAATACTTGTCACAGGCACCCATCCCCAAAGAAATAATTTGCAAACTATCCAGCCGTAGTTATACACACTGGAGATTCGTCTGATATTCACACAGAGGTGCAAAGGCGAACTCTTTTGAGGAGAAAGCATGCAATTACTCACTTTGCGGGGTGTAACTAAAAGGTAATATGACTATAATTGTACCAAATTACTATTGGCAGGGAATAGACTAATACATAAAACATTGCTTTTAATAAATGGCATATTTTGAGTTCTTTTAGCCTCCTCTGAAAATTGCATACCTTCAAGAGCCTTTTGGTTTTGGTTTGTATTGCGCCAAGAAAAGGAATGCTAAAGTGACATTACCCAGCCATCAGAGATTCTTAAATTTCATAGTGAAAAATCAAAATTACATTGTTTTTTTCCCCCTGTCGCATATGTGCTCAGTAAAGCCTGGACTTCATTGCCGGTTCATTTGTCTGTGTTTCCTTTTTTTTTTGTGTGTGTGTGTGTGTTGTCAGTTGCTTACACAGCTAACAGGTTTTAAAAAATGGCAGTCGGTGATACACTGGCCGTGTTTGACCAGTCACCATACACTAACGTCACTCATGGTTCCTCTTTTGCTGAGAGTATCTTAAGTGTAATAGGAGCTTAAAAAAAGGTTGTCTAGAAACTACAGTCATTTCCAGTTCTTGAGGTGTGGACATGACAAAAAGGGGAGTTCTGAGAACTACAAAAAAAGTACCTCTGGTTTGAAAACACCCACACCCACCTGCTTGTGAGGACTGAACTAAACTTCTTGAGTGAAATCAGTGGAATGCCCCTTTAAAAACACTACATGTCTGCAAAGTTTGGGTGTTTTCCTTAAGAAGCCTCTAGTATTTTCACTGCCAACTTCAGCTGTTGTGAGCTAAAGTTACACTCCCTCAGCTCAAATAAAATATTGATTCCAGATTATGTTCCCCAGACAAATATATTGTTTCTATAGTTGCACAAAATCAGACAAACCATATGGAAAAGTTGAAAACACACTTCCAGTATGTATCTACAGTGTTAAACAGCAACAAAGTATAAGCTCAGATACTTGACCCGTAAAAGAGAGGAAAAAAACAAAACACACCCAGCAAAACGCCCACAAGTGGCAACTTTTTTGTGAGTAAGTTGGTCATGTAGGTCTGCACTAACAGCGAGAGAGAAACTTTCTTCATCCTCTTGCTTTCGCTCATCTCGTCTCTCTGAGCCAGGCTGCTCAGTCTCCATGGGGCTTTTTGGATCCAGACTCTGAGGAAATGAATCATATCGGATGCGATCTCATGCTCTCTGCTCCCTTCCTTTTCACTCTTTCAGTGTTTTACTTTTTCTCCTCTTCATATCTCTTTATGGTCATATCTCATATCTCCACTCTGTGGCCTCCTTTCATTCTTCTCCGCTCTCTCTGGTTTTAAATCATCCCTCGTTGTTTCCTCCCTCAGTCTCCCCCTGCAGCTCCATTGCCTTCAGTCTCTCTGCTTTAGTCATTCCTTTAGTTGCTTTACTCTTTCAAACCTTCTTCCAGACTTTTTTCCTGCCTTGCTCTTTTATTCTGTTGCATTTATCCTTCTCCATAGATTCTTCTTCATGTTCCCCTCCTTTCTCAGACGCCTTTTACGCTCTTCCTGACTTTTTCAGTGTTTCACTTTTCGGTTTTAACCACCTCTTTTTCTTTCTCCATCATCCACATCTTCCTCTCTTTTTTTTCTCTCTGTATCTGCTCTCATATTTTCCCTCCTGCGTCACAGAAGAGATTTCATTGACCACTATGAATAACCCTGAGCTTTATGTGATTCATGACTTGGGTGAGGCTGTCTAGTGTGTGTGTGTGTGTGTGTGTGTGTGTGTGTGTTTCTGCCCTCTTCTTACACAGTGGGAGTTGTGTGTTGATGTGTTTAATTGGGGGGAAATTAATCTGTGTGTTTGTGCACAGGAGAAGAAAAAAAAGGAGGAGAACAATGTGACGGAAGAGGAGGCAAATAACACAGACTGAGATGAACTTTTGGCCTGTTTCTGCTATTCTTGTTTATTCTTACTGTAGTGTGCATATACGTTTGTGTGTTTGTGTGTGCTACTATCTTACAGTAGGAATGGCTAACCAGTTTGACAGCCCATCGTCTCCCTCAGGGTAGAGGCTGTGGTTCAATGACTGAGTCAGCCTCATTTGGACTCACACTACAAGATTCTCTGATTTATGCAAACACACACTCATATGTACAGTAATTGCACATGCACACACCTTCACAACACACAATGCACACATGTGTGGACACGTGGCTGCATACATGCTGTAAATCCCAAACAACTCAACACTCTGCAACACACACACACACACACACACACACACACACACACACACACACATTCTTTGTGACTGTGTTTTACAGCTGATTTACAGACTAAACCCCAGCCAGCCCCATTCACCTCCATGCTGCGGCATGTAGCATATTGTCCTAATCAATCCCTCACACACTAAGAGGCTTTTTCACTGGAACCACCCGGGGCTAGCTAGCGGTTAGCGAGTGCTTATCCCCTTTTCTTGTGGAGAGAGCGAGAGGCCGGCTCCCCGCAAGAATTTTATCTTTACAGACGCAGAGGCTGGCTGAGAGGGCAGAGGGGAGGCGGTGGAGAAAAGACCTTGGTGGGATTTGATCCCGGGTCAGCAGGGGGTTCATGGTAGGGGTCTGGATCACTGCTTGACTGCCAAGCAGAGAGCAGTTAAAGGAGCGGGGGCAAGCGGAGGGAGAAAAAGCAAGAGCATCATTATGTGTTGGAGTTACTAAAGTGAGCATCGAGAGGTTTGATGATGAGGTTCATTGTGGCAGAATGTCTCCATTCCGGGGGAAAGAACAATCAGAGACTCTTTAGAAATGTCACTTGATTGCATATGGAAGCTGCCAAACACATCCAGCAGCTGGACTAGATTGCATTAACAAAGGATTACAAGTTCTCTGATCCTTTTTTTGTTTTGTTTTTCTTATTTATTCTCTTTGAGTCATTTTCTCTCTTCCTCCATCTCCTAATGACAAGGATTACAAGTTCATTAAAGTTCATTAATTTCTACAAATTTGAAATATGTAATTAGTTGTTTTTAAATATATACTTTTTTTTACATGGTACAACTGCTTTGATTTGTCCTACTGCTTGAGAGCTACTTGTTGACAACCAATTCCAAAAAAATAAAAAGAGCCACTGCTAGGAGGCAGGGACAATTTAAGTTAGCTGCTGAAGTGCTTTTAATAAACTAAAGACAAGGCTTGCATCCATTATAAAGTATCCAGTTGTTTTTCTGTGATCTTGTTGTTTAGCAGAATGCTCAGGGTTTCCTGCTGCTCTCACATGCAAACTAGTGGAAGTTTCCGTTGAAAGTGCAAATGTATTTTCTGCTACATCAGTTTTATTTGTCAAATCCATCTGAGATTCAGTGGAAGCCTGGCTCTCCTGAGTGTATTAGTATGCAGAGACCTGACAGGATTGGTAGCAACACTGAATCTTGTTTGGAAAAAAAAAATAGGATATCACAGCTACGCTCTTACAAAAATGTAAAAAGAGAGGTTCAAAAGAAGTCTTGCAGCACATGGTTTGGGCCCCGGCAGCAGGCGGCTGCACACAGTAGACTCCGCTGATCTCAGAGTCAGAGACGAACGTTGAGAAAAGTCGTGCCACTCGTCCAATTTAAACTCTGTATTCTGCAACAGCCTGCAGGTCAGCAGGTAGTGCAAGGTGTTGAGACAGTGCTCGACTCTGACCATCCTCCTTTCATCTCTGTTTTGAGTTTGAACAGATGGGGAAGCTAACCGGCTGACCGGCCCCGCTCTCTCAACACTGTTTTTCATGCTCAAGCGAAAACTTACAGGTGCCTTCCACCATATTTCAAATGAATTTAAAAAAAGCTGGAGTGGCTGCAGTGTTCCTGAAGGCTCGCCCCCTAGCGATGCCTCCTGGTAGACGAGCTTTATTGTAATGAGGAGGGCCTAGTTGAAGGGAAGCTGGTTTAGACGCTGCCTCAGGCTTGTTATCAAAGGGCTCATGATTCAAATGCTCTTTTACTGTCTCTTGAAAGAACTCTCAGTTTTCTCTCTCACTTTCTTTCTTAATTCCCCCTCATTTCTGTATCTGTCAGTTTCCCTCACGCCTCTCTATAACCTTGTTTTAAATTGTCTAGAACAAAATCAGAGAGTTGATCCTTCCTTCTGACAATACCAAAATGAGTGGGAGGGAGAAACATTAATCACAGCAATTTAATTTAAAAAACATCAGATTCATAATGAAATGCTAATACTCTATTGTTACCAGAGTGCTCTCTCTCTCTCTCACTGTCTCTCTCAATCTTCTCCCTCTCAGTCTGTGTTTGTTCAAGTCCCTCTTTTTGTTCCAATAAAAACAAACATGTTAAATTATTCAAACAATATTGGTTTCATGGATGATGCATAATTTCCCTCTCCGTCTCCTTTTTGCCTGCCTCCAGGTATCGGGGCTCAGAAAGTCCGAGTCGACGAGGAGCTGGAGGCGTATCCCACAGAGTCTGTTAAACTCACCTGCGAATTCATCGATGGAGGCGGCCGGACCAAACTCACACAGGTAGAATGATGGAACATGGCGTTGTGTTTTTTTTTTGTTTTTTTTTTTGTGGCTTTGATGCACTGAAGCTCAGAGTGTCAAAGTAAGAGTAACAAGGTAGTTGTGTCTAATGGAGTGAAGTCATTGAAAGAGAAGATGAGGTCAAATAGGTACCGCTGTCCTTTGTGACATTTTCTTATGCAGGCAAAAGACGAATGTGGCAACAATAAATTAACAGCACACATCTTGCTTTGTTAAAGGAAGGGAGAAGTTTGCTGCTCACCATGTTTTTTTCTTTGTCGCATCAGAAATAAATCACCTGCTTCTCTGGAGATTACTAAATTCTGATCTGTTTCTCCTTAACCCCCCCCCCCCCCCCCTTAGGAGAAATAAAGAGCTAAAGAATAAATCAGCAGGAGTTCTTTTGCTGTGCTCCTCAGGCTTCTCAAAGGTTTCTCAAATCTGACAACAGATTAAATGCACAGAGCTGAGACCTGAATTTGATCTAATTGAGACTAATTTTCTTAAATTTAGCAGCCTCAGTTGTTTGCCAATTAAGTTGTCTTTTGTATATTACAAGAGCTGATTATTTCAGACTATTAGAGATTACTGCAGCAAGAGAGGAAAAAGAGCATTTTAAGATTTTAAATTAGGATCAGGCTGAGACAAGAGGAAGGCTATTTACCAGGAACCAAATTCAAGAAGGATGAGAAAATCATCAAGATCTCATACTGATGTTATATTGAGCTCAGTTATGTTTGGGGGAAATAGGCTGGACAAAGAAGCGATCTTGCTTTGAATTTTCCTTCTTCTGGGAATACTCTGTAGCATGGGGAAACAGCTATACCAGGTCCAACTAAGACCTCAAGCACACAGCGACGGGCCAGACCAGGCCCAAAGGGTCCAATCCAGCCCACTCCAGGACTTTGCACATATATTTTGCCCTGTATTAATATTGATGCCCATGTGAAGACCAAGAGGTGCTGAGTTTCAGGAGCAAATTAAACTAGAGAACTTGACATGTAAAATCTGAGCTATATTGGGTGTGTTTGTAAATGCAATCTGACGCTCGACACTAAAATGAGGGCCATGTTGTTTGAAGAAACGGAGCGTTCTCTCCAGACACAGTGCCCAGAGTACGCTCTGCTGCTCCGAGATTGTGGTGTTCTGATAAACCCAACGGTACATTTTAACAGTGCTCCAAATTAACAAACAATCCAGGTTTTGCCGGAGTGCACTCCAGCACTCAGAGTAAGTATTTCTGAACGCAACCACTGTTGAAAGTTTTCTTAAGACATCTCAGGCTGCTCACCATCTGTTTTATAAGTGGATGAACATTTCAGAATGTACTTCTTTGCATTAAAAGAAAGGGAACAGTTTGGAGGTGTTGTTATTTATGGGTTACTTTGCATTGGTCTGACTGATCTGGCCCACTTGAGATCGAATTGGGCTGTATGTGGCCCATAAACTAAATGGGTTTGACACTTCTGTCTTAATGCGATAGTACAGATGTTATTAAGTGGGGTTGTATGAGGTACTTACCCATAGTCAGTGCATTAGCTACGGTTAATGTCTGTCAGCATTCCCCCAGTTTGAAGAAGCAAGCAGCTTAGAAAGCTGAGAAACATAATGCTGTGGACGGTATAAAAATCAATTTAGGTGAATGCTGTATGTAGAATATTTTCACCACATTACCTTGAAACCCGACAGTGATATCAGATGTGAAACGTTTTATTGCTGTCTTAAAAGCCAGACTCCATTAGGAAAAACAGTAATTTAACATCTCTATCTCTGGACACAGGGAATGCTGGTTTACCACTACCTCGATCACTTATTTAGTTAGACTCTGGCATTTAAAAGGGTTAGTTCAGATTCACCAAAGTCACACAATAACAAACTGACTGATTGAGGCAGCAGTAACCAGCAGCTCCTGTATTCAGCAAGCTAACATTACTGTTTGTCAGTGGAGTCTGGTGGCTTTGACAAGAGCATAGATGGGGAACTGATGCCATTAAGAGCTTCCCTGTCGCAACAGGCTGTCTGCATCAAGGTAGAGTGGAAGAAATATTTTCAACATAGAGTACACTTAAACTGATATTGACTTTTTTTAAGTGGCTAAAATACATATTTTTTGCTGCCCTCTGTCCACAGCAGTACATAGCTTAGCTTCTCCATCGGACTTCTGCCCGTTTCTCCAAACTGGAAGTGTGCTGACTGCCATCTACTCTAGGTATTACACTGACAAGGGATAAGTACCTCATATAACCCTTTCAAAAGATCTGAACTATCCCTTCAAATCCAACCTGTCATATTCATACTTATTCACTGACCAGCAATGTGTGTGCTTGGTGACTGCACTCAGCAGAGGAAGCTCAAGGTTTGGTTCAAGCAAGGAAGCAGAGGAAAAGCATTCATTGTGCTGTGCTTGTTATTACATACAGCGCTATTGTGTGCTGAATGACAAAAGAACTCTTAAGAGAAAAGTTCTCACCGCCACACAGCTGGCCAGTGGGATGCAGCCAACAATAACACTGTTGAAAATCTGATGAACACTTAGTTTGGAGCATATTGACCTCTTTTGTCTTCTGGAAGGTAGACGAGCAGGGTGTGGGGGCACCTAACTTTCCAAATTTCTGAAAGAGAGGATCATTATTAACATCATGTGTATGTGTTAATTTAACAGATTTAGCCCCAGAAGACATTAGCTCAGCTTAGCACAAACATGAAAGCAGGAAAATGACTTTTCTGCCTGCTAACAATACTAATCATAAGCTGCATTTTTAACATATATTTAACATTAACTGTGCAACAACAGCTGGGCCTGGTTCCAAGGAGTAAGTCCTGCCCTCATGGTGGACTTGCCAGCTTCACAAACATTTGCAACTTTGAAGAAACCCTACAAGGTTGTTCAAAGTATTTGTGGCTAGTTTCCCAGCTAACAAAGTCCAAAATGTTAACTACAACATATATTGGAGCTGCAAGAATGCTTATGTTATCTTATTCCCCTTGCTTCCAGTCTTTGTTCTAAAGTAAGCTAAACACATCTTGGACCACTATATCATTGTCTAGACAGAATACAGATTAAATTGATATCAAACTTCTTAAAAGTGCAAAAGTTTCTTAGCCGTGTTTAAATATTTCACTTTTTTTGCTTGGAGTTGCTGGAGTTGGCCCCATTTTTACACACGGATCAACTATTTGAATTCAATTTATTTGATCAAACCCTGGATGACAACTGATCTGACACCACCTCAACTGTTCTGACACACATACAAAGTAGTCGAAAGCAAACGCTTTGAGATGTTTGCTGCTTTGGTCCTGGTGTGATCTTCACCCTTCTGAGTAGTGGATGAAATCAATACGCAATTTGTTGACATACAAAAACTGAAATTGCAGACGGGCTAAATTGATATTTTCTCTGCAATCTATAGCTAACAAGGGAGCCACTAATTTGTGCTGACATCTGGGTTACAACCCATTTTCCTCTTCGCAACCTTCAAACCTCTCTGCTTTCTCTCTCCTGCTCCTCTAGATGTCATAAATTTAATAGATGTTTGCTAAATGTGTATTGATGAACTTTATTCCCCCTCCGTCCTGGTCTTACACTTTAGCCAGCAGTTTGTATTTAACACTGTCACTGTGGTAAGTGAAGAGAAAAGAAAATCAATCTGGTTTAACATCACTGTCCTCTCCCTTGTGGTAGCCTCTCTCACAGCCACACCAGATATCAATATTATTCACATATCAAAAATCATAAAAAGAAAAGGCTGAAAGAGTACTCTCTGTCAAATAATGTTCTTTGAAATGGCAACAGGATCCTTGACAGAGTGTTTGCAAGTCTCACCGACCTTTAATGTTATCTTGCAATGGATTCTTGGCTCCTTAGTCAGACAGCTTTAATTGAATCTGACATTTTGCCACCTTAAGTGAAATTATTTCAGGTTTCAAGAAATGTAGAACAGCACAGTGTTTTATACTTATTCAAAGAAATGTCAGAAATTGTGGTGTGTGTGTGTGTGTATACCATTTACATACTGCTGCCTCTGAGGTATGTACATGCATCCCATCTCATCCTTGTGAACGTGAAATCTCAAGAATGCTTTAACTGAATTTCTCCAAATTTGGCACATATGTCAACATGGATGTGATGATGGAATGATTAGTTTTTGGTGGTCAAGGGTCAAAGCTGACCTTGACTGCCTCATTCTTTTGAACACAATAGCTCATGAATGTCTTGGGGTAATTTCTTTACATTTGGCACAAATGTTCACTTGGACTTGAGGATAGACTATTCAGAATTTCATGGTCAAGGGTCAAGGTCAATGTGACCTTACATCTGTGTCATTGTTATGGAAGCAATATCTCAAGAGTAGCCGAAGGGACTTTCTCCAAATTTAGCACAACATTCAGTTGGACTCAACAATGAACTGATTGTATTTTAGAGGTCAAAGGTCAAGGTCAGTGTGACTTTGCATCTGTTTCATTCTCACAACTGATTTCTCAGGAACATCTTAAGGGGATTTCTTTCAATTTGACGTAAACATCCATTCTGACTCAAGAATAAAATTATTAGAATTGTTTGGCCAAAACAAAATATGTTTTTGGCCATAACTTAAGAATTCATATGCTAATTACGACAAAACTTTACACAAATGTGTGATAGGATAAGACGATGAAGTGATGACATTTTATATCCAAAGGTCAACTTCAATTTGACATCATAATGTTCTGTAGAAAACACTTATCTGGCCATTTCTCAACATCATATCTCAGGAACAGAGGGGGAACCAATTGGTTAGATACTGAACTTGTGACACTAATGTTGGGTGCCCACCTTGAAACTGTGCTGATTGTTTAGATCTTCTATGAACACCACATGCTGAGTGCCATCTAGTTCCATTATATTGGGGTGAAGGCTGACATTGCCACAGCCAATATCTCCAACACTCAGCAACTCACACTAAAACAGTCTAGGCTGATAAACAGCACTACAGGTGAGTGGTGCAGTCCCTTTAAGTGTGAGCTGAAAGTGACAGTAGCATGCTGGTGCTCTTAAAACAATGGGGAGATAGTGATTCTGGCTCACCAACACGGTCAGCTGTTTGACCTGCAGCAGTGGCTATGACACACAGCAGTGTCACAGCAGTCATGATGCACATTATTAGATTCAGTTAGACTTACACCTTCCAAAGATATCATTATCTCGGATGTGCATCTTTAAACTGCTTAGAAATTATAGTCAAAAGACGCTCAAGGACTTGCCTGAGAATGGTCACGTTTTCTTCAGTATCAGTGTAATCCAATCATGGTTGTGTGTATATCCATGGGTACACTGAAAACCAGAACTACTTGTAGCTAATTTGGCGTGCTGTCAATGGTGCCAGTTTGCCAAAATGAAAGCAAATATAGTCTAAAGGATTCCTTTCCCAGAAAATGACTATTTGTATATCAATTACTCACCCGTGTTTCATTTAATAAGTGAAGAAAACAGAGAACGAAGAATCCAAAAACAGAGGAAATTCTTGATGAATCGCATGGGTCACATCATCGAAGCTGAGCTCCATTGCCTTGATCAGTTACCTAGTTAATGAAATTGTGTGACTGTGGTGCTTTAAAGGTTTAGTTCAGATTCACCAATGTCATGCAAAAATACAAACTATGGATCAAGGCAGCGAGAGACACAGGGTGAGTAATTGACTCATAAACAGTCATTTGGGGGGGTGAAGTTTTACTTGAACTGGCAATATTGGCAACATTATTCTTCCTGTTTACATCCTTTCAAAGCTTTACAGTTGGTGGGAGGCGCAGTTGTCTGAGGAGAGGCCCACAGTGACAGTCTTTTAAAACTCCTGCGTTAAACTATCATTCTTGAAAGAGCTTCTTTTTATTGAGAGCCTCCTGTACCTTTCATGTGTCTGCTAGTTTCACGGCCTCACACTGAAAGACAGAATGGTTTAAATAGCATTGTTGAAATCTGCTTTAAGATTACATGTAAATAAATATTTTATTCCCCCATGGATTCATCTCTTCAATGTTTTATTTATTGATTTTATTGTTTTTATTTTATTTTTTTATGTTTAAATTATTAACTTTTTTCCATTTATAGATTCCTTTATCCCACTGGACTCCTTGGCATATTTCTATTTTATTAATTACTCGTTTTTATGTGTCTACATGTTACTGTATGTCATAGTATGTGTGTAAGGCAAGCTGTTCAATTGCCTCTGATGGGATTAATTAAGTTGTCTGAATCTAAATCCTCAGTGTTCATGAATCTTATTAGTCCGGCTTTAAATTGAGATTTAGACATATTGCAGCCCTGAATCTTCATTAAAGGATATTGCACTTTACAAAAACCCACTGGGCAAACAATAACCACTGTTTCACAAACTCTCTTCTTATCAGGTGTCTTGGATATGGGAACCTATCGACGGTCAGAGGGATAACATCGCTGTATACCATCCTATCTATGGACACAGCTTCCCCAACCCATCCTTCAAGGACCGAGTTGTCTTTCTCCACGACAGTCTTCAGAACCCATCAATTCGGATTTCTAACCTGAAAATGTCCGATGCCGGCCGGTACACCTGTGAGTACGCCACCTACCCTTCTGGAAACGAGCAAGGGACGACCAACCTCATCATGCTTGGTAAGTAGAGTGTTTATATGTTCACGTAACATTAAATACACCGTGTTTCTCTACTGTGAACAGCCAGCGGCTGGAGCACCTGGTAGCTGAGTAGTTACAGTGGATGTCCCAAGTGCTAATATCGTAGGCAACTGGACTTGCTTGCTTTTCTTGAAGACATTTCGCCTCTCATCCAAGAAGCTTCTTCAGCTCTAAATGACTGGTACAAAGTTGCAGGCTATAAACCCTGTGTGGCCTTATAGCCTGCAACTTCGTACCAGTCATTTAGAGCTGAAGAAGCTTCTTGGATGAGAGGCGAAATGTCTTCAAGAAAAGCAAGCAAGTCCAGGTGCCTACAGTATTAGCACTTAAGATTACCATGACCTGGATGACTGAGAATCTTCAAAGACAAGTTTATAGTGGATGGCATATAACTGCAACATCCATCTTGAGACCTCTCTTTCTCACTCTACCCTGTTTCTACACTATTCTCTGTCAAATAAATGTGAAAATGCAAAAAAAAAAAAGACAGAGAAGTAAAAAAGCAAGCAAACAAACAACTGTATATTTAAGATATAGCTATAACTTATCATGTTTTTATCTTAAAGGGTTAGAGTACCCAAAGGTCAACAGTATATCCACTTTTCTAGGGGAAAAAAAAAAGATTGTGCTTTAGACCAGCATTCAAAAGCTGTTCTGCTACACCGGCCTTGACAAGTGCCTCCCCAGCCATCTGCTTATCATGGCTTTCTATAAAAGAGGTTCCCATCAGACCCAAACCCTAAGAAGAGGCAATTTAAAGCACTTGACGAGAATTCTCAGGGTATAGTCTGGTTAGATGCAGAATGAAACACAAAGGAGAATGGTGAGAAACATTTAGATTCAGACGTGGCACTACATGTAAAGTATCACAGGTGATTTGCACAGCAGTCGATCTGCAACAGAAGATAAACTGCAGGTCCTTGTTCCAGATCTCACTCCTCGGGTTGAGCTAACCTATTTTTGAGCTTGTATTGCTCTCAATATTGGTCAACTTTGTTTTAATAACTTAATGTAATTATTATTATTACATTAGAGGAAATACATGAGCCGAGGTTTCTATATGTGGGTCTTTAAAACATGGAAGAGTGAACTAGAAAGTATCAACAAGTGATTATGGCTGTGGGTGAGACTTCTATTTTCAATCACATTTAGCTAATGGATGTACACATACAAAAAGCAGACTAAGAAATCCTTGCTAGTAGTGACACCTCTCTCTCTGGCTCGGTTAAGTGAACTGCAGTCAGCATCTTGCTGCTCACACTCTGGCGCTTGCACTTGGTAGCTGCGACTGAACATCAGGTTATGGTTGGCTTGTTTGCCGTCACTGCATCGCTCTTGGTTAGTGGAAATGGCTTTGTACTGTTACATCTTTTTGTTGGCTAAATCAACACAGATTGTCATAACACCTAAGTTAGTTGCCCTTTAATGTATCATGTTAACTGGGGGCAACCTGAGCAACCAACAAATCCATTTAGAAAGTATTTTGCTAGCAATAACAATAGTGAGCAAGCAAGCTACGTGAAACAGCCAGCTGTAATTTAGCTGCACTGCATTGATCTGGCATAAGTTGCTCCAGAAGTTAGCTGATAAAGAAATTTGCATATTGTTAGATATCCAATTTACCAGCCAGATAATCCCTGGAATCTGAATGTATTAAATGACGTTTATCACCGAAGAGTGGAAGGCAGCTCAGACCTTAGTTGCTGTAGCAACTCAGCCAGTGCAAAGCCTCAGTCCTGGGATTCATTGCAGCTTGGAAGCCAACAGCAGCAAAGAAATGTGCTGAGGGAACTTGGGGTGGTGGAGAGGGTGATCCAGGATCACACCTCTGGTGCTTTGGTGCTTGGTCTTGCTCTGATTTGAAGTTGCTACAGGGCACTATGTGAAGATCTGTTTTTGCCATGCCGCTGCTGCAAAATGTATATAACTGACACAGCATGTTCGGATTCATTTATTGCATAACGTTAGCTACTGTTGCACACTGTTGGCACTGTTGCAGAATGAAAGGGAGGCAAGGCACAGGAGCTAACATAACGTGACATCCTTCAGGCTTTCTGGGAATTTTGGCCCAAATCCTTTACATAGAAGTCGGTCCGCATGCTATCATAGGCAACTAAGACAGGAAGACAGAGCAAGTCAGGAAAAGTCTCAGTTCATAAATTACGTTACAATCTGTTCACCCATTGTAAATGAAATTATTGTTGCTGTGTATAAAGTTACATACAGAACCTTTAATGTATTTCCAAATATATGAATATATATGAGATGTGAGTTAGTTTAGTAAGAGTGTTGTTGGGCTCAGTGAGATCCAGACGCTACTGGGGAACATCCCTTTTGCTGTCATTTTTCCCTCGTTGCTTTTGTTGACCTGCTTACATAACATTGTGTTGTACATTGAATTGTCCTGGTGAGTGGTTTAGCATTAAAGTAGTTGAATAGATGTTGGCCTTTGCAAAAATATCTTGCCATTATGTTGTCACTTCTGTACACACGCGCATCAACAGGGCCAACCTCTGATGTGACCTTCTCGACATATTTGAACACTTTTTTTTTTTTTTAGTTTAATTAGAGTTGGATCTGATTTGGCCAAATTACTGAATTAATTACTTGTAAAGGACCCTCATCGTGATAATCAGATGAAGGTAATTAACATAATCTTGCCATAGACTGTTCTTATGCATGTAAATGTAGCAGATAGCTGTGGCATATAATCACAATTCTCTCTCACAAGAGTTTTCTTGTGATTTCACAAACACAGTTGTTGTCAACACAGACTCGGCTACCTGTTAAATTTGTAACTGTATATAGATCTAATTCTGCAGTTTTCAAACTATGAGGTGTGCTCCCTCAGGAGGGCAGGGGGGAGCAGAGGGAGACATGTGAGACAAAGATTCTCCATGAGGACAAGTAAGTGCTGATGTGCTGGAAAAATGAGAACACACAGAATTGTTATACACATTTTTAAATTCAGTGTGAATTACACACTCTGAGGATCATTATGATCAAATCCGCTTAGAAATCTTACAAAAATTAGCTGCTTATAACTCCAGAACTTACCGTAGAGTCATCATGTTTTAAAGTTTTAAAATCGTACAGAGTAAAAAGAAGAGGATGAATTTACACAGACAATGTACAACATACGCTGAGAAAAGGCATCAAGACATGACAAAGTTTCTGTGCTTTATAACAAGAAGAGCTTGTTGTAAGGACTTCGGTTAACTTTAGTGTACACTTTAAGTGTTAGAGACATGAGGGAGTCCAGAGTCTGGCCTGCAGGTCATTCCAAGTCCATCCCATCCTTATGAACGCAATATCTCTGCAAGGACTTCAGGGAATTTCTTCAAATTTGGCACAAACATCGACTTGCACTTAACAATGAACTGATTAGAATTTGGTAGCCAAAGGTCGTTTTTGGTCATAAAAAAATTCATGAACTTAAAGTTTATGAAAAAAAAACCCCACATCACACTGAACTTACTGACTCCATTGCAGCATTACACTTCCTGTTTACATTACCCAAAGCTCCCAGATAATGGAAACGGTAGAGCCAAAACTATTGGCGATAAAATGGTGGAGTAGTTTGCACTGTTGCCGCTAAGCAAGAGAGTTATGGGTTCAAATTCACTGGCTGGTCGGGGCTCTTCTGGGAGGAATTTGCATGTCATAAATTCCCCACAAATTGAACTAGGACAAAGAATAATTCTAGAGGAGGTCAAAATTCATTAATATAATTTTTTGTTTTTGTTCCTCAATTTTTTTCAGTACTGTGAGTCTTATAAATTCCAATCGTGTTTTTTTTTTATATTCCTTGAACACTGACACTTTCCTCTATCCACTCATTTACAGCTGTATTCCCACATTCTGTCTTAATTTTATCTGAGCAGGGAGGCCTACGGTGTCACATTTTGAAAACGCTTTCTCTAATGAAAAAAAAGAGTGTAATATGTAATAAGCATGAGGTAAGATACTATAAACACACCTGTTAACCTTTATCTCTGCACAGTTTCATTCCCAGTCATCAACAGACTGAACCACTGCAAACATTTAGCAAACACAGTCCAGCATGTGGAATTTGGAGGACTGCTTAAAGTTACCTCAGTGTCTTGATTTTTTGAAACTGGGTGGTTTAGTTGTTGTTAGCAGGGGACACATCCTGTTTGTAATCGGAGACAGCTGGTGTTATTCATCCACCCACATGTCCTCCCGTTTGCACTCCGCTTACAAAGGAATCAGACGCCTGGTGTCTCTCTCTCACAGTTTACAGCACTGAGGAGACTTCATGCTTGAATGTGAATAACAACAGTTCCCTTGATTGTTATATGGAAGTGCTGTGCTTACAGTATATGGCCCGTAGCGTCAGTGGTTGTACGATAAAGAGCTCATATATTCAAAGCTCCTATCATACTGGCGTGCTCAGGGGAGGATCTAATACGATGCACTCTGAACTGAAATAGTGCATTTACTGAATTTATATTCTGTAGAGTTTAATGCATTCTGCTTAGTGGTTTTTACTTTTTCTCATGTAAGTTTTGTGCAGTAGATTTAGATGTGGGAGTCCTTTTCTGTGTTTTTCTTGCACAAATCGGATGCAATTACCTAACATTCAATTTCTTTGGATGCTGTACAATGAAAGGAAGATTTGACAACAAGCTGGACTTCTAAAAGAGTTGACAGCATGCTTACAGGTGTGGTGACACTGTGTATGTTAAAATTCATTGCTGCCTCAAATATGGGTCTGGGGAATCTTTATCTCCTACATTAAAAAAGCACACATAGACTCTTTGTAAACCAAGGGGACACAATAAAAGGCAATAATTCAAATAAATTCATTACGGTTCCCCAATTGTGGCAGCCAGTATGGTTATGAAAAGAAATGTTTTACAATTCCTTTTATGTCTTTCCCCAGCTGGGCCAGAAACATTTTTCCCCCAGTAGTTTTTAAAAGTAAACCCTCACACAACAATGCAGAATCCGCTGTGGAAGCTTCTGTTGCAGGGAACAGCGCACACAGGAGATGCAGAACTTGGCTGTCTTGCAGAGAAAACACGGCGCGATATTCTGGTGGGCTTGCAGATGGATGTGGGCTAAGCCTCCTAAACTGCTGCTGCTGGCACGTAGCAGAGGTAGACTGGGAAATACCTGCTGGAAAGCTCACTGACTCGCCTTTTGTCTGGAGTTACAGCAGTGCCAAGCTCTCTGGGACAGATTCTGGTCCATGTAAATGTACTTGGCAAACTGAGTGTCTCAAAGTCACTGAAAGACAGTGATATTTTACCTTATTGGATATAGAATCCATATGAGCCAATCACATTAGACCTTATTGAATCCACAACTGCTGGCACCCAATCATATTATTTCTTTTGGATATAGAACCACCAGCACCCCAATCATATCACAACTTATTTAAGTATGAATACATAATCCTGACAGCCAATCGTATTATAACTTATTGGATACAGCACCACTGCCAGCAAATCTTATTACCACTTATTGGGGTGTGAATAAAGAATAACTCACTTGGCAGTGAATGATGTAATATGGTCCTGGATGGGGACCATATAAAATGGATGGCAGCCAATTATACTGCATCATATTGGATATAGTGTAGCCAGCAGGACAAAAATACAATTGCAGGTGAGGGAGAGTCTAGTAGATCAGTAGCCTGTTAGAGGTGTTGTTAAGCCCTCAGAGAGAAAAATTGTCCTCATTGTTTTGGATTTGGAGAGGGAGACGGTGAGAGTCTAGAGGATGGAGGAGTGGACTGCAGACTAGTGGGTCACTGGCCAAAGTCCATGGATCAACAGAGTGGATAAGTGGCAGATTGAGGTGAAGCTCCTGTAAACATTTCTCTCTGACAGAAATAACCACGGGTGGAGTTGACTGTAAAAGGTGGAGCCGAACCTTTTTTCTTTCTTGGAAAGTAACAACAGGGAAGCCCATTGAAAAAAACACTACATTAAAATGCAGATTAGCCACAAGCCGTGTTCTGATTGAGTCCCATGTTTTATTTCTTTTTTTTCTTACTGTGTCATTCACTTCACTTTACAGTGTATATGTACTCATGTACACAAATCAGCATTTTAAAGAACATATATTATACTTGCTAAATGTATTACATTTTAGGGATAGGAACCGAGAACTGCTTTCAGTTGAGAACCAGTTCCAAATTGTCAGATTGGCTCATTGCTTTAAAAATGTAATACAATACTCATTATTCGTCATCTTTTCAAAAGTAAAATTATCACTTCACGTATTACTCTCTGAGAACAGTAAGGCTTTACACTGCTCGTTATATTACTTACTGTTACAGGCCACAAAATTGGTAACCACATAGCTCCTGAAAATTTCAGACTTCCTCTGCGCGGCTACATGTGAATATCAGGGTAATCACAGGTAAGTGTAGCTCCTGGGGTTCTTCTGATGGCTGTGACTGATTATTTCCCAAGGCTGTGTCTGAAAGACAGAGAGTCACTTATGGAGGTAGATTTCATCTCGCCACAAGCTTTATTAGTTCTTTGTGGCCTGCAGCTGTCCACCCTTAAAATTCAGTTTTGGTTGTTGCAGTGGAGGGCTACAGCCAACCTCCGCAGCTCAGGAGGGTTTACCTTTGGTGGGTTGTATTTCCTGAAACTCCTCATTGTTGTGCTGTTGGGAGTAGTAGCCAAGGTGTTTCAGACTGGAGGTTTGAGGATGTCTACTTCACAGTGGAAAGAGTTTTACAGTATTCTTGTAATCTTTCCTCCCAACAAAATCAAAGTAATGGGAATATTTCCATATTTCCAGGACTCATTCCTTATTGCACGTTACTCAGGGGTCTGTCTCACACAAGCAATCTGTCAGCACATCCAACACTCTGATCCCAAATGGAGGCAGTGTCATGTTTCACAAAAGATTGTCACTTGTAACTTCCTTGTGGATAAATCTGCTAGTCCTACAGGACTCTTGCATGCTCATCTATCTGTCATTAGTAAGGCATTTGCTTTAATTAGTGATGAGTGTAAAATTATCTCATGTTGCAAATTGCAGCCTTCATGTCGTGTAATTGGTAAAACGGTTAGCCAGGCTGAAGCAAGTGGTCTCAGCCTTTATGTCTCTGTAACCTTGAAAGCAAGCCTAGTCTTCCAGTATCTGTGATGTCATCGTCTTGATGAATGAAAAAGTCAATTTCTTAACACTTTGAATCCTGAACAAATTGGATTGATTCCTTTGGAAAAAAAAAAAAGAATGGGAAGAAGGCAATCAGCAGCTTTCCAAGAAATGACTAAAAATAGCAAGAATTTTGTAAGAAGTAATTACCTGAAAATTAACGAGGAAACAAGGGTAAAAAACAAGATCAGGGGTTTGATTCTGGTCAAGGTGGGACAACGCATATCCAGTCTGGACCCTTAGGCAGGTTTTGAATGCTGCTAGCCTATGTTAGGATGAGTGAAACTGCAAATGCAAAGTAATTCCAGCTGAGACATTGCCTGGGCCAGCAAGGTCTGTGTCAAGTGATGAGGAACTAGGGCAACCTGATGAGAAATGGGCTACTGGAACAGGACATAGGTGTTCTACAGCAGAGAATATGGACCTGTTGGAATGCTACTATACTGTAACCCCAGCGAGATGGGCTACATGCAGGGGTTGTGGGATACATGGATGCTTGGAAACCCAACATTTAAGCCGACAAAGATACAACTCCGAGCCCAGTGTTCTAACATCCACAAATGGCAACTGATCTCAAAACTAGAGAATGAGGTACGAAATAAATGCTATGGCAAGGGGGAGCCAGGACGACACTTCACAGTGGGGATGTCATCGTCATCCTCACACTCTTAGATTGGGTACAAAGCCCCAACAAGCCCTTATGACACCAGGAAGATAATCAGAACCAGGGGGGTTGAACTGCCAGAAGGCAGCATTGCAGATGATGACATTAACAAATCTTACCAGTGACTGTAAAAGGCTTGACACAAGGACAGGAACTTAGTACAAGCTCAATAGAAGCAGGGGTCTACCACACCAGACAGGACCCCAGGTGCAGGCTGTGCAAACATGCTCTTGACACAGTTCAGCAGATAATAGCAGGGTGCAAGAAGCCGGCAGGACATGGAACACTATAACCAAGGGGCTGGCACAGTGTACAGGAACACCTGCACTGAGTATGGGCTGGAAGTCCCAGGGTCAGAAAGGAAGACACTGCCTAAGGTGGTTGAGAATGACCAAGCTAAGATCCAGACTGACAAAGTGGTGATGGCATCGTGTTGATGGACAAACAACAGAAGAAGGCAGTGGTGGCAAACGACAGCAACATCTAGAAGAAGGAACACAAGAAGCCAAACTGGGAGAGTGGCTCCAGCAGATTGCAGGTACAACATCTGAGGTCCCTGTCCAGAAGAGTGCAGTCCTAGGAACAGCAACGATACTGCACAGAGCTCCCTAAAACTCCCGTTGTTATCTCTCTTGTCTCTCTTGCCACATTTTATTAATTTCTTGCAAGTTGCTCTTTGCCTTTTCCCCATGTTTATGAAGAAATCAAACCAATTTGCTCAGGTTTCTAAGGTGCTTGTGACTGGTGTTTGAATGCAGCACAAGAAAACTAATGTTGATCCAGGTTTCAAAGGGTTAAGTATTAAGTGTTTTTATTGTTGAGACTTTTTGTACCGCCAGGGCAGCTCTGCATCTGAGAAATGTTTGTGTTACTTTAACCTCAGTCATCTTTATATTCCTGTAGGTGATTTATTGATTCTACATGTAGCCACTTTACATAGGAATAAATGATCTCTTTTTTCACAGCATCTGCTCTCCAGGCATTCCTCAGTAAAGCATTATGATCCTAATAGCTCCAGTCAGCTGCTCACTGGCCAGTAGCGGTAAGAATGTGTTTGTAGGCTACCAGTCAGCTCCCAGGTGGAAAAAAATGTGTAAGAGTGAAAATCAGGGTCTTGCTCTGAAGAAATCGTGTGCGAAACAAACCATCCCTCGCTGAATAAAGGTTAAAGAGAAAGTTAAATAGAAGTAATCCCTTTTGGCCTACTAGGACAGTGTTCCATGCATTTTAGGTTCCAGCCCTGAAAACACACCACAGCCAATACTTGTTCAGCATTTTTAGTGGTGTTTTTCGTAAACCATATCTTAATTAAATAGAAATATCTTGACTTCCAGAGTTACTGGCATCCTCAGCAAAGGAGAGATAACCTAAACAAAACAAGTATATGAGACATTCTCCATACAGTGAAAATGTGTCAGTCAGTAGATACACAGAATCTTCAATAACAAATGCCGCTTTGTACAAACAACCTTGGTGAACTGGAACAGCATCCACCATCCTCTATATTGTTGAGTTGTTGATAACAGACAGAGGAAGGTAAAAAATAAAATAAAAATGCCTTTGAGTTTACATTTGCCCTCGAGTGGAGGCACTGAATCAGTCATAGTGCGGTTAAATGCAGCAGCACAAAGGGGCTTGAAATGTGAGGCCTCAAGGTGCTTTTTGTAATCGTGTTCAGAGGCAAGTCTGAGCTGGCTTTAGAAGTCAAAGCAATGTGTTTTTACCTTTTGGTTTTTGCATAACAATTGTGACATTGGAAATTATCATTAATTTGATTAATTTTTTTTTTTTTCAAACATTTTTGGCACTCTCAAGCTCAAATTAGTTAAATTAGTCTCAAGCTTCAATTAATGCATTTTGTCAACATTTCTAGCAGCCAGTAATGAGTTGTCAAAACAACACACACAGCAGAGTAATTGCAGTATAAACTATTCCTGTGTTCCTTGAATATTCATGTATTGTTAACAGTTAAGGAGACGTAGAGAGCCAAACAGATGTTTTCCCCAACAATGTCTGGAAATATTCAGCAGCAGTGTGTCAAGCTGAGAGAAGATGTTTACAAACCTGGGCAGCTGGTGGGACATGAATTCCAAAAAATTTAACAAGATCCAGAAGCCTTTATTGATTTTTGGCTAATGTATGCAGCAAAGTAGAAAATATAAAAAAAGTACATCACTTGGCTGCCTTCATCAGGATACAGCAGTGAATAAATCCATGCTTAGGGAGGGAGAGAACAAGGAGACATTGATATGTGCCACCAGCCAGTGCCGTTAAATCCGAATATGTCAGCTCTGCAGGCTCAGTTTCAGTGTTACCAGCAGGAATGCACCGATTGAGAAATTCTGGGCCCTTACTGATAGAAATAACAATTTGGCTGATAGTTGATGTCGATGCCAATGTTTTTTTATCTTATTTTTTATTTATTTTTTTAATTTATCACACAGTGCGCCTCCTTTTCCAAATATTAATGATAAAAAGAAGAAAAATTGCTGGTACCCCAAAAGCCTTTTTTGATAGTAAGATGCATGATTTCCTTTAAAAGATAAGCATATCTGTCTTGTTGCAGCTCAGTCTATAGCACTTTTCACGCATGTACTGCAAACCTGAAATTATCTAGACATTCCCAGAAGGGGCTGTAAGTGACAACGCAAATGTCCGATTTCATCCTGCCGGTCCCCTACATCAAAGTTCATGTAACGTCTGATTGAGCTCATGTGTGAATAGAGTGGGTAATTGTCAAGAGAATTCACCACAGGCGAGGATGACATTTCTATCACAAGGGTTGCAGAAAACTGGAGTAAAACAAACATCCACGGGTGAAGAAGAAGAGCCATTTACACAAAGACATCAATGGAAATGTCTTATGCGGAGAGATGAAGAGATTGGGGAACGTCTTCCGGTAAAGGCTGACAGGAATCGTCAGACAAATTTATAGAGTGGCAGACACTTTTCTGATTATAACCAAATGAAGAACTTGCAACAAAACAGGGGTGTAACCCACATTATGTCCTGCCTCCTGCATGCTCTACCCAGGAGTATTTTCAGCAATGCTTCTGGCACAGACAGTCCTCTGTGTGAAAGAGAGACTTGGAGTTTGTATGAGACAATGGCGTATTTCTGTTTCAGTCCAAGATGTGAGGTGCATAGCTGAACAGCTGTTCACTGAAAGAAAATGTGAAAACAAACTATACGTGTGCACGGTACCTGTTGCACTCTTTCATGAAGACAGGGACAGGTCCAGCCAGTGGCTTTTTCTCTGAATCAGAAGCTGGGTATTGTAGGCACTGTCCTCAGAGTCTGACCGCAAATTACTGACAAAACATTTAGCCAGTGCATAACTGATGTGACACGACAAATAAACACTGGCCACTGCCATCAGTTAATGTCATTTTGTTTACTGTTAGGCTGATGGCAGTCAACAAAGTGAGTATCAGCTTATACTGATGTTTAGCTGATAAATTGGTGCATCTCTAGATATCAGACACTTCATCTCAAACACATAGCTGATCACTGGTGGCATATTGTAGTTGGCATAAACCATAAATCACACTCCCGCCTCCAACTGGTCCAGAACGCAGCAGCTATGCTTCTTACTGGTTTTAACAGAAGGCATCACATCACCCCAATCCTGGCTTCCCTCCATTGGCTCCCTGTGCATTTTAGAATTGATTTTATGATTTTACTGATCACTTTTAAAGCCCGTCTGGGTCTGGCCCCAAGTTACATAGCAGAAATGTTGACCCCATATGAGCCAGTACGCAGCCTGAGATCCTCGGGCATGGCCCTCCTGGCGTTCCAAAGTCAAGACTTAAATCTAAAAGCGACCGTGCTTTTTCCATCAGGGCCCTTCGACTTTGGAACGACCTGCCTGAGGAGATAAGGCTTGCAGAATCAGTAACATCTTTTAAATCTCTTCTTAAAACCCATTTTTATAGACTTGCCTTTATGTGATGTTGTCTTTTTATTCATTCTTTTTGTTTCTTCTTCTTTTTTATTTTATTCTATTCCTTTTAATTGTTTATTCTTTGTTCAGTGGTTCTCAACCAGAAGTCTGGGTATCCCAAGTGGTCCTTGAGGGAGTTTCAGGGGATTCCCTCCAGGCCCCCAGGAGGTGTGCGAGACTTTGCAGCCAGTTTTTATCATGGCAAAGCAGTGGCACTGCAATTTTCGGGGTTTGTCACGTGATGCCCTGCGGCCCAAATTGACTTTTTTACACTTACATTGGAAGTGAGACATCTGTAAATCAGTGGATATATATTTTTTGAGTGACACAACCCCTGTGAAATGACTTGTTTCTTAATTACGATTTGATCCATTTGGTCCAATAACATGTCGAGAGTCTAGAAAAGTTGCAAGATTAAATCATTTTATCCCCATTCACGTTATTGGAGCACTAAACTGGTTGTTATCCATTTGGCCAGTGGAAGTTAGATGCTTGACCACACTGTCAGCTGCATGGCTTTAAATGTTCAATCTTTAAACAGAGTTCAGGTTTACTGGCTGCTCTGTCTCTCTTGCTTGGGACAAATTCAAAGCGTGCTGATGGATGATATTGACATGCATGGGTTGTGTATGAGAATATTAATAAGCAGCATGTCAAAGATTACTCAAAAGTTAGATTTTTGATCAATCAAACAAGACTAACAACTCATTTGAGTTAAATGGTAATGCAAATATCCTCAGCATGGTAATATAATGTTTACCACGTCATCTTATTAGTTCAGTATGCTATTATTAGCAATAAACAACATACAGTTACATACATTCGTTTAGCAGGTTTTTGGTCATAATTTAAAGTATTATACAAACATTTTTGACCTGATGGTGACATTTGATCATAGACCAGGGCAACATGAGAGTTTGCACCAAACTTCATGACAACTAGTTTTAACTATTTCTTGTGATATGAATTTATGTGTGTAAAACAAATAAACTAAACTGAACAGCAGGAGTGGAAGGGAGTGCCATGCTCAGACAAACACACACAGACAGAGAAAGAGAGAACAGACAGGGGACTGACTAGAAACACAAGGGAGGAGTAAACAGCAGAGCGGAATGAGGGAGAGGCACAGCCGGACCATGACATTCACTAAAACACAACAATATCAACCTCATGGTGGCGCAAGAGTTTAAGTCAGTGGATCATTGAAGTCAGTGGTCTCTATCCTCTGGGAACGAGAAATGTTTGTGAATAATTTTGCAGCATCTGTTAGTTGTTTTTTAATCTGGACCAGCTAGTGGTGGACCAGTCCACTTATACTGCCATCAATAAAGCCAGCCTGCTAAAAATGTTATGTTCAGATGGACTTCATTTGGGTCTGAAATCTGTACGGATTACTTCAAACAGTTTGAAGAGACACTGCAACACAACCTAGTTAGGAGATGATTCTAGGTCAATGCTGGTTGATTTAAAGAAGTAAATGGGTCACTTATGGCAATGGTAAGGTCCAAAAATGGCCTGTCTCTAACCAGACACATGTAAGACATGTGCAGCATTTGCATACTGGGCCAAGTGCAACATACAGCCTGTAATCTGGCTCAGAGCTGGGTCTTCAAAAGCCTACAGTGTAACTGCGGTCTGCCCAGTTCTACACAATATCCAGGTTTAGTTGGTGTCCTTACAGCCAGATTGCAGTGGCTTCATCGCTGTTGCATAGCAGAATGTGGGCCAAATGTAAGTGATAATCTGGGTCACTACTGGGCTTCACTAATTAGCTTTCTTGGTGTCTGGTTAGTTTCAATGCAAACTCTGTGACTATGACAGATGTCAGCTGTCCTGTGTGAACGCCACCTTAATTCAGCAACAGCCGGCTTCACACTCAGTTACAAATCTTCACGCTTGGCAGATATTCCCGACTTGTTTATGATTCACATTGGCAATGTGCCAGTCACAGACCTTGATCTGTTACTGCTGCCAAGGCAATAAGAAAGACAGTCTTTGAGAAGTCTCAGGTTCAAGTTAGGGCAAGCATCTGCTGAAGGGTCTGGAGGATTCCTACCAGCCACTCGGACAGTGTTTCACAGCGAATGTCTCTCTGAAGGAAGGCAAGCAATTGTGAGTGGGAGTTTGGAAAAGTTCGTAACTGCAATACTTGCGTTATAAAACCCACAGTTATTGGCTAAACTCCTGCAAAGTGCAATTTGAATGCCTCAATTGAAAGCATGTGGTGAATATGACTTCTACAGAAATGTGCCCACCTTTTGAAGCATTTTAAGTGCTTGGTTTTATAAAACCAAACACACCTCATGCAGTTTACTGTGTTTGGAAACATTACTGTAATGCCTTTTTCCTGTCTCCCTGTCAGTCTCTGGCATTCAGCCTATTGATAGTACGACAGGGGTGGTGGTGGCGAGTGTATGGGGGGGTTGGTGCAGTGTTTACTCAGCTCTGTTAGCATAGCTTCCTGTTCGCCTTCTAATTACTCTGTGTGCCTCAGACTGATGTGAGAAATAGCAGTGGGCCCAATTGGATGCAATGTCACGAAACACATCAGGGATGGATACTCCCGACTTGTTAAAGCCTGCAGATCAATCCAGACCCATTTCTGCCACTCCGCTCTACTCTCTTCTCCTTTCTGCATAGCCAGCCTGTCTCTCTGTTTATGTCTGTTTCTACTCTGTTGTCCTCTCTGCTTCTGTCTCCTCTCTTTTTCTTATCTCTGTCAGGCCTGAACTCTCACCTCTCTTGTCTCGCTTTGTCCCAGCTCTCCACGTCTGCTCCTGCTCTTTGTTTCATCTCCTGTCTTACGATATCTTCTGGTTTCACAAAGACACAATATGTAAGACATTTTTCATGCTGCCCGGATTTGGATTTGATATCATATTTTGAAAGCTGACAGTCTTCCATGTTCACAAATGTAGGCTAAGATTTGACTTAATCAGAAGTAAAGCCCACTCAGGCTGGTCTGGGACACATATGTGCAAAAATGTGGCCTATGTGCTGATTCTTTGACATAAGAATCTCAGCATTGCGTGGTTAAATAAGTGCAAATCTGCACAGCACATGCAGCTTTGACACGTAATTGAAGTTATCAAAAAGCTGATGCATGCCACTCGTCACAAAGCCAGTAGGATATGTAAACTTCTGACTTAGGGCTCTTTTATACTGCCGTTACATAAAAAAATAGATAGGTCTGTTTCAAACGTTTTTATACATCACTGCCCTCGTACTTCCAAGTGACCTTATTGGTAGCATAGATACATTTACCAGATGGCACTAGAGGACAAAATCAAAGGTGTCACACAACAACAAACGAGGCAATGGTGGAGGAGGTTGTAATAATGTACCCTTTAATGGAGGCAGCATTGTAGATGGTGTGAGGTTATTATATACAGCCCTTCATTTCATGTCATGTTCATGGCTGGAGCCTATCCCAGCTGACATTGAGAGAGGCAGGGTTCACCCTGGACAGGTCGCCAGACCATCGCAGGGCTGACACATCGAGACAAATAATCATTTATGCTCACATTCACACCTACGGACAATTTAGAGTTATCAATTAACCTGCATGTCTTTGGACTGTGGGAGGAAGCCGGAGTACCCGGAGAAAACCCACGCTGACAGGGGAAAAACATGCAAACTCTGCACAGATGGGCTCTCCCAACCCGGGGTTCGAACCCGCCACCCTGGGCTTGAACCCGGAACTCTCTTGCTGTGAAGCGACAATGCTGACCACTGCAGCAAAGTGCCGCACTGAATCCTTCTTGTAAAAGTGATATATCAAGAACATCTTTAGGGAATTTCTTCAAATTTGACACAAACATCCACTTAGACGTAACGATGAACGAATTGTTGGTGGTCAAAGGTCAAGAACACTGTGACCTTGTCTGTCTGATTCTCATGAATGCATGAAGGCCTTGAGGGAGTTCTCTTAAATTTGGCACAAACATCCACTTGGACTCACAAATGAACTGTTCATCAAGGTCACTGTGACCACACAAAACGTGTTTTTGGCCGTTACTCAAGAATTCCTAATCCAGTTTGGGAAATATAAATCCCACAAATGTCTAAAAAAAAATACAATCGTGAAGTACTGACAATTTATATCCAAAAGGTTAAAGGTCAACTTTACTGTGACATCATAATGTTCTGCAAAAACACTTTTCTGGCCACTACTCAACATCAGAAACCAAAGGGGAGACATTCACATACTTATTTAAAACAATTTCTTAATTGAACTCACACAATTACTGTATTGTGATATTTACCATTACTGTGATACAAAATTTTATATATGCCTTGATAGAAGACTTTGCCATATCGCCCACCCCTTCTCTGACTTATTCCAAATCAACAGGGATTGGTACTTAATGTTGTAGGCCAAAGACCTGCTCACACCAGAAAGGAACACTGTTAAATTCTTCCACACATCTTTGTTAAAAATGTGATTTTACTGGGCAAAATTGGTCAAGCATGATGTCACACTGAGATCGAAACTGTTAATGGTTGTTTCAAATGGCCTCACTGCAAGAGGGAGTGAGAAGCCTGCCATCAAAGAGAGGGCAGACAAGAGAATATAAGTAGCGCCGAAGTGGTGCACATTTTCAGACAGCTATTCTAGGAAGACATTCATAGTGTTTCACTTAGTTGTTCACATAAAATTGTTGTGTTAAGGATAAAAAAATAAAAAGGAAGGGCGAGAAGTTCAAACCTTGGCTTCCCTCTCACCTCTGCACAGCTGAAGGGAATGTGAATGTTGGATTGTTAGTTTCTGAAAAAAATACCACTGTCCAAGCTAGCAAGGCAAGGCAAGGCAAGGCAAGTTTATTTGTATAGCACAATTCGTAATTCAAAGTGCATGCTCAGCCCCTACAGGGACAACATGTTCACATGATTTATTCAAAAAAAGAACCTTTTTCTTATATCTGTCACAAACCAACCGAACTTGATGCAAAAAAATGGCGTAAAACATTTGTCTTTGCAAGTATATTAATGATTTTTAAAAGCTGGTGTGATGACACCTTGAAAATCAGACTTCCAATGGATGGATTAAAGCAGCTCAGGTATTTTAGGCCTTAATTGAAAACATTTAGCACTGTTGAGGGTAATGCTCAAGGCTAATTATTGAATTACTGAAATGGTTTGTGTATTTGTACCAACTATCACGGTATGGGAGTCAGGTCTCAGTTATCACAGTCACACACACACACACACACAAAATGACATGTAGACTGACACGAGTAAAGGTGAGCAAAAGTTCACAATGTCAAATTCCATCCGCAAAGTTTTTGTTGTATGCTGTTAACAACAGCATAAACAAGCACAACAAGCTGATTGACGTGCGAGTCTGTTGAAGCAGCAGAGCTGAAAGACCTGCCCGAAGGTTCCCAGTGAGCTACATGGGTGAGAGATTGTGTATACGGCGAAGACGGTGTGTGGATTTAATTCACTGTTGTAGGGTCTGTGATGGAAACTCATCTGACATGTTAATGCACATGTGACAGCATCAACCAGATATGCTGACCACCAGAATGATTAATGTTTGGGCGCTTCGAATATTTATAAATAGCCAAGGCGGAACTAATTAATTATTCGATGTATTTTGGTATTTTCAATTTCATAGCATAAAAGATGTTTTTCATGTTATAGACTGTTGTGACCTGTTGCCTTTTCATAAAGTGTTTGTTCAGTGTTTGTGCAGTGTAATTTAAATGTGTATGAAATGCTCCTTTTTTTTTTTAAATTTAGAAAATAGTTCCCCATGGTGCCAGTGGGCAAAATGCTCTTAGTCCCCAGCAGGAGGATTTTGTCTGTCTTTGACACTTGCTCTACCCTTGCTTCGAAATAAGTTTAAAAAAAAAAAGTATCCTTACGCATTTGTTTTTGTTTTCTGCTGCAGCCATTTTGCACTGACCCACGATTCCTAAACTGTGGTATGAACCAAACCATGAACCAAACCCCTACCAATCATATACATAGCAGTTTTAAATTTGTCGGCGATATATTTTTCTTACTATCATGTATATATTACAACAGCATGGTGCTATGATGAGACATTTGAAAATTGAAAAATTGAAAATTGACATTTTGAAAAAGAGCTCTAAGGCTCTGTTGTATGAGGTGGCCCATTGATACTGCCTGTTTCTCAGGTCTGTCTTCACCTACACATAAAAACAATTGAAAATGTGTTGAATGCTGTTGATCCTGAATGTGCTCTTACACTGAGGGGGCGGCGTGGTAAACAGGTAGCAGGTATTGCAAATTAATAAATGGCCCCCCCTTGACGGCGCCACTGGCCGCGCACATGTGAGTTGTTGACAGTGACGTGTGTGACGGCTTCGTCGAGTGTACCAAGTGCAGCACGGTGCTGGTATATGACAGCAAAAAAGACAGGGACCTCAACACTTAAGACACGTGATGAAGGCTTGCCATGCAAAGAAAGACGAGAGTCAGCCTTCACTGTCCACGCTCGTGTCCTTAAAAATCGGACAAAATGTGCACGGGCTCGGCTGGGGTCGCGCTGGATTTTTTCGACCCGATCACAGCACTGAGAAGTGCAGGAGAAACTTTTAAGTGATGGCTTGTTAACTGCAATGATCCCAAAGGGCCTACCAGACTCATTTCAGCAATTTTCCATCCATATTACACAAAGTGATGAGAGGTTAAGTTTCACTGAGTTTAAAACAAAGCTAAGGAGCTATGACAGCACAGAAAATTTCAATGCCGTTTGCTCAGATGATGACAACGTGAAAAAAGTGAGAGGAAGAGACAGCGGGAACATTAACATTAACGTTAGGGTCGTTTTCACAGGTTTGGACAAAAAATGCATCAAATATAACCGTGCTTTGGTAGGCTTCCTTTCTCTCTCCCTTCTCTCTCCCTCCACTTCGGACTGTTGTCTCTTTGCCTCCCCTCCACTCTTGAGTGTGCTGGAGTACAGCCAGACAGGCAGGCGATGACTCCAGTATTAATTTTTCAAAATAAAGTTAATTGAGCGTAGTGTCACATATCATTTCATAATATTTAAATTATCATTTCAAACTCTGATTATGGTAAGTTTATGTGCACAAATATAGGCTTTGTATGTATGTATGTCCATTCATATAATATACTTTACATTGTTTTAACATCTGAAAAAAAAAATCTGCATTCTGGAGGCGTGGTGGCTTTTATTTTGCCATGGCAGTGTGCCACGATCAATTACATGTAGAGGAAACCCTGGAAGAGTATGACTGAAGGAAATGCTCAAACATTTAAATAATTAATTAAGTATTGACGTAGAATAAAAGAGAAAAGGCTTATTCCACTAAGAACACAAAGACTAGCCACTTTCTCCACTGACTGCGGCCTCAGTAAACCAGCAGACAATGCATTGACACAAAAAAGTGTTTTCAATAATTGGCTGACTTTTTCCTTGTAAGTGAAGTCTTTCAATTCCATTATGCCCATTACTGTTTCTGTACACATACAGCTGCATGCAACAGATTTAAAAGCATTTAAGGGAAATTTAATAACTCACATTCTGCAGTACAACATGACGTATGTTTAAGAAGAGTGGGTGTTACAATTGCAACACTTGACATCACGGAGTAATGGAATTCACTGACATTTACAAATTGATTGATAGCGTGTTGGAAGTTGAGTTTTTTTCCTTTAAGTAAGGGAAGACATTTTCACGAAACATTGCCACTTTACAGAATAAGTCCAGTTCAATTTAACAAAGCTAATGTGATGGAAGAAGGAAAAGCAATGTTTTGCATATCACTGTTGTAATGTAAAAGCCTCGTAACTGTCGATGTGTTTGATGTTTTACTTCAGTGGGGGAACACCTGCAAAAATACCTGATATGATAAAGCTCACTCATTACGTCTTGGTTGATGACAGAAATGCATTATAACTGGGCCAAAGTCAAGGCTGTGTCTTCTTTGTTTGAACTTGCAAGATTGTCTAAAGTCTACAGAGGATGAGCTTTATTCTGGATTATTCTAAGAGCGTACCAGCTGTCATTAAATCATAACAAAACCCACATTAACTGCATTAAAAAGTTCTAATGCGCTATAATGCCTTAAATTTAGATACTGTAGCTCTTTTTAAGGATCTAACTGCACTTTCTCTTTCTATCTCTGTTATGTTAAGTGGCCTAGGGTCAAACCAGAGGGCCTACCCTCCTCTCAGAGTTTCATTACAGTCGTAGTAGGACGCCACAGTGTGCAGTATATGCACAACAAACTGATTGAACCTCCCCCTCCTCTGCTCTCTTCCTGCCCTCATCCCTCTTCCCCTCCTCTGCCTCATGTCTGATGTCTTTCTTTTCAACTCCCTTCAATTTGTTTTATCTTACTCATGCTGCTGCCATTTGTCTTTTACCTCCGTACCTCTTTTTCCTTTGTCTGACTTGTACCCTTTTTTTCCTCTCACTCTCTACCCCTAGCCAAGCCCAGGAACTCAGCCAACGCTGTCACCGTCCAGGCTGGGACCAAGTCGGTGGTGGTGGCCCAGTGCGAGGCAGCGGAAGGCAAACCGGCAGCTACTATCAAGTGGTTGGCGTCGGTTGGAGGCAATCACTCTACCAGCACCACGAATGGGCCGGACGGCACGGTGACAGTACGCAGCGAGTATCGGTTGGTTCCCACGCCGGCAGATAACGACAGGGAGGTGACCTGCATGGTCGACCAGAGGACACTGGGGCAGCCGTGGGTTAAGACTTTCAAGCTCTCAGTGGAATGTAAGGAAAACACTCATACACACTTGTAGTTAAATTCACATTATAATGTCTCCTTGAACACGAATGATGCATATTCCCTGGGGATACTCTGTACCACCATGTGTCATGGGCCCAACTAAGGATGCAAATAATTTGTCTGGATGCATAAGTGCCAACTGCTAACAACTTCAAACACGGATCATTGCCTTGCCAGAGCCTTTAGGCCTTTACTTTGGCATTCACCTGCAGACCCTTTACCACTAATCTATAGACATTACACAGACTGCCAAATATAAAAATGATCAGACCACATTTATATCCAAGCTGTGAGACAGCAATGATGAGGATATGTTAGTGGGAAGCACTTTCTCCACACTCATCCCGTCTGAAGCGCTTCCAAGTCACTTCTCTAATGATCTAAATAACAAAAACAACATCTGGTCTATTTGCTGTAACATCTGAGGACACATTTTCAGTTTTGCATAGTTTAAACACTGTGGGTGTTACACAGGAATACAAATAAACCACATTGTTCATTTGTTGTAAAAGTCAGTGTTTCTATAATGCATTGCAGTGCAAAGGCCCGTGAACAGACTGTACCGCAGCCCTGCAGAGTGTCTGACAGTCTCAAACATGATGCACACAACAAGTGTAAAGAGACTGACTAACATTTGAATGTATGTGATAAAGGAGGACATTTTTTTCTGGGGACAGCGTTGGAGGTGGGGCCCTGTTTATTCCTGTGAAAGTTGCTCAGAGGCTCATGAAGCCAAAAAAATGTTTGACTTCCTGGGTATAAAATTACTCTGATCTTCCGCATCGTTAGGCCCATAGAGCAAGCATACTAGAGACTTTGCAGACCGAGCAGCTAACTTTCTCTAGCTGAGCCAGCTTTCCAGTTTAGCGCTCTGCTAACTTGAATGGGGATTTGGTCGTGCAGCGCTTTTAGACTTTCAAAATGTGATCTGACCAAATGCATCAAATCCCATAGTGGAATGAGTCATTTTAGGGGTTGTGACACACAAAAAAATCATCCACTGATACAGGTGTCTCTTCTCAGTATAAGTCAATGGGGAAAAAGTGTATTTCAGTCCATGGCATCATATCATGGACCTGGAATTTGCAATAACACATTTGGCAACTATGTCTAATTGGCTACGAAGTCCAGTATAAGTACCAGATGTTATTGGGCTGATTAATTTGTACAATGTGCACAATGAAGAAGTAATGCATGCAAGTATTTGTAATGTTCATTAGAGACAGTACATCTAATACTATTCAAATATCAAATGTTTGTGAGTATGAGTTTTTTTTAATATTCTGCATTCAATTCTGCGCTTGGCATAAATGTAATAATAATAATCTGTCTTTCTATGCCTCTTTTCTAAACAGCTCATGTACGAAGTGCTTTACAGAAAAGGATAAGAAAGACAAACAGCAGCTAAAAACAACACAAGAGCAATGAGTTCATGTATTGTTGCAGCCTCAAACTAATTTATTAGAACAAATATTAATGTCAATATTACATTTACAGATACACCTTACTACAGAGACATTTTAATAATAGATCTTATCTTATATGTTTAATAAATGTGTAGCCAGAGTGGCAGCTGTAGACAAGATATTTTATTATTTTTACATTCTTTCTTTAATGCTGTGTGTACCTGCTGGACACAAAAGTACAGCTGCAGTCTGAGACGTGGGCTGCTCTATTAGAAAAAGTACATCCAATTCCAATGTACAATCCACAAATGGAACAGAGTAAGATAAAACTGCTGAAAAATTGACAGACTACTACTTTTGTTTATACAGAATATGCCTTTTTTTGGAGCAATGGGGGGCGTGAGCAAACGTGCAGCTCAGTGTGTGACGAAAACAGTGACGTGGGAGGGAAGCCGCGGAGATTCTCTCATAAGTCGGCCAGTCCTTCACCGTTCCCGTCATTTGACAGTTAATGGACTCTTTGTTTGTGAGTGCGCGCAATCCCTTGTCTCCCCAGTTGCTCATCTTTACAGTTTCTGTCAGGTTTGCGTTTCCCTCTTGCTACTAGCTGCTCGCTAATTGCTCGCTGATGCAGCCATGTACATACTAATATGTAAAAGGTAAATACTAAAAAGGGTATCCACTGAGCTCTCTAGATATTTAATCTACATTTCATTTTTGTTATTGTGATCCTTTGCTGATCAACCAAACAGCAACAGGGTGGTGTGCACTGCATTCATTTCAGAATCCCTCAAGGTCTTTGTGTTTGCCATCATTTCTCTTTAGCTTTTAATTTTTAAGCAGATTGTGACAAATGAATCCACATTTCTGTAATTATTTACAATATGAGGAAAGGCAAAACAGATGCCAGTGGTAACACCCAATCCTTCACCTAAACCCAAACCTTAAGAACAGCTCTTAAAAAGTGAGTTGCACAAACTGTTGGTACATTAGCAAATCAAGAAGGCTCATGATTAGACACAAATGCATACACACACAAACACACACACACACACACACACACACACACATTGCTTTCATCTAATCCATTAATTTTCACGGGATTAAAATATTAGACAGGTTCAGCGTGGCTTTACAGAGATTTAGGGATGCTGACAGCATTGTCTCAACTGTGTGACCTCGCTGCCGTTTACTGCAATGATGGAACAGATTGTCTTTGTTCAGCCTCTTTTTATAATCTGCAATTTTTAGACTGCATGAACACACACGCAAACAAAGACGACACATGCGTATAATCAAACTTTCTGTCGAGCCGTGGCAAGAAATAACAAGCTCACATGTAAGAAATTTTTCATCTTGAACACAAGAAGAGCCCTCGTTAAACACACACTCACATACAAAGGGTCATGCCTGCACATCAAGCTGTCAATTGATCACATACAGAAATTGTGCATCACAGTATGTATATAATCAGACATTTCAATTTGTGTGATAGTATTTGTGTGTGTGTGGGTGTAAATGCTGAATCTCATTTACAGTATCTCTACACTATACATAATTAAAATGTGACAAACAAGGCGCAGGGATCTTACCTGTGGAGCTGCCAGTGTGTGTGATGTAGGCTGTAAGACAAACAAAAACTTAAAGAAATACTTCCCCCTCCAAATGACCATTTGTATATCAATCACTCACCCAGCCTTATGTTGAATCTGTGAATAAAACTTAATTGTTTTTGCAGTAAATGAACAGTAAATAAAGAAACTAAAAATGGAGAAAATTCTGATGAACTGAAGTCATAGGGGCCTGAGTTTAACAAAAACAACATTCACACAACTTGTGCAGTAAAACAAAAGTCTCATTTATCCTGTTGTATGCTCATAACTTCCCAAATAGACAGGTCTTCTCAATGGGGACCTAAAGTGAAAGTGAAACTTCAAGTGGCATGCTAAAGTTTGGGTAGCACTGGTCACAATATCGTTTACTATGAACAGTTAAGTGAGTAGAAGATAAACTGATCTCCAAAAGACATGAAGTTAAAGATGGAACATGCTTTTTAACATTTTAAGCAAGACCAGTGTATTTTATTTTTTGTTTTGTACAATTTTAGAGTGGAAAAAGGACAGGAGTACTGCGCAAAAGTTTGGGCACCTCAAGACATTTGAGCTCTTGGACAGGGTCTCAGACCATTATTAGCTTGTTGGGGCTATGGCTTGTTTACAGTCATGACTAAGAAAGGCCAGGTGATGCTAATTTCAAAGCTCTATAAATACTCCGTCTCCTGAAACCCTGTCCCATCAATCAGCAGCGCGGGCTCCTCTAAACAGCTGCCTAGATGAAAACTTAAATAACTGATGCTCACAAAGCAGGAGAAGACTATAAGAAGATAGCAAAGTGTTTTCAAGTAGATGTTCGTAATGTCATTAAGAAATGGCAGTGAAGAGAAACTGTGGAGATCAAGCAGGAGCCTGAGGAAAACTTTCCGAGAGAGCTGCTCGTAGGATTGTTCGAAAGGCAAATCAAGACACCCGACTGCAAAAGACCTGCTGAAAGATTTATCAGACACTGAAGTGGTAGTGCACTGTTCTACTGTGCAGTGACACCACTACAAATATGACCCTTGTGGAAGAATCATCAGAAGGAAACCTTTCCTGTGTCCTCACCACAAAATACAGCATCAGAGGTTTGCAAAGGAACATTTGAACAAGTGCTTTTTGGAAACAAGTCCTGTGGACTGATGAAGCCGAAACAGAACTTTCTGGACACAATGACCAAAGGTATGTTTGGAGAAGAAAGGATGCAGTTTAACTTAATTAAGTTTATTTTAATCAATTTAATTTTGAATTTAACCAAAAGAACACCTGTCCGGCTCTGTTAAGCACGGGGTTGAATCGATCATACTTTGGGCTTGTATTGCAGCCAGTGGCACAGGGACCATTTCAAGGGTAGAGGGACAAATGGATTCAGTTAAATTCCAGCAAATTCTGGAAGCAAACATCACACCATCTGTAAAAAAACTGAAGATGAAGAGAGGATGGCATCTACAACAGGACAATGATCCTTGAACTCTACGATGGACTACCTCAAGAGGCTAAAGCTGAAGGTTTTGCCATGGCCAGTCATCGCCCACCGACCTAAACTTCATTAGAAATTGGTGATAGACCTCAAAAGAGCAGTGCATGCAAGATGTCGCAAGAATCTCACAGATCTAGAAGCTATTTGCAGGATGAATGAGCAAAAATCCTTTAAACAAGATTTGAAAGACTTAAACTGGATACAAAAACCATGCATGCCACTGTATCTATGCTCTCTTTAGACTCAGACTCCATTGACAAAAACGATCATTTTTACCTGGCTGAACAAAGGAGCAGCTGGCCTACTGCTGCCTCAATCAGTTAGTTTCTGTTACTGTGTGACTTTGGTCTTAATTCAGATTCATCAAACATTAATATATACCAACTGATTTAGGCAGTGGTAGACCAGCAGCTCCTGTGTTTAGTGAGCCAAAATTGCTGTTTTTGTCTGTAGAGTTTGGCTTTGAAGAGAACACAGATAAGTTTCACTTTCAGTTTAGTTCCCTGTTAGAAAGGGCTGTCTGTGTGGGAAGTCCTGAAGATACAACAGGATTAATGAGACTTGGATTATACTGTGGTTGTGTGAGAGTTTGTAAACAGATGTTTCAATGTATATTTGCTGATATTAAACGCAGCCCCCTACGGCTTCAGTTCATCAAAAATTTCTCCATTTTTAAATATATTGTTCAACATGGAGGCATGCAAGAAAAACTAAGTTGTGTTCATAAATTTAATGTAATACAGGATAAATAATAGATATACAACTCATCTTTTGGGTGGTGAGGCATTTCTTAAATCCTGTAATTGTATGTTTAACCTTAAAACAAACCGTGTATTGAGGTAATGACCAGAAAACATTGTCCTCACTGTCAAAATAGGTCCTCACAAAGATAGAAGTACTGGGACACACACACTTACACGCTGCGACTCACTCCTTACTGTGTGTTAGGTAAGTGATGGTGTGAGGGATCATGTCTCCTGTCTGCTGTGTAAGTCAGATCAGCTTTTATAGGTCAACGCTTTCTAGGAGGACACACACACACACACACACACATACACACACACCTCATGCCACACACTTCCCCACCTACACACTGTCCTCTCCCCACACTCCTCTCTCTGTCTCTCTCTCCGTCTCTCTTTATCAATGTCTCTCTCAGTGAAGGGAAAGAGACCTAAGCTTTTCTGTTCTGCCTGTTTTAACTTCCTACACACATCACTGTAGTTTGCCTTCACTGTAAAATAAGACTCTTAAGTGACTGACACTAACTGATTTTCTCATCCTCCTGGTATAAGAGTGCCTTGATTTCAGGGAGAAAAGCTCTTTAAAGTAGTGAAGTGTTTTTTTTTGTTGGTTTTTTTTTCACTTAAAATACCACGTAGCTTACACTCATCACTACACACACAGAGCCTACAATCCCTTTTTTGTACTGAGATTTTGTTTATAATGCAACATTTTGACACAGAATCGTAACACAGTGATTAATGAAGACAGTCAGGTGTCATCCTGTTTGCTATCAATCCACTCACCTCATCTTACAGTGCATTGTGTACACAGCTCCTCCATGTTATGGAAATACCCCTCTGGCTGTGATCCAATGAATCTTGCACTAACCAGTTGCTAGATGAGTAGGGAACCAAGGAGGAAGTGGATATACTCTTCTGTACATTTCAATGGCATTTTGGCTGATAGGTGGGTATACTATTTATGGCCAGAAAAAGAGGTGGGTATACCCTGAACACCTGCGTATACCCCTACACTAATGCTGCTTGGTATTGGGCAGTATAGAGTTACAAAGTGGGAAGAACTCTTTCATGTTTCCAGAGACTGTTCAGGGTATGTGACGAGCCTTAAAAAGGTAGAAAAGGTCTTTCAGCAATTCAACAGCAGTGTAGTATCAGGATACCACAGCAAAAATACCCACAGATACCCACAAAATGAGGCAGATGTGCCTTTTGTCATTTATAAAAAGATAAATCATTTTTCTATAATACATCACTGATATTTCAATGGAATAAATTACTAATTGACTTATTCATACTTCAAAAACAGCATCAATAAGTGATTAACATAGGGGGGGGGATCAAAACAAAATAAATAAATAAATAAATAAATAAAATTAAAATCAACCAGCCACCCTCCTCCCCTGACAATTCCCTTCATAAGTAAAGAACAGTCCCTAAAGTGTGGCGAGGTTTGTCGGCCGTTACCTGCCACAAAGACAGAAATGTCAACGGCTCGTTTCTCCTCATACTGTGTGCCGCCATGACTCGGCTGTTCAGATACTTTTGGGCAGTCATGACAACAAGTTATTCACCTGGAGCTGGACTTCTCCGCCACCTCGGTAAGCCGCCATCACGCACTGCCGTATTTGACAGGAATACGTCCTGTCCATGTCTGTGCCCCCCGTTCAACCCACAACCGTCTGGATTCGCTATTTCATTTCCGCTGCTGGTTGAAATCTGTGCTCACATACTCGACATTTTACTCCGTCACTGCATGCTGTTTGATTGTGTTATCAAATCACGGCGCTATTATTTGGCCTTGCTTTTCACTTATTCCACCGAATACCGAATGTGTGTTTTTTATCTATCTATCTATCTATCTATCTATCTATCTATCTATCTATCTATCTATCTGTCTGCAAGATGTAAGGATCAGTGGTGTCCTCTCTGGCTGAACTAGTGTAGCTTGTGGTGCTAGGTGAGCTAGCAGTAGATACACGCTACCTTCTGTGTAGTTACACGGTTGGCAGATGTAGTTCAGTAGCAAGAAAATACTTCCCATGTAAAACTGCGCACAACAAAGTCTGTGGATTATCTTGAGTAACCAGGTCATGATTTCTGGAAAGAGACATTGCTGCAGTTTTGCATTTGTATTGTTTGGCACTTTGAGCCCTGCGAGCTGAGAGCCATCTAGTTCTGTAATATTCAAGAGAACGCAAACATCTCTTCTGCCGATATCTCAAACACTCTGCAACTCACACCAAAATAACATCGATTAAGCATTGTTTTTAGCATTGTATTTTTAAAATTGTGGTTAACTGTTCCTTTACAATATGTATGAATGTTTCAGTTTAAACTATGAGATGATGTCTTCACTTATGAGGAATCACAAGATGAAACTTTACGTATAACACCAATTGTTCTTCAGTATCGACCCACTCCAAGTTCTTGAGAACGGTAACGGGATTAAGGAAGTACCATGAACAAATTACCTTGATAATGCTAAGTTTAAGACTGACCCAAGGGTCTCTGGGTAAGAAGCTAAGTATTGTTATCTCTGTGAGCCAGGATCTAGATGATACCATCCATTTTAATGGATGGAGTCACAACAGCCAATATGCGACACGTATCGACTGAGACGAGGAGAGAAGCAGACTTTTTAAATTGCTGACAGCTTCGGTGGGAGTTTACTGCGAGTTTGATGAACTGAATTGTAAACAAGTTTAGTGCAAGTTTACTGACATTGGACACAGTGCATTGTGTTGTGAGGCAGCTCTGGGGATTCTGAGCAAACCAGATGGTGTCAAACATCTTTATAAACATGGAGTGTTTACTGAACAAACCAACTGGGCACAGGCTCAGGGGCCCAAAGTTTCAGTTGTCCCCTCCCCCCTCCCTGGCCTTCACCTGCAAATGTCACTGAAATTAACACGTAGAGACGTAGACTTAAAAATGACTACAAAGTGACACTAATGACTGTTTAACTAGAATAACTACAACAAGGGAGCAAAATGACCAAAGACACAAAATGACAGGAAAAAAAACATGTTATATCCTCAAAGAGACAAACCACAAACAACCAAAAAATACACATTACCTCAAAGACACACAGTGCCACTACAAAGAGACACAAAAAAACAAGAGAAAGCAGCACAATCACCACAATGCCTGTATGTTTTGCTCCTCTGTAGGAGAGGTGGTGGGGCCTTCTGCATGTCTGTGCCCAGGGGCCCATTATCTAGTATTCTGCCCATGTTATAAATCACAGGTTGCATGATAGAAAATGAACTAATATCTCTCTCCCTTTTTCTCTTTCAGACCCCCCGTCTGTATCCATAGAGGGTTACGACAACAACTGGTACGTCGGCCGTTCAGACGCCGTGCTGGTCTGTCTCGCCACCGGCAACCCCAAGCCCACCACCTTCACTTGGACTGCGTAAGAATCACACTCCATCCATCTGTACATGTTGACGCGTCTCGTTCCACCTCCCTCAGAGAGAGTGACAGAATTTCTAATTGTTGCTATAATCATGACAGCAGCGCGCACAACAACCCTCCCTCTTTAATGATCATTCTGAGTAATTTTTTGATAAACACAAATGCTCTAACATCTCATCCTGATGGACAGATGGCGTGCTGTGTGTGGTTCTTTTTTTTTTTTTTTTTTTGATTAATACTGAGCAGGGAGACACAACGGCTGTTCACGCGTCTCTGATTTGACTCACATTAATACTGTCTTTGAATATCACGATCACAAACCATTTCTTCTTGTTTGTCATCTCTATCTTTTCCCATCTTTCTGTTTCTTATTTTCTCATTTTCCTCCTCTGTCTTCCTTTCTTTCTCTCTCCCTCTCTCTTTCATTGATTTGTCTTTTTGATTTTCTTTTGCTTCATCTTATTTTATCCAATATCTCACAACATATGGTCTCCTCGCTGCTTTTTCTTACATTTTCTCCCTCCTTCTCTCTGTCCTTTCTCCTCTCATATCTCATTTCTCTCTCACTTCACTACCTTACTCCCCCTTTATTCCTTCCACCCATCCCTTTCTTTCTTTCCTTCTCTTCATATCCCTCCTAATCCCCCCTCTCCAGGGCATCTGGTGCTCTGCCAGACACGGTGGAGGTGAACGGTGAGAAGTTGACAGTGAAGAAGGTGGACGACGCTGTCAACACTACTTTCATCTGCGAGGTCAAGAACAAGCATGGGGCCAGCAGGCACCAGATCACCACCATCGTCATCGGTGAGTCCATCAAACCACTTCCAACACAACAAGCAGACATATATACATGCTGTACATGTGTGTACAGATGCGCACAACAGTAGAGATGCATGTATATTTATCTGCAAATGCACAGATGAACTCACACAGGTGAAACTGTATAACATTGCATCAGACACAATGGGACAATTTCCTCAAAGAGCATGCATACACACATATACACACACATACACACACACACCAAACACAAATCCCACTAGTTAGCTGATTCTACTCTACACACTATCTCGTACCTGCACATGGTCTGTTGTGTGCATGTGCATTGTCATGTGCACACTCAAATAGACTTTTGCATGCACATACAGTACAGGCCACTGCCCTCCTCAGACATGCAGATACACTTGCACACATGCATGCACAGAAACATAAATCTCTCTCTCTCACACACACACATACACATATGCTGGGATCAGGGCTGATCTGAGAGCTGCAGGGATGCTGGTCTCTCTCAGTCTTCACATTGGATATTTTTTTCGTCTCTTCCTCCTTGCTGGCTGTCTTTCAGCAAAGCGCGGCAGAGGCTTTTGATTGACCCTTTCCCCACAGCAGGGTCAAATTGCAGGACAAGGGCCAACTTGAGATGTTTATAACTTCAAATCGAAACCACTCTCTTGAAACTGGGATCTATACGGCCACGCTGCGACCTGGAAACTGTAGCTCTGCTGGACGTAAATTAAATGTGAATGGTGGTTTATGAGTCTAAGGGGAGGCCCTTGTTGTAGTGCTTTGGCCCTGCGGTGGACACAATGGTGTTGAGATTGTTCGAGGGTTTTTAAATTCTTCCACGGGTTCAAGTTGGTGTGAGCCAGTTCGCCCAGGTTTGTTTTTCTTTCTTTGTTCCTTTTTTTTTTTACCTTCTTTGCATCCACTTTTTTTTTTGCATAACTACTAACACCTCCTAAGCAAAATCACTCTATTTTTCTTTGAAGTTTCTTTTCTCTCTTACCTTTGATTCTCCCCTTCTGTCTGGTAAGAGTATATCTGCTATGTATGCATGCACTCTTAATCTTTGTGCTGGGTCTTGACTTTTGACATTTTCTAGTACAGTGATTCGGCTTCTGTTGCCACGGTGTTCAGTCGGGGTGTTTTTCCTTTCCCTCTGCCCTGTGACACTTTCACACATTGATCTGACAAACACACGCACATACACTGGCACTCACAAACCCAGAAACATGTCCGCATGCTGAAATGCCTCACTGCACATCAGCAGGCAGGCCTCAAAACCTGTTAGAGTGTCTTTTTTATCACTGTGTGTGTGTTCACACAGTGTTACACTCCACACTGCCTTCTTGACCGGTCAAAATGCTTTCCTCCCTTCCTCTACAACTCGTTTTTGAGGAATTAATTGGAATAATCACCATGCTGAGCTTACAACAAAACAACAACTAAAAAAAAACTTCTACTCTTGCCAAAAGACAGAGAGAAAGCTACATTTAGAAAATCTGTGGGAAATCGAAGCTGGAGATTTGAATTGTCTCCTCTGAGAACAAAGATGCTTTGTAGCAAGGCAGTGTGTTGGGAGGGATGTGTGGGAGGTTCAGAAGTGGCTAAGCTGCTACTGTTCTTGCTGGAAGCCTAGCAATGTGACTGACTCAAAAGTATCAAGGAGGGTACACTTTCCCCTTCTAGCACATACACACATACACTCACACACGTAAGCCTAACACACTGAAATCCTTTACAGACACATGTAAAATCTCCGCACGTTACTCACAAAGTACACACACATGCTTTGAACACTTTGAGGACTCGCACAATTTTTTATCTTTCCAAGTACCTGAGATCAAGCCCAGACTTGTGATCCATCCTCCTCTGTGCTAAATGTGTCCTTGGTGTTTCACGGTTTGCTTGTGTTCCACCACAGTGAAATGACTGGATGTGTATAAAGTAACGTAGTGACTTAATCTCTCAGTTTACTTACAGAAGGTGAGTGCCAGAGCTCTAAGCTGGCAAGGTGTGGGCTGACAGAGTGCTTTGCTGAGTGAACAAACAAAGACAGCAGCTTTTCTTTACTGTTTTGTTTGGCACTTCAGCTGACACACTCATGCAAAGTGACTCTGCACAGGTACATGGGGAGTCGGTGTATTGCTCAAGGACAATTCGACACAACTTGACTGACAGGTGTTTGGCTATTGTAGTAATAATAGCTGAGACCTGCATTTGTACATGGCACACTCTTCAACCAACGTGCCACCTGTTTGTTGTTGTAGAAATCCTCACTTTGTGTGTCTGTGCTGCTTTTTAAATTCATATTATATAATTTCAGTACTACTTGATTCTTTAAAATATCAGCTTGACAAAGCCTAGCTTTTGCTTTTATTAAATTTGTCTAATTCTACTTGGTGTCACTTGGTAAGACTATTTTTTAGGCTGGTGGAGAATGAAAACAGGCTTGTACTTTTTAATTAGACTCACTACTCTCAATTAGCTCATAATTTAATTCCAGGAATATGTATTTATGTGTCCACAGGTGAACCTTGATCTCCAAACTCATACACTAGTCAAAAGCCGAAAGATGATATATCAGGCTCATTTCCAGATTCATACTTGCATTATAGCTTTCTACAAGAATATGTTTACATGCTTTAAGTGGTCAAAAACACTTCATTTTCCAGATACTGTCTGTGTTGGAACACATGTAATTATCTTCTGTCACAAATGCTCCACCCAGTCTGCTCTGATAAGTCAGCATTCCTGGGTCCTGGGTCGTTTCAGCTGGTGAATGACCGTAACGTAGTATGGTGGCACGTTCTCCCATTAAAAAATCAACAATAAAAGCTGCTTCATACAAACAGACATGCTCCAGTGGGAACATAATCCAAAATCATCAGTGACCATGATTGACGTTATCATGCAGCTAAAAGTAGCAGTGTACCTGCGGCTGGGAAATGACTGCTTAAAGCAACACTCTTTTCAGTGAAAAATAAATATTAATAACTTCTAAACAAATAAGACATGTCCCAGCAGGAATATGCTCCGAAATCAGGGAGACATTAACATCATCAGCAATCATGATTGCATGTTTTCCTGACATTAACTACAGATGACTGTAGGAAGTATAGCAGCACTTTCTCCAACTAAAAAACACAGATAAAAGCTTCTAAACACAACTGGACATCTTCCAGCAGGAATCTGAAATCAGCAACAACCTAAATTACATGTTTCCCTGATGTTAGCATGAAGCTACGTGTAGCAGTGTAGGCTGCTTGATGTAAACACTTGCTGGAGCAGATATCCACAGAAAGAAATTAATCTTGAGCTGAAGTCAGCTTGATGCCAAATTGGAAACAGACTATTCAGAACGATCTTGTTCAGAACAATCAGAACAAGCCTGAGGTTTTTTGGTCGCAGGTATCACTTTTAGGTAGAGTTACCACATTATTTGAAACTCAGGCCACATGTAATATGAACATCTGACATTATAACATTATATATGTATGACAGAAAAAAAGCAAAGGGTAGATAAGGCATAGGGTCAGATATTTAGCCCTGAAATGCTACAAGGTTATGCTAGGAGGAATTACACAGTGAATTTTGCAAGTTTTTGTGTTGGTCCCCGTAAAATAAAAATAAGCCTGAACCACTACACTATAAAGTCATATTAAGCATTTATTGGCCACACTAGTCTTGTCAAGACCATGTTAATACCTACTAGCGCTATTAAATAAACTCCTCTTTGTGGTTACAGCACGATCAGAGAATTATTGCCAAAATAACTGCGCCACCAGCTCACTCCCCTGGGCCAGTCATCACAACCACAGCCCAGTGACCATTTACAATCTCTTTCTTTCGCATCAGACCAAATCTAAAGGCAGCTTACCAGGAAAATCTCCCAACACTCCAGATGGCCAGTCTGCCACTAGTAGTGAATCACAAAACGACTACATCATTAGACTCACCTTTCTAAAAGCCATTATATACACGGCTGAATGACTCATTCTGCAACATGAGTTACTAATTAAAGCACACATCAGCGGTTAAACCACTAAACCCACTGAATGAATTAATCATATATCTCATAATGCCTCTCTGAAAAGTTCTTTACATCTGTCACAGAAAATCAATGTTTTTATAATTTGAAAGAAACCAAGTAAGTTCAGCAAATGAGTTTCTAAACAAAGCTTTAGCAACCAAATTGCTGAACCATCTTGACATTTTGTGCTTGTGCCATAAAGAGGTTTAGTGTTATAATGATCAGTGTGTATGCTCAGCTCAAATGGTTTTCTGAGGAAAGTGGGGCACAGTTAAAGCTGTTTACCTTGATAACATGTTGGATTACTGCTGATTTGCACAAACAGCAACTTCTCCTTTTATTCTTCTTTGCATCAAACCAGCTCTGTGGCCATTCCTCCCTGCAATATTCAAAAATGATCTGCGAATAAAATAGCACTCATACTGTCATATCAAATCACTGCTAACAAAGCACCACTAACCTTGATTAACCTTGGTGCATTGCATTTCCTGCAGCTTCACAATAAAACCCTCCCAGTGGTTCAACAATTGAAAATCTCCTTGTACTGAGACAGCACTGAGGGCCAAACACAGCAAGACATTTTGAAACAGTGCTTTCTCTGTAGTCACTGGCTGTACTATGCATGTATTGAGCCAATTAGTTTAGCACAAGACACAGCTTTGGTTGAGGAAGGAGACCATTACAAGTTGGCCCCAGCTGACCTTTCTACCAAGCAGGCTGATAATATCGGCACGGTTATCTTCCGCTGTGAGGTTGCAGTCAAAATGCATATAATCACGGCTCAGTATGCCATGGTGCAGCTGAACCGTGCCATACTGTGAATCCGTGATTAGTTTGTTGTGACTGCTGATTACAGCTTTTTTATTTGGGAGTGCGGCATGGAAGTTATTATTATCATAGAAAGTTGTTTTCTCAAGAATTCACGGACACAAAAATGGCTTGACATCTACCCATTGTGTTCATTTTCAGGTTCATACTTGTATTACAGATTTCTACGAGAACATTTTTATGAGCTTTAATGTTAAGAACACACTTAATATTCCTCATACTATCTGTGCTGGAACACCTGTTCTCACCCTCTGTCTGAAACACTTTGGTACCTGTCTCTTTAAGTCCCGCCTCAAAAAAAAGTTTCCTCTGATTGGTCAGCGTTTCCAAATGATCCTCATGTGAGCCCTCAGCATTTTCAAATTTGAATAATCACTAATGCAAGTTTCTGGACCAAAATTTTTTACTACCAGACAAGATCAAGTGGATTGAAATCCTGAGCTGGGGAGAAATTAACATCTTCAGCAACCAGGATTAAAGATTGGGAATAACTGTGTGTAGTGGGACTGTCTATGTCTACTGTTGCAGTAGGAATATGATCCAAAAATCCGGAGAAATTAACAACATCAGCAGCCAAGATTACATGCTTCCCTCAGGTTAGCATATAGCTACATTTAGTAGTGTACTTGTAGTGGGGGAATGACTGTAACAGAGAATAGCGGCACTTTCTATCGTGAAAATATCACCAGTAGAAGCCTTAAAACACAAGTGGACATGTTCCAGCAGGTATATAATTCAAAATCTTGGAGAAATTAACAACATCAGCAGCCAAGTTGCTTCCCTGACATTAGCATGTAGCTACATGTAGCAGTGTACTTGCAGCCAGGGAAAGCCAGGGAATGACCACGTATAGTGGTACGTTGTTCTATTAAAAATCACCAATAAACACAACTGGACATGTTCCAGCAGGAATATAATTAGAAATCAGAAAGAAATTAACAATAGCAAAGTATAGTATAAAAAAATCTTGGAAACAGTATTTAGAACAATCTGTAGCCACAGGTTTTTGCTCACAGGGATTACTTTTAAATATGCTTACCTTATTATTTAAAACTTTTCATGTTAACATTTAACATTGCAACATTATATACAGTATAAATTATGGGGAAAGGGGAAAATTAATATAAAACCCTTTCACAAAGTATCTTGAGTAAAACCAAAACATGTCTTTTGATCAGAGTGAGCCTGCTTTTGTTCAGTTAACATCTGTATTTCCTCAAGAAAAACCATCGCGAGCAAACCACTTTCCACTAACTGTACTGAAAGAATCCAGCTCTCAGCATGAGATCTAAACTGTCAGGCGTGGAAGGCCCCAGCTCTCAATAATGTAACAGTTAATACCCCGGCACTTTGTGTACACGGGCCCAACACACCCTGCTAATTTCCCTGCTGAGAACTGTTAACAGCTCCTCTCTGTTCTGTTTAATGGTAGATGAAAGCGCAGTGCTGTCTGGCTTTTCTGCTGCCGTCAAGCAGCCGTCACGTGTCATGATTTCTCCACAGCCTCTACCGGGGCCACAACTTAAAGGAGGAAAAGATGTGTGGTTGCACTAGAAAAAAATGAGGGGAGATTTAGGGGAAGAGAGGTGAGGCAGGAGGAATAAGAGACTGAAGGAAAACAGGAAAAAAAAGTAGGAGCATGAGGTAAGGAAGGAGGTGGGGACGGAGGTAGAGGGATGAAGAAGAGTTGAAGGAAGAGCTTGGATGGCACTTGGGGGTATTTTGGGAACACACACACACACACATATACACACATACACACAGTCCATTTCTCTCTCATGTATCCTGAGCTCTCAAGAATAAACGCAAAGACAGCTAGAGATTTTTTTCTTAAGTGTTTTGCTGACGAGAGTGAAATGTGTACAGCAGCCAACTTAACCTCTACACACACATACACACACACACGCCCCACCCTCAACTCCCATCCGTTCCCATGCACATGATGCCAGCTATGCATGGCTTGCTTGGTTGCCACAGCGCCAGCTGGATCTGCCCAGCACACCGTGCACATAGAGGACGAGGGAGAGGATGTTGGCAGAAAAAAAAAACTATTGGAGTGGAGGATGGGAGGGAATATGAGGTGGGGTGGGCAGCAGAAAAAAAGACAGAGATTGCAGAAGGGCTGAAAACCGAGATAAAGGCAAGTGTTGGGGGTGGGGAGGGTGAAAAAAAGCAGAGAGCGATGGAGAGGCACAAACAGAGGTAACAGCAGGAGGAGAGTGGCAGGAAGGTCCTCTACAAACTCTCATGACTCCGGGTCCAGTTTGAAAGAGCAAACTGGCAGGAGGCTGTGACCCCCTCTGTCCTCTACCCCTCCTCCCATCACTCCAACCCCCCCATACATCCAGTCCTTTCATGGGGAGTCCAGCTGGCACTGGGCTGGGGGCTGTTGCTGCCGTTCAAATACACACACACACACACATACACACACACACATGCACACAGTCACATCTGAGGGGACCAGTGGAGAAGCATTTCCTGGATTGCCTGCGGCAAGCGAGATAGCTGTCCATCGGAAAGGCACATACTCACTTTGCAGATACAGACACACACACACATACATATACACACGCTGTTTCACACATGCACACATGGGCAAATTGGACCATGCAGCTCTGTGCATAAAATAATCAGATGATCTAGTTATTGGAGGAAAATGCTGGCACTGACTCTCTCGGACAGAAACCCTGGGCCAACCTCTGCACAGGCTTAATGAAAAACACATACTGTATGCAGATACACACAGACGGGGCTGAGCGATAGTGGAGTACTCACAACGGTATAATATACTCTCAATATTACTTTCTTTCTGATTGGCTGGCACATGTCCCTTAAAGTAATATGACCTCAAACAAAGATCTGTTTAACAGCCCAGCCATCAGTGTGCAGAGTGTTGGATGTTCAATTGCAAATTGAAAATGTTGCACAGCCTTTTACTTTCTGTCAAATGACTCTCATTTAGTGTTGAGCACCCACCGTAGATCAGAATTAACACAAGTCCTAGTCCACAAGTGTTGGCCTCTGACAGGGTTGCCCCTTGTCACCGATCCCTGTTTTTGATATTCATGGGCAGGATCTCGAGGCGCAGCTGAGGGTAGGAAGGGATCGGGTTTGGGACCTCAGGATTGAATCCTGCTTTTTGCAGATGATGTGGTTCTGTTGGCTTCATCACACCCTGACCTCCAGCGTGCACTGGGGCGGTTGCAGCCAAGTGTGAAGTGTTCAGGATCAGAGTCAGCACCTCTAAATCTGAGGCCACAGTTCATAGTTCATAGAGTTACTGCCTGAAGCAAGGGAGTTAAAGTATCTTGGGTTCATGTTCACGAGTGAGGGTAGAATGGAGCGTGAGATGGATCAGCAGTTTGGTGCGGCTTCTGCAGTGATGCGGGCGCTGTGCCCTACCATTGTGCTGAAGAGGGAGCAGAGCCAGGCAAAGCTTTCGATTTACTGGCCCATCTCCGTCCCAACCCTCATCTGTGGTCATCAGCTTTGGGTACTGACCGAAATAATGAGATCCTGGATACAAGCAGCTGAAATAAATTTTTCCTCCATGGGGTGTGCTCAGCTTTAGATATGAGTAAGGAGCTCGGACATCCGAAGGGAGCTCGGATTAGAGCCGCTGCTCCTTTGCGTTGAAAGGGGTCATTTGAGGTGGTTCGGGCATCTGATCAGGATGCCTCCCGTTAGAGGCATGTCCCACTGTTAGGAGGCCCCGGGGCAGGCCCAGAACATGCTGGAGGGATTACATATCTCATCTGGCCTGGGAACTCCTTGGGTTCCCCCAGGAGGAGCTGGAAAGTGTTGCTGGGGAGAGGGATGTCTGGGGCGCTTCGCTTTGCCTGCTGCCCCTGCGACCTGGCCCCGGATAAGCGGATGAAAATGGATAAATGACTTTTATGACTCGTTTTCTTTTTTATTACATACTAGCTTGTTCAGCACAGCCTCGTGTGCCACCCTGTGTTTCACTACACATATTGAATCAGCATGTGGCACATATACAACCTTTTTAAATCTTGAATATGTGGCATTTCCCCTGTTTGACTTGTATTTGTCTCTCTCTTGTCAGTTATTTGTATACATTGGGAAAGACTATGTAAAGATGGCTGACGTGATTCCACTGTGGAAAAGTGAAGCCAAAATATCTGGGATGCAGCCGCTGCCATCTTGCGCGAGTGATGTCATTAGGAGCCAGAGTCTGCGCAGTAGCAATTGGGAAATGGTGCGGCAGTATTGAGCTCCTGTTAATACACCCATCAGACCCAACCTTGAGTCAAACACAGCTGTCAGTCATGAGGTCAGAACCCATTTGTATAGCATTGAATAACTAATTAAAATCAAATTAATCAGAAAAAAACCTTAAACATATATTTGCATGATAACAACTATCTAAAATGACATATACCGATGATGGGGAAAAATGTATTTGACATGTACTTCAGGTTTTTAGTTTGGCTCGTGTCCCATCTACTAACATGGATTGGGAGGGGTTTATGGACTGTATTGCACCCAGGCAAAGGGGGGCAATAAAGATGTTTTGGCTCCACTTGTAGGGAGTTGTCCTGCTGCCATCTTTATACAGTCATTGATCAGGACACCTTGTCATGTGTTACTGCAGAAAATGTGATACATGCTTTATAGAAATTTCGTTATTTCAGTTTTTACTGTGCTCACATCTAGAGCAGTCATCAGAATTCAGCACTGACTGTTTGTAGTGTCCTGGTTTATATAGTATTATTAATAACTTGTTACAGGGACTTGCACAGTTCTGTTGATTCATACAGGGTGAGCCATCCATATAAAATTCTGTCTCGCTTTTCTCTCTCTCTCTCTCTCTCTCTTCTCTCTCTCTCTCCCTCTCCCTCCCTCTCTCTGCAGCTTTTGGGGGCTTCCTGTATATATGATGGGTTGCTACAGTAACAGACAGGAAAAGACCAGTCAAATCCCATCTAATCTTTACATCTTGATGGAGCTGATTCAGTTTCCTCTAGTTTGGGCCTCAGGCCACAGAACTGTAATATCTGATTGAGTGAAATGCAGAGGGAAAACGAGCAGCGTGCCCTCCTGCTGAACATCTCGTAGATGTGGGAGGTGTGGACGTTAAGTGTGGTCCTGATTTATTCTTGGCTCAGTTCGACGGGGTTGGATATTTATACCTTCACACTGCCAAAATACAACATAGCAGATTTCTAAAAACTCTGTTTATTAACAAAAAATGTAAAACCCACTGAGTTGACAAATTGTGGTGGTATCCCATAACTGTTTATTTTGTGTGGAGATCCTCACAGGATCATTTAACAGTGTTATATTTATTTATTCGAATATTTTGGTGAAACCTTAAAGCCTTGTTTTTACCTTACTATTATTACTATCATTACTATCAAAGCTTTCGGCAGAGGCTGGTTCCCATGAATCTGCTTAAACAAACAGTGTCATCTGAGCTTCACTACAGCACTGCACGTTGTGTCTGTATGTGGTTATTTAGAAATGTGTTACTCCTTATGAGATGTGCCTAAAAATGGCAACAGTACTCACGAGACACAAGAAAATGGTTTCTCAGTTGTGTGTTGTCTTGGATTTTGTGGTGAAACACCAGACAGGGAGAAAATAGAAAATCTTGAGCTGTGGCAAATTCTTGAAAATAGATTAGATTTTGATTAGGGGGAGGGGGGTATCCGGCAGTCCACCACCCCAAAAAACTGAACACTTAATTTCCTGCATTCTGGTGGACTTTTGTACAAATATTTTGGAAAATTCATTCATTGCTATCTTCTAATGTATCTAGGCGAAAATTATACTTTTTTTTTACCTGTATTCTTCATTGTGTCTCCCGAGATACATCGTCCATTTACCGAATGAATTTAACGTTTCCCCCCTCATTTAAAATGTCATGTTCCAACTTCAGAATATTTTGTAGCCAATTAGTTTGCTACTGTCTTTTCATGTTTTGCAAACAGTGTTAAAAATGTGAAAAAAAACAAACAGTAGTTATTTACATACTCTATTTTCTGAACCTCAAATCAAATCTAGTCTTTGAATAAACAATGACTTATTAGCATTTATAAACAAAACATCATCATCATTTTACCTGTAATGCTGCCATTATAGCTATACCCTATCATGGATAGTCATGGTTAGAGGAGTCGAGAACTCGTCTGGTGCACAGAAGCAGACTGATGTAGCAGTAGGTGCTCAAACTCTGTTTTTCTCAATGTAATTTTCCACAACAACTCCTGTGTGTGTGTGTGTGTGTGTGTGTGTGTGTGTGTGTGTGTGTCTCTCTCTCTCTCTCTCCTCGACATCGTTTACAGAAATATTTTCAGTACTTCTAAATTTAACCTAAACATCTTCCCTCATTCACTATGGTTTGTTCCCTCTGCCTCCTCTGCCATAAGAGCTACCATTCCAGTTTATTGCTGCTGTTACCAGTCCTTGTCTTTTCACTATTTCCCTCCTCTGAATATGATCAGGTGGCAATACAATAAGAATAAAAGAAATAGTAATCAGTGTTTCACACCTAAATATGATTGATTATTGTAGAGAATAGGCCTCAGAACATATGTTTGTCTGTGACATATTATAGCTGTTTTTATACCCTTAGCCGGGCGATGTATCCTCCAAGATACAGACATTTAACGGCTGATTATCAAAGATGTAACAATGCCATTCATTATTTTTTTTTAAATACCATATAAAATTATCCGTAAAAAAAACAAAACAATTTTCTAAAACAAAATAAACATCGGAAAAAAGCCAATACAAATAATTAGTATATTTTTGAATGATGGCATTAATCCTCATGACCTGATGAGCTGACCCATCCCACCCTTAGTGTTTCATAATGTAAAGTGCACCCACTTAATGCCACTTATGCCTGTCCCCCCACAGCTTGTTTAATAACACCATTTAAGGGTTAATGTTATCTTTGCTTAGTCAGCACATGTTAGCATAATGTACTCTTCCATCCCCCTTGGTGTCTTTTCACCTATGTCATTAATATATGAATGTTTTTGTCATCTATAAAACCTTGAACTTTAATAGCCTATATTTATTTCAGCAGCATGTCTGGCAACAACTGCAGCTGGCTCAAATGTGATTGATCTAGGGCTGTACCCAAATATTAGGATATTCGAATATTTGATTCTATGGGTAGGTATTTGTTATGAAAATTTGGTATTTGATATTCATTTTTTGGTGCTAAATGTAGTCTTTTTGTTTTTGGTAAACAAAAAGGGGGGTTATCAATCAAAATCAAAACTTTTAAATTGCATTGTTAAAAATGTGAAAATATAGTATAGCCTACCAACTGAGCTTGTGCGATGCTTGAGCGCATCCGTCTGAGGCTGTGGATTAATGCCAAGTTTTACCACTTTATCACTATTCCCTCCAACTTACAGCTGTTTTTTCGTTATCTTTTGAATTTAATACGAATTATGGAACTGTTTTTGTCAACGTTTGTTTCTCTCGTTTTGTATAATGAAAGCATAGAATAATGTACTGAAGGAGAATGTTGTGCCATCACATTTTTTTTCACAGTTTCAAGACAGTTGTGAATTTATCTCATTCATCTTATATACTAAAAAAAAAGATTTAATAGAAAAAGAGCAGAGATGTGTTGACGTGAGGTGTTGAATGTTAAATACTTTTAATAATAACAAATATCATTCCCATGGTGTAGAAATCCTTTTCAAATTTATTGTGATTTCAGTCTGCATAATTACTGATCTCCTATCAGTTGTGTTATTCAGACAGCTCAGGTGAATCCAAGTCTTGGCAGGAACACTGGGAGTGATTTTAACCAGATGAGTTTTATTTCCACAGTGACGTGATTTCCTTATGAAGTTTATCCCCCTAAATGATAAGCAAGAAACTGGGGAAGGGGCTCTATCTGTGCATAAAAAAATATCCTCTGACAATCAGAAACAAAGCTGAGTTAATCTGATAGAAACTTCCAGAAATCAGAGAAAAAGCTTGGTCGTTGCCCCCTTGGTGTGACTGTTGGGGCCGCAGCCACGCAGGGGTAACGTCTGTCAGGGAGATAAGAGCTGAGGAGAGAGCCTTCAGGCTACGGCTTATCACACACACGGACCTGGAGGGAATGCACAAACACACACATACATACTACGTGGGGGTGTGTGAAGCCTTCCACATAGAGAGATTTGAGGTAGGGGAGGCTTATATCTAACCTCAGCATCGGCAGGTGCCCGGCAGGGGTAACTTCAGTCTATTTCTCTATCTGTCTCACAGCAGGATGACTGTCCAGTCAACAGATTACCGCCACTGGTGCAGGGCTCAGAAAGAAAGACAGAAAACTGTCTGTATGTATCATTTTCACTGGCTCATTGTTGTGGTTTATGATTAGAGCTCTTTCAGAGAGAGAGACTGACCCAAGGCAATCAGAGGAAATGCTGTGATGTTTGTATTAATCGAGCAGTGGTGGAAAAGAATCATCATATCTCCAGTTGTGTGATTTTTGGTGGTCGATGACAAGACTCAGTTTCCTCTGTATAGTGAAGCTGACCCCACAGGCTGGTTGCATTATGGGTAAAATATCAGATGTATTTTGTCATGTCAGCTTTCTTAGGCAGCATTGAGTAATGCCTTGTATGGTTGTCGAAAGTATTGATAGATTTTGTTACCGTGTCTTTGAAACCATACAATCCCTTAATTTTACATTTGATAACACTGAAAGTACTGATGCTATAAAAAAACAACAAAAAAACAATGGCCTTAGGATATCTCATAAAATGCTTCATGTTTTGTTTTTATGTTGTGTTTTTATCTTAAAGGCGCTGTATTTAAGAATGTGGCCAAAACGGTTTCTGCACTCAAATTCAAAATACTGCAGCAAGTGGTTTCAGCCCCCCTCCCCTACAGATTTGAGGTTGCTGGACAGCAGCATGCTGGAATTTGTTTGCCCACGGGCGGCTGCCGTGGCAGGGCCGCGTCGCCGCGTCCTTGATCTTCGGTTTTCCAGTGGACTGTTCGAGCAAGTCCGGCTTCTCTGCTGCTAACACTGCGGCCGGGATACAGCTGAGGAGGAGCCGGCTGCTAATGCTATGTACCGGGACACTGCTAATGCTGCTTGCCGTGCTGTTGTAGCTCAGTCGTAACTGTAACTGATGCTGAGACTCTACTGACTGTGTGACTGGTAGAGGGCAGTGGGTGGCCCAACAGGCCAAAACACAAATTCAAAACATAAACATGATTTGCAGACTGCAAAAAAAATTTTTTTAAATGTAAATATTCTGGCCATACTATTGTTGTCGGTGAGATCAGTATGTTATATGAACATTATTCCGTAGTCTCTGTGACATATTAGGATGATTTTACGACTATTTGCTTCAGATTTCTTACATATAGCTCCTTTAAGTAATTCCTATAAATCACCCTTACCAGCAACTTAAAGAGGAAACTTAGGGAACCAAAAACAAAGCTCCATAACCTCAACAAAACCCAATATGGCTTTTTTTTTTCATCATGGAGAATGAAATTGTTCCAAAAAGAGTATTTTAGGAGAGAACAACATGATAGACATACTGAGTGGTGAGCTGTTACTGTGAGATTATAGATTTAATTGGCAGTCTGTTTTTTGTCAGCCAACTAACTCTCATAGGATTTAGAGCACCAAACACAGGCGGCTGCACTTTCCCTGCTGTCCCCCGATATTAATTGCACTTTACTAAGTTACCACAGACTCCTTCCAGTCTGCTATTGGTAATGCTATTGGAGTACATAAATTCAGGGTATGCAGGGCACAGAGTCTCCAATGCTCTCAATGTCTTCTGAACAGTGTCATGAAGTTTCCCATCCCAACACTTAGGCCCAATCCCAAGCATCCATTGTGGTATGAAGAGGGTCCAAGGGAAAAAGAAAGCCCAACCAACAATTTTAAGTCGTAGGTTGGGCAAAAGAATGAAAATGTCTTCTCAACAGGAGGTACGCTACTGCTAGGGCTCCAGTGCCACCACTCATGAGTCAAATCATGTTGATGCTTTGTTTGATGAACGACAGACGAGAGGGGACATCTGCTGGCTAGCTAGCTAGCCTCGCTGGCAAGTCAGCATCTGAAATCCCTCGCTCCGAAGGGATAGTTTCACACACACTACCCCTCGTTATGCCCCCTACTGCTACACGCAAAAAGGAATTGGGACACCCCTACCCCTCGCAGGAAGGCACAAATGTAGGGGTAGGGCCAAGGGGGGTTATTGGGACTGACCCTTATTCTCCATCACTCTGTGGAGTCATAGACGGCACATACATACTCATGTTTTATCTAATCGGGGAAAAAAAAATAAAAAATAAATCAACAACCAATCAATGTGTACCTTCAAGCCCCTGCTCAACATCATCATCATGATTATTTGTGAACAGAAAACACTACCATTCAGTTTCTTCATATTTTCATTAATTGGTGTGAGCTTTTCTTCCTCGGCCCAATTTGGCTTCCTTTTCCTTGGATTTTTGGATATTATGACCCCGTTTTGATGTTAAAAGATTCTGTTAAACACTACAAAAAATGTAGGGTTGCTGTTCTGTTACCTTCGCATCTGTAAAATATTCATAACATAATTAAGCGGTACTGTAGAGACAGCTTAGGTTTTTTTTCCTTACCTAAAGAATCAATTAAAGAAACAATTTCTGTAAAACAAATAATACCTCATGAAAAAGTCTTACCAGAAAACTTTAAGATGCCTCGGCCACTAATCTGCAATCAGACTTTCACCCCGAGGCGGCAGATGAAATTATAGAGAAGAAATCAAGTGGTCCACAATCTGTGGCTGTTACGACGCTCTCTCCAGCAATGTAATCACAGCGTGAATGAAGGAAATGATCCTAATTTGTGTGCCTTGGACCTATTTTCTTTTTGTCATGGTTTGAAAAAGATATCAAATATTGTTTTTTTTGTATCAGTATTATTTCAAAGTTTTATTGATTTAGAACCCTAATATGTTCCAAACACAAAATATATATAAAAAACAAGTAAATCCCTGTGCACAGCAGCGCAGTGTTTCTTCTAGGTGCCAGGATAAATAAAACTTCAAAAAGTTCAAAAACTTCTAGCGCACACTAGAATATTAGGATTGACACAGAGTTTATTCAAAAATGTTTAAACATTTTTGAATAAACTTTGTGTCAATCCTGATATTGTAGTGTGGGTTGGAAGTTTTTGAACTTTTGACAAAATATATATATTATAATACTAGTATATTTCAATAATGGATTTCTACTTTAAATGCACCCATAAATCATCAGACAAAAAATTGATTTAGATATTTTATTATGTAGGGGTTTTTTTTTTCTGTCCATTCCAATGGACAGAAAATCCTAATGCAGAAACCACTTAAGAGTAAAAATGACAGTAAGTAATACATCTTAACAGACCTTTTTTTTTTTTCTCAACAAATTTTTCAACACTACTCAGAATGTCCTCGAGTTCTTAAGTAAATCCAGAAAACAGTGTATTGAAAACCTCCTGAGATTAATATTCTGTGAACATAAATAAAAGGACACATTATAAGCTTGTGGTACCATTAGTCCAACAGAGCAGTATTTTCTCATTTTAAACAGTATTTCCCTGTTAATTTTTGGGTGACCCTCAGATCCATCGTCTGTTCCAAAGGACTGACTGTTTTGAAAAAATCTGAATAAAAGCTGTAAGTCTTTCATATAATTTTTTGACACGTAAAAGAAACATGTCATGTTTACTTTAAAAACCATTTAAACCCATAAAACCCAACAATATGATTTATAGACTGAAATGTGCCTTCTGCTTCCTCCTTGCCTCAGGGTCAGCTATGCATGGTATAAAAGAAGGTGTGGCTGTACCGCAGTCCACTGTAGATGATGATGTGGAACACTGTGATTGGTGATCAACAATATCAACATAAAAGTCTGTGGATCTGGTTGGAATCAGATGACACTAATCATAGATCTAGACATCCTAGAAATGTTGTGTCCATTGGAATAGATGGGGGGTTTGAACAGGTTACTGTTTTCTTTGTTGTTTGGAACTTTTGAATACAATATACATATATGTAGTTTGTTTCATTTCCATTTTACAAACGTGAAAGAAACAGTACACAGCAGTCAGTGTAAAAAGGGTAGGTGCCATAAGCAAATACTTATATCTATACATATTTGTTCAGCATAAACTTGCTTTGGTTTGCACTGTTTTAAAAGTAATGACTTACTGTTGTTTATGTTTTATTTTTGGTATGTTTTTTGAGTTGTAGAAGTTGAAAAATGGCCGAAATAAACTAAACTAAAAATCTGTTATCCTAACAGCCCTAATGCTTTGACCATATTCAACTGTTTGTTTTAATATCTCCACACAGTAAGACATTACAGAGTATGATAACTACATTTCAAATATAATTTTACAGTTTCATTAATTATGGATGATGGACCAAACAGTTAGTGCTCAACTAAAACCACCAGAGAAAGTCGTGTCCTCAGAATTAAACACTCAGTGCCTCTTTCTTCTTTCATTTTTGAACATTTAATAAGCAAAGGCCCAGATAACAGCATATGAAATGCGTAACCACAGAACATGTTGGATTTTGAGTACTGGGCTGCTTTTTTATTTCTCATATTTAAATAGTCACTTTATTGCTCCAATTATTGTATTGTTATTCCCTTTTTAACTTAAGTATAGAGCCAAATGCCAAAAGCAGTAAGTTAATTCCCTGTGTCTGTGGACAAACATAGACAAGAGAAACAATTCCAAAAGAACTAGTAAATTACAACTCTTTAGTAAGCAATTATCTCCTCTGTCCGGTACAGTTATCAGTTAGCAATAATAGCACATAACACAGAGACTAATTACCACCCGATGTAAGGCAGAGACTACTTTGCTTCAGCAGGGTGTAAGTGTTTTAATGAATAGGTAGGAGCAGACATACTACACATGCTTGCAATTAAAATGTAAGTGATGTTTACTCTCATTTTGTGGCAGCATGCTCTTTTAATGCAAAGCTTTTGTATATTTACCGAAAATGAACATAAACACTACTTAACGGCTCCAATGAGTAGAAGCAACACCCTAGCACCAGCTGAAAGTAGTTGCCCCCCAGCTCTGAATGTAATTCTCTGTCAACATTGAATAATCACCAGTTATTGTCAGTCTGCTTTAAAAAGATTGATGATCCATCTGAAAGTGTCACTGCATCAGTGCAGACCTCAGGTTTGTCCATAAGGACTGAACTTGATGGTTTGGCACATCTTAGACATTACATGATCTGCAGTACATCGTTCAAGTCTCCTGTCCTTCAATATGTGCTGCTAGACACCTTCTGGGGAAGAATAGTCGTGTGTTTGGGGCATTGGGTGGTGTGGTGGGGAGAGGGAAGGTCTCATTATTGAAAGGTCAACAGTTCAGTCCCAACATCAGCTTTTGTGAGTGCACCGGCAGCCGTGTGGCCCTCATAAACACCGCACCCCCACTCCTTCAATATCTCTATAGTCAGCGCTAAAAATGTCAAATATGATCCTATAGGTTTTCCCATAGTTTCACTGCTGACTTTACATGTTAGGGTGTTGCAAGAGCAGTTTGGTACAAGTTGTGCAACATTCAGCCAATAGTATCAATACCAGTTTTACACTTAGGTTGCAAAAATGGTTTTAGCTGCATGTTAACACATGAAAATAAACCCCACAGAAAGGTTGATTAAAAGAATTATGTAATTTGAAGGAAAGTATTATTAAAGGAAAGCAAATTGAGTGAAGTATGGGAGTATTTGGGTGAATTTCCTGTTCTGTGTGTACATAAACGACACCTAATTAGGACGAGGCCTGTAATTGGCTTATAATACAAAATGCTTCCATAGAGCATAATAGCTGTAAATTTGGAAAAGTGGCTGTGTGGTACAGGAACAAATTAGCAGAATTAACAGAGGGGATTAGGCCTTTGATTAACTGAAAATGAACAAAAATAGGGTTCAAGAGGTGAGAACGGAGGAATATGGAGGGTGCTGGCTCCACAGAATAAAAGTCTGGTTATTTCCACTAAGTCTCATTGCTAGATTATTTTCTGGGAAGAGAGCCAAAAGTTGGTGTTACATACTCAGCCGGTGGCGGTCCCTTTTTTGTCCTTCACGACAGTTGCGGTAGCAGAGAGGGAGAATTCAACTGAAACACAGCAAGACGGCGAAAACACAGGGGTTCTTTCACAATCAGACACAGTAGCAACACCTCTGCTCTTGAGCAATTTACAGGTGGCGTTTTGTTCATCAAGGACTTTTTTTTTTTTTACACACTAAAGAGAAGGCAGGCAGAATCAAACACCAGCTGAGATCAAGTAATTGTCTGGATCAGATAAAGGACATAAAATTCCATCATAGTACGTAAGTTAGGATGAATCTAACTTCTTTTTTTTCTATAGAAAACACATAAATATTATTGTTCTCGTGATGTAATGTGGTGCCCCCAAAATGGAGGCAAGAGGGACCATGTCCACCCTGATGCAATTGCTGGCCTCCCTATTGCCAGCAATGGGCCAATGGGGGGCAATGGGGAGAAAATAATTGGAGGCTTACATTACTGCCTTTAAGGGGCTGTGGTGTGCTCATTTTTCTAAGCTAGGTGACAGTACTACTGCCTTGTGAAACTAGACTACCGTAGGGCCAGAACACATGTGAGGTCGGGTTGCGTCTGAGGTTGCTAAGTGACCATTACCAGCACCGTATGATAGCCTACTTACCAGATATCCGAAGGTGTGGAGCTGATCTTCTGTCAGGATCTTTTTTAAGTGTGTGTTAATCTTAAGATATTGTTCGTGGGACAGATGTAAATCTCTGGGTATTAACAGAAGACAGGGAAGATATCTACTGGCTGTGATTGGTTGTCCGCAACAAAAGACATGCAGTTTTATTGCCTCCTTCCAAAATTGAACTTTCTTTATCTCAAGGCTTAACCATTGTGCCTTTAAAAACAGGTGCTTAGGAATGTTTGTGTGCCACAGTAGCATCACTATTGCTTTTGAACACGTCTACTGAGTGTTTACATTGAAAGCAATGGATTTGAGGGCACAAAAAACATGGCATCCGTTGATACCAACCATGTCTGTATAGCTAGTTGGAAAGGGTGCTAATAATTCTTTGAAGCAAGGCTAAATTTTGATTTGATTTGATTGACAATTTGGGGAAAAACTGGCCTTTTTTTTTTTTTTTTACTCTTGAAACAGATTCTTTGGGTACCAACGAGTCTCTCCTAAACTTGAGAAGGCTTGTTCCAAGTAAATGTTTTGTTCCTTACAATCAATATACTCCTTCAAATTAAAGCTGTATATTTGTCCTATTTTGGAAGAAAAAAACAGTCTATTTAAAGATCAATGAACAGGATTGTTATGGAACTCAAGTTGTTAACTGCACCAGCATTATTCCATACACATCACATAATTAGTAATATTAAGTGTAGCATATGGAACCCCTTCTGGTGTCTGGTGGACCAGAATAAAAGAGGTCTGCATAACTTCCAAGTATTGTAAGATTATATATAGGCTGCATATCTATACTTTTTTTTTTTTTTTTTTTTTTTTTGTAATTGATATCACCGGACCCTGCTGGCAGTTAATGACCAGTTGTGAAGCTCAGTGTGAGATATTGATCAGGGCTTTCTCGGCATTGCAGCAGTCTGAGCACTGAATTGACCACTGAGAGGCCCCTGTTGATTTAGTTTGAGTCTGACAAGCTTTAAAATGTCACCCATGTCCTCATCTTAAGTATTAGTGATCTCACTCAAAGGACCAACTGAAAATTCTCCCACTGTGAATTCCAGTCCAAAAACTTACCAAACTGGTCTGTGGCATATTTGCATCCCCGTTAACGAAGCGCAGCTCGGCTTTAAAATTTATCCATCTTGTCGAAACAGGATATATTATTGATACACAGCCAGCAGAGTTGGAATAAGAGCAGGGCGGTTGTGGGGGTTGAGTGTTGCGTGGTATATAGTCTAAATATTTTAAAGAGAGGTACTTGTTTCTCTACGTTCATTGCCTAAATATTTTACGTTTGGGGCCCGTGCGGGTTGGTGCAGTCAAGATTTCAAGAGTTTCCCTTTTACTGCTGCAGTCAGAAGAGAAAGGTGAGCTCATTGATAGAGCTGAGGCGAGCTGAGGCGCTGCTGGTTTCAATCAGGGAGAGGCAGTGTGTGGGTGACCCATGAATGCAGAGAACGAGCACGCGCTTACACTTAAAGTCGTCATGCACTGTATCAACCTCTTCTGGGCTGCTTTCCAGCTCTTGGTTTCCCTCTTTTCAGTAGTTGTGGTTTTCTAAATCTACCATCCGAGTTCAAACTTCTTCAGCTGTCTGGCTCCAGGGAGAATATCGTGTAATAATTCAAAACACACGCACACAGAAAGATCGACTGCACATTACATACATCAAATACAGCCTTTGCGCTTCGTACTGTACATACATCTGTGGTTTTATTATGTGGTATTAATGCTCAAATAACCATCCTGCAATTTATATGCACAAATGCACACTGTAGTCGTATTTACTTCTGCACACATGCAATATGTGCACATTTGGCATTGGACGCATGCACAGGCTCACTTCACTGGACTCACAGGGTCAGATGTTAGTTGTGTTACCTGCAGTTGAAGCTTGGCGAGGGAGCGCTCTGTGATTACCTCTGTGCTTCTGCTACTGCTCAGCCGCTTTTCCCTTTTTTTTTTCAGTTCATTCCCACACAGGTACAGATTCACAGGCACAAATACACACTCGCGAACGCATAGACACTCACACAAGCACTTACATAAGCAGCTACAGTGCATGAGTGCAGACACACACAGTCTTGAACTCTACAGAGACAAACTTGCATAGACACACATACAGACACACACGCACACAAATATCCAATTTGTGTCGTGGGCTTAGTCACATTTCTCTCAGTGTTGCAACTGCAAGCTATTCCCTTCTGGCCTGACACATCCAAAAAACCTCAATAAACCTCCCATCTCGCTCCGTGTTTGTGTGTTTATTTGTGTGTGTGCATGTGAGCAATGGCCGGCCTGCCAGAGCAGTCTTTAATCCTGCAGACCAGTGTGTTGTCTTTCAATTAGCCAGCAGGGCTTGTTCAGGGCCAGCCGGGGTCAGACTGCTATCACACTCTGCAGCTAATCCACTACACACTGATCAATGCAGAGAGGGAGAGAGGGAGGAGGGGTGGGAGGTCAGGAGGGGGGAGAGCAAGAGGAATGTAAGGTTCTATGTTTAAGGGAGATGGAGAGGGAAGGTTGCATGCACTAAGAGACAGGAGACACTAGGAGACAGGAAGCAGGACATGAAGGCAAGATCAACGGGAGAGAGTTAAGAGGGCAGGAGAGAATCGAAAGTAGTCTGGTTTCAGACCTTTGAGTCTCTGCCTACATCTCCAATTTGTTCAGTGATTTATATAGGTCTGATGTTGTGCCCGTTGACAGCGTTGTCTATTGTTAGAAAAACAGTGATCCAATCTGTGTTTCTATTAATGCTAAGATATTAAAAGAATGATACAAGGCGACCATGTGAAACTCTCACTCCTCCTTGTTTTTCAGTGTAGATTTTAGTATGACGTGGAGTCCCTCTTTTGCTCTAGCATGACTATGTTGTTCAAATTCACCAGTGAAAGTGCAGTGTTCGTCTGACAGGGACACAAAAGTGTAAAGTGTTTGTTTGTTTGTTTGTTTGTTGTAATTACTACTAATTTCCATTGTCTCTTACCATTTCATCATGTTTCCAATAAACCCTCTTTCTTCCCGCAGCACATAGAATATTGCAATGTAGCTGCCATTCGCCCTAAAAAATAATTTCTGTGCCATAGAGCAATTCTCAATTGTGCAAATACGTTTTCGTAATAAAATCGTGTAAGTAGTGTTACATTCATGCAGCATCCACACGGCATTTTGAAATTCTTAAACAGAGACCTTCGAAAACGCCTAGACCCTGCTTTAGTTTGAAAGCTCTTGTCTTTCAACACAAGCGTCTACATGGAGTTTAATGTTTTAGGCTGATCCATCTCAAAGTATGTGAGCGATATCTTGATATTTGTGTTAGCGAGGTAGCTCATGCAACACTCTGTGAACAGAGGGTTGACACACAGTTAACAGCTTGCTTACAACAGTACAGTGATTAAAGCACAACACTCACCAGCCAAAATTAGTGTCCGCCGGCTGATCTGCTCCCACAAATGTTTTTGTTTTTTGTTTTTTTTTTGTTTTTTTTTGTCTGTGTCGTGACAGTAGCCTGGCTAAAGGAGCAGCATGACATCACCAGTGCCTTTCAGAATCAGCTTGTAAGCATTTACATACAAGGAATTTGACCTGGGCGGACTTGCTCTCAGTGTACCAGTATTGACATAAATATTCAAAAATTAGACAACAAAGTGAAATATACAAAAAATATACAAAATATACAAGTCTATGAGGAAAAAAAATAGCGCAAAGATGCAAGTGTTGTTTGTCCTGCCACTCGGTGACTGTTAGGAGTTCATCAGAGCAACAGCCTGGGGGAAGAAACTGTCTTTGTGAAGGGAAGTTTTGACCGTGTTCTCTGCACATTGTTCTCTGCACATCATTAGTGCCTTTCTAAAAAATACCGAGACGCTAGTAGAGACGCCTTCTCTCTAGGCAGTGGCATGTGGATGCATAAGGTCACTCCACACAGAGAACAATTGAAAGAAAAAAAACTGCACTGAGGAAAAAAACGCTTTGTGAACAGACACTAAGTAACAGGGCTTGCTTAAACATACCATGTATTGAAATGGATCTAATACTGACAGGTAAATTATTCCAATCTGCTCGGGACGGAGAAACAGAGCTGGACAAAGTACCTAACTTGATGATATGAGGTAAAAGGTACAAGATACTAGTTGGGTTTCCATTCACCTATTTTATTCGCATTTTCAGCAATTGCAAAACTTGAATGGAAACGCCAGAAATTTGAAAAATGGCCATAATATTGCAAAGAAGTTTTTATGCTTGGAGGGGATGGACAAGTCAGTGTATCAATATTAGGAAAATATGACTTTTGGCAATAGAAACAGATGTAGCGAATAAACGATGATGTAGGCTATCAGATCCTACTTCTACTTCACTTGCGCTCCAGTCGGTCAGTGAGTGTAGTCTTTCTTGTTTCGTTTTCAGGACACTGATATGAGTGTGATGAGAGCTCTCGCAATAGCCAAGAAGTACCCAAGTAATCTCTCCATCTTGTAGTCATGGATGTGCACATATTCATTTCCCTCTCTCTTTCCCCTTTCATTGTGGACATGAGACGCTCTCAATGATCATCTCAGGGCACCCTCTTCTTCTACGAGTGTTCTTTTGTGTTTTTATTTTTGTCATTCACGAGAAGCGCCACCTACTGCTCGACCTGTTGACTCCCAATACGCACAAAACAATAATGAATGGAAACGTGCATAAATTCGCATTTTCTTTTGTGCATTTTCACAAAATGCACAATGCAGTTTTCTAATTGCAAATATCCGAAATGGGCCTGTTGATTTGGAATGATCTGATTGCCCAACACATTTATGCTGGTTAGGGCAACACTGGCCGGTGCACATGAATTTGTGTTCACTGGTAATTTTGCTTGCACGCTATTGTGTTCAAATTCAGAACATTTCTATGCACATATCAGTGAATAAGGGCCCAGGGTCACTACTTACTCTTGTAAATTTTATTTCCTTGCTACAGTATTCATTCATTTTCATATTAGATTTGGTCTAGCTCATACTAGTGTGCACCACAAAGGCCCCCCAGATGATACACTCAATCCTCCATGTCAGCACAGCACATAAACTGGAGAAAATATACTGCTAGCCTTTCACACAGCAATGCAAATACTGACAGACTTTTTGATGGCCGCCCTGGTGTCATTGTGCAAACACATCAACAGCTCTCATAACAACACATGATACAAGCGTGAAGTGCTTCTGAGGTGGGGTGGGGGGCAATGTTGCCATCGTGATGTTTGCTTTTCATTTTCATGCTCCTGATCATATTTATGAACAGGGCATGAGGAGAGGCGAGGGGAGAGGGAGAGATGGATAAAGGAGCAAAAAGAGCAGTGGCTGTAGAGGGTGGCCTTAATCCTCCACACTGGGTTTGCTATTTTCCTCCCTCACTGGCACCCCCATCGTCTCCCTGTCTATCTTTTTTTTACTGTTTTGAAAGGATGGAAGTGATCCATCTGAAATGAGCAAAGGCACGCAAGCACATATTCATTTCCCTCTCTCTTTCCCCTTCTTTCTCTCTACTCTCTTGGGCCCCTTTAACCCCACGCTACCCTCCTCCTCCACCCCCCCGTGCCTTTCGCTCTCCTCTCTTCCATGGTCCAGATTTGCTTAGAAATGAGTCACCCGACCACAAACCGCCCCATTTAAGAGGGGGGGAGGGAGTAGCGGAGCAGAGGGGAGGTGGGGGGAGATGGATTGAGTGAGAGTGGGTGAGAGGGATGGAGACAGAGTGGGGAGAGGGAGGCTGATGGCTGTTTTTCACTCAGCTGGTTTTGTTGATCAGTATCAACAGCCAAGGTCTGGATCCAATCAGCTCCCTGCATCCAGCCAAGCAGAATAAGACTAAAAATATATTTGACAGTGCACAACACTGGCTCGCACACATACAGACACACACACAAATTCAAATAGCACACACACATACGCACACACACATACATATCCAAACAGCATACACACACTCAGAAGCAATGCAAATTCAGTGCATAATGCAGCACAGGCGGGGTGTAGAAGCAAGAGCACTTACCAGAGTTTTGGATTATGATACATGAGTGTGTCTGTGCTCATACGTGTGTGTGTGCGCGCATGTGCCGATGCATATTAGCTAGAATCTGCACTGAATTAATGAAGCCACAGACATGTAGGTGTGAGACATCACACTAATTACGCCAGAAGTGATGTAGCCTCGCCATCAATAATGTTCATTAAACTACTGAACCCTCTCAAGTTGACGGCTCTGCGTACAAGTGTGTGTGGGTTGGGGTTTGTGTGTCAGAGAAAGCAACTCACACAAGCAGTGAGTAAGCACCACAGTGGGATGATGGATGGCCACAGATTTGCATTAAACGCTTCTTTATGTGGACACGGCTGGCTGACAAAGGCTATTTTTTATCATCTCTGCTGGTTCAAAGTTTCGAGCGAGCACTGAGGATAAAAAATACAAACCATCAGCTCAGTCAAAACTTGGCATCATTCAAATAATTTACAGCACAAGTGTCAAGGCTGTTTAAGTCAACAGTGTAATTGATTCTTTCCAAAATCAGTCTGGGATGAATTCACATCACGAATTGGTGGAACATTAGCACAGTGAAATGTTTACTCTGTGTCAGTGCAGTTGGTTTGGCTATGTAGGTGAAGACAGTGCCATTAAAATTCAAACCAAAACCCTTAAAAAATGAGTCCAAAAGCCATGTAATGCAGGTTGTTAACTCTTCTCACTCTCCAATAGAAATTGTCTGCTAGTGCCTAAGTTAATATTTTTGCTTTTGTGCCTATAATCTGCACAGCCTAAGCAAAAAGACTATGTAGGTCAATAAACCATAACAGTCAATTAACGCATTGCAATTGTGTTGTTGAAAAAATACAAAAAAAAACAGATTTTACATAATAAAAACACAAAACACACAAAAGTTGATCTTTATGTTAATCAGGTAAAATTAAACAAGCATGCATTTCCTTTTCAATTCTACTGAATGAGAATCCAAAACTTGTAGTCTGTAAAGATCTCCTACTCCTTCCTGTCCCTCTCATCGCCATTACATGCCAACTTCAACTCTACATTCACCCACACCTATATTCAAAGACACCACCCTACTCATACCCATCTTCATCCATTGCCCTCCGCCCCCTCATCAGCTCATTGCTGCTATCCATGGAACGGAACTCTCTAGAAACAATGTGCTCGTAAAACCATTGGTTGCCCAATAAAAATGGAAAGGACCAAACAAACAAAACAACAGCAACAAAACAAACAAGCGCAGTTCCTAACAAATGAGAAACATACACACCAGAAACAATATAAAAACCATTACCTTAACCTTGGAGGTCACAATTCCCCATCACGTCTCCACAGTTACTTAAAATATCAGTTGTTGAAACCTGAACGTTTTCTAAAGCCTGCGAAGCTTCATTCCTCCCCCATCACTTTTTGCCTTGGAGACCACAGGTCTGTAAATTGTTCATTTTGCAGTCTTAGCACAAAGGCTAATTTTTCCATTGTGTAGGTTCCCTGAGCTACTGACTTCCTGACTGCTGCAAGAAGTATATGTAGCCACTATCTCTTTTACTTGCTCATCACTGTATTATTTAGTTTTTGAGAGTTTTTATGAGCAGAGTGAAAAAGGCATTGTAATAGATTGATCACATATTCCTCTGGAGCTAACATATGTTTATATGATTTAGCACCACACTTAACATAGCACAATAACACCATTATGACAACGTGATGACAAAGAAGACAGAGGCTTTGGTTTTTCTGCTGCAAAAAGAATGAATGCTCTTGTTATTATGGTTGTTATTTTAGATCTGTTTAAACGGAATCATGCAAACAACGATCTCCCACAGCCATCCGTGTGATGTCTGTTTTTAAAGTGTTAAGAGAGCATAGTGTGTTCCAACTGCGGGACTGCACCTAGAACGTCTACACTTCTGTGTCTACACTGATGTTGATACCTGACACAGAGCAGTTTCTCATCTCTGGAAAGCTGAGCATTAACAAATTGAACCCTCGGGAAACTGCAGCCTGGGCCGATAGTCAGCTGTTTCTTCATGTGTCCTTGCAGAGAGGGGGAATTATGGCAAGGAACACAAACGTTACTGGAACTGCAATCTTTTCCAGTAATTCTCCAACCTGGCAGCTTGTCAGCTCCCCAACACTGTCCGGTAAACAAGCTAGTTGAGAGTCCTGCGACTGTGTTTCATTTGTCACAAGGCACTGAGAAAATAAACTTGGCTTGTACTAAAAAAAAAAAAAAAAAAAAAAAAGGGAAAAAAATGGAGGTGTGATCGTATCCTTAGGCGGAGATCTGGAATCAAACCTCTTATCTTTTATATTATGGGGTTTGTTTCCGTAATCACAGGCCACCCTGCTGGCCCAGTGGGTAGTAAGTGCTCATTTTGCAAGTAGCAATCTGGGTTTGATTAAATCAGACTTACAAAATGCGTGCACCACTTGACTGCAGTCTTCTACCTGTAATAAGATTTAAAGGCTAATTGTGGAATTGTGCCTCACAGACAGCAACGGCCAGCATGACAGCGTTACAAGACATCCTGTGATCCTGAGGCTCTCAAGGTCACAGCACTGATCTTACACGGGACAAACATTTCCAAGGAGTACCTAATTATCCACTGCTCGGGGATGTCACACAGCCCTGTATAATCATGCAGGAGAGGGTAGAAAATTCTTAAGATCTGCTGGCTGGGAAGACATTTCCATTACACCTTGGGATATGTGTGTGGGCTAAAGGAGGGCACTGTTGACACATGAAGACTATGCATCTGTAACAGAGGAATTTAATTAAAGATAAAGGCATTTCCTGGTGATCCCCAAGTGAAAACTTCATGATAACTTAAAAGGTCTCGAAAGGTCTTTCAACACAAGCGTCTACATGGAGTTTAACTCCAAGCAAGAAAATAATAAACAGAAAAAATGCCTTTTTATATTAGTGTGACCTTGTATCATCATTAAAGAACAGAAAACACAGGACCTAATGTTCAAGTTGCAGTTTGTAACGTCTATGAAAATAGCTGTTTGTCACATTTACTAAAACTGTCACTGTTCTAATCTGCTTCCTCATGATGCTTCTAATGGCCTTTGTAAGAGTTCACCACATGACATCAAAAACAACTATTCAGAGCCAAATCTCTAATGCAACTGTCATTATGAATAAACATATGTATTTGAAGGCATTTGCCCCTTAAAGCTGTAATTAGTGACTTAAAGATATTATTACATGAGACAGATGAGAAGAAGGAATTTTGTGATGAAGCACTGCCCACCGGCTGAAGAAGACGTTCTCATTTCACAGCAGAACAGTACACTAAAATATGTTCTGAGTACATCTGAGGTGAGAAACAGGCCATGCAGTAACAGAATCTGGATTCATATTTGTTCTGAGCTGTCCAGTTTGACAGTGTCCACAGTTGACAAGCAGTAACATGATTGACAGCTGCGTTAGAGACTCCTCAGCTCTGATTGGTTGTCTTATTTTGGTGGATTTTAGCAACTGCTATTAAGCTGCCTACCTGCAAGAGTGTTCCCTTGAAAGCAAAGTGTTTATAAACCCGGCTGCTTGCGCTACGGTGCAGGGCTGTTATTGAACATTTGAGGTGCAAGCTAGCTTGTAGCTGCGTACTGTAGCAAGACAACGGCAATCACTGGAATTTCCACAGATTTCTACATATTTGGGTAATTTATCTGTGCTAAACATTATCCCAGGCCCAGTTTTTCTTCTGGTTGTCAGACACCAATATTATCATCAGCTCCTCCCATCTTGTCTTCTCTCTGCGTCCATGAAGCCTACTAATCGATCGGCCACGGAGGCACAACCGCCAAAGTTCAGCATAATGAACATGGTGAAATTTTGTGTGTGCATGTGGACGGCAACTGCTTCATACCCCTACTCCTCTGCTGTCGTCCCCTCATTAAACTGACTAGAGGTGATGAATTACCGCAGGTATGCAAGCCCCTTTAGGAGCACTGCAAGCACTACTTTTTCACAGATCATCTTTCTCATGTCTCATATTTTCTGGATGTAAATATGAAAGTTATTTTTCATGAAAGTTACCAACTGCAGCTTGAAGGGGCAAATGACTTCAAGTGAATACCTCAGTGTGAATTGGGGCGAGCCTGAACTGACCTTGACTCTGTCTGAGACTGAATGAAATACTTCAGATATAGTTCAGCATTCTTCACTTTGCAGCACGTTCATTCACCGCCTAGTCATAGTTAAAAATGGGTCTTCTTAGTCCCCATTGCTGCAAAGCCAAAGGTAAAACTATTAATGCATATACTTTATAGACTGTACCACACACCGCAGGCGGTTAATATCAGGCTCTGAACTCATTTGACTGGTATAAGTGGATGTACATGTACACAAAATCAATACCCAGTCCCGTCGCTTCCATTTGCTTTGCAGTGTGTTTTTATGGCTGCATTTTACAACTGCAGTTGTACATGTATAGTTAATCCGTGCTCAGTAAAACTCCTGCCGCTGGAGTTTATTCCCTCCGAGGCCTTACATTCCTGTGGTGTTATGTCAGAGTGTGCATGTGTGTGTGTGTGTGTGTGTGTGTGTGTGTGTGTGTGTGTGTGTGTGTGTGTTTGTGTGTGTTTGTGTGTGTTTGAAAGACAAAGAGACGTCGGTCAGCGCACTACTTGTGTGTTTGTACATAAATTACCTGTCAAAAGCTTGTCAAATGTGAGTTAAGGTGCTTTTGTATGCTCATACTCTCTGGTGTGCTTTGCTTGTATACATGAGCACAGACTCGCACAAATGTGTGTGAACAGGCTGTAATTTTTGTGCACTTTAGGCTGAGGGTAGTTTTTAAGGTGAATGGAGCCAGGAGTGGGGGAACTTGTCTATGGAGTGTGTGTGTGTGTGTGTGTGTGTGTGTGCATGTGTGTGTGTGTCTCTGTTAGTGAGTCATTTATTGAGTGTTTGTATGAGCTGTGTGTGTGCAGCAGCTGGATGCTAAATGAGCACAGAGCTCGAAGAGGAAGGTCGGGAGGCACTTGGGAAACCTCCTGAAGTTCATAACCCCTGCAGGGTGCCACGGAATGGGAAAAACTTAATTAGACAGAGTGTGTGTGCATTTCTGGATCCTGTCGATGTGTGTGTTCTCATGCATGTAGATGCAACTCCCGCGGGTGCCTTTGGTAAGTTTGAATGTGTGTTTTCTGTAGAAAAAAAAAAAAAAAAAAAATGATGATGAGCTTTCAAGGTGAAAAGGGGTAATGAGCTTGAAAGAGATGAATCCTCTCATTTATCTCCACTTCCATCCATCCATCTATCCATCATCTATCCATCCATTCCTTTACCCACACCCACCACATCCACCCTCATCCCCTCCCTCCCTCTCTCTCTCTCTGTCTCTGTCTCTCCTCTTTCCCGTCTGTCTGTGCTCTTTAGTTTTCATCCCATCTGCTTGCTCTGTGTCAGAAAGCATCCATTTAAAATCCTGAGAGTCCCAGAGGAGAAAGCACAGCGAGGCTAAATGGGCCAAGAAAAATGCCAAAAACAAGATGCTTAAAAAAGTCATTCTGACTTTTTCCTCTCTCCCTCCCTTTCTCTGTCTCTTTTTGTGTGGTTTACAGTTTAGTTCTTTCTCTTTTCTTTTCTTTTTTTTATACCACCCTCTGATTATTTCCTCGCTGATGAAAAGCGGGGAGAGAGAGCCGGAGATGAAAAGCACCAGCTAGAATCCGTGATGAAGAGACAGAATTGAAGATGATTTAGGCAGGAAATTTCCTCCCTCACTGCGGCATCAAGGGGTTGCATGAGGAAATGATTGAAATCGTCATGGAAACACCGGTGGTCGGATGCAGGAGGGGGGACTGTGTAAGATTTTGGTTGTGGGGCAAATTATGTGTGTGTGAAGATCAGGGATAATCAGTGCTAATTGAATAGACTGTGTGTGTGTGTGTGTGTGTGTGTGTGTGTGTGTGTGTGTGTGTGTGTGTGTGTGTGTGTGTGATGTACAGTCACTGTGGCCAGGTTAGAGATGTGACACAGCAGATAGACACTGAAGGCTTTTAGTGTCTACTGGCTAATAGATGCTTTTGAGGTCTGTGTGTGTGTGTGTGTGTGTGTGTGTGTGTGTGTGTGTGTTAGTGAATGGAAAGAAATTTAGGGCATTAATCATTTATACAGTGTGTTGTGTGTGTGTGTGTGTCTGTGTGTGTCTGTGTGTGTGTTGGTGAATGGAAAGAAATTTTGGGCATTAATCATTTATACAGCATGCGTGTGCATGTGTGTGTGTGTGTATATAAACATGTAGCTGTGTGTGTTTGCTTCAGAGTGTCTGCATGTAAAGTGAGAGTGACTGATGATGTTTGGGGTGTGTGTGTGTGTGTGTGTGTGTGTGTGTGTGTGTGTGCAGAGAGTGTACAGAGGAGATATAACATGAACGTGCATACTGAATGTTTCTCATTATAGTGCAACAATTAGTGCACAAACGGCGGCATAAAAGCTAACTTAAAGCCCCATTAAATGTAGCATCATTGCTTCTTTAAGGTGATGTATTTCCCATTTAAACAGTTAAGGATCATTCCAAACTGTAAACCAATATACAGAGAGCTGAGGGTACATCTTGTGTCTAGTTTGCAAGACCAGGTTATGCTATTATATTAATGTGAAATCACTGTAACGGTTAATTAAAATTACAGGTTCTTGATGTTGCTCTGTAAATTCTTGTACTGGACATCAGATGTCTGCATTGCAAGAACATTGTATTAGTCCTCACAATTAGTTTTAAAATTAAAGAAGGTTTGTTTATGAATTGTACTGTCCCCACCTAGTCATGTTCAAAAGTATTAATACTTATATTTTGTTTAACATGGTTTTCCCACATAATTGTAAAACAAAAAAAAAAAAAAGGTGACAAAAAGCAGATCTACTCTTTCTCCCTTTCAGAGAAGTTCTGGACCGGCCCTGCACCACTGCTGCTTGCAGTAGGTCTGGCTTTCTTCTTTCTGCATCGCTGCTTGTGCTATGTTGACGGTACAAGAGCAATGCACATCAAAATGGCTAGCGTTATAAGGAGAGAGCAGCCACACTGCGCGCGTGACCAGCACTGTTCAGGCACAGTTAAGCTGTTGCTCAGCTGCAGAACATCTGGAGAATAGGAGGCTTGAAGACTTTTTTCTGTGTGATGCACGCTTTCCACAACAAAAATAGACAGCGAAAATGGTCTTTTGGTGACCATATAGACATTACACCACTGTTCAGTACAGTTTCAATGTATATATCTGTACAGACACTAAAAAATAGAAATATTCCCTTTTGTGAGAACATGTGAACACCACACGTGTGCAAGACACATCAGTTCAATGAGGTTACCATCACAACACTTGTGTGTTCCCAGCATTATTATGCATTTCCATTGCATGTCTCAGCACTTCCTATTCGTTTCCAATGGACAGCTGCAGAAAAATTTGAGCAGTAGATGGTTGGATTGCTGCGGCGAGTTAGGAAGAGGGATTGCGGCGCATTTGCTGGTCTGTATTTGCATAAAGCAGAATAGATTCATTTTTATGGAAATGAGTTGGTCGAGCAGCAATGTAGCCTACCTGGTTCACAAAACTCTGACCTAGTTGTTAAACTTGGCGATGCAGTTTGAAAATGAAACAAGATTCAGCAGTAGCATTGCATATTTCTCTCCTCAAAATGTTTTCAGAAGTAGATTTTGTCGGATTGTTTAGATTGAATAATAAGACGTTTAAGAGAGGGCCACTGTTTTTTTTCCTGTTTGAAGTGGAACGCAAGGATTTATGGATCGACCAACTAGCAGCCTATTTATCTTAACAGTGGAAATCCACTGTGAATTCCAGCGTGAAGCCCAATAAGTGGCCAGTTGAGTGGAGCACTGTGTCCCCAGTATCCTCATGCCTTATTTGTTTATCTTGTTTGTCAGCTTGCTAGCTTGTAGGCTAACTGACAGTGGCTGAGACAGTGTTAGTGTTGAAAACATATAACAATATCTGCTACTGAGGGGTTTGTGGTAGATAGGAAACTCTGGGGTCCAACTTACATGCAAAATTGCACACTATGCCATGTTGGGAAATAGCTAGCCTGACAAATACTTTAAGACCTGGTCACACCAGAATCAAGGGAACAGCACACTTGATCTGTGTTTTTGCTAAAAGCTTGGGGAAATAATGACTCTCCCTGCAGCGCTCACTTCCAGCTATGTTTTGTGTTTTTTGTTGTGTGAGCATGCAAACTGTGTACAAGTATGTACATGTATATAGGTGTGGGTGTATCCAACATAATGTTCAGGCGAATGGGAGGTAAAACAGTCAGAACTGTATTATTTTTAGTAATGCCAGACCTGTAGCAGCACAGTACTTTGTGTCATTACTGCGCTATTACATTAAAGGAAACTGTACATGTAGCCCTGTTCACCTGTTGAGGCTCAAAGTACCCACTGACTTGGGATTGCACAACAACTTTAATGACCTAGATGTGCTTTGCCATAGTCTGAAATAGAAAAACACTACATGTTCCTTCTCATTAATGAATAAATCCTAATCTGACTCAGTCAGATGCTGCCTAAGTAGCACCCTGTGCTAGATGCTACAGAAGTGCCTTCCCAGTGCACTGTCATCAACTGGAAAATTGTAAACCATTATCGCCTTTATTGCTGCGTGTCCTTCAGTCGGACCTCATGCGTTTCTTTCATCATGCTTTATTTGCTCCCGTCTGCACAGGAAAAAAGCACAAGGTTGTTTCTTAAAATCAATCCTTAAAAATGCACCCTGTCAAAGTCAGCAGTAAAATCTTTAGCTCCAGCTTGCTGTGTCAGTTTACCCTCAAATCCTCTTCTTACTGTACATCTGTGATTTCCAGTCTGTGTTGCCTCCGGGTCCCATTAACCCACTGTGATAACATTTAGCCTTGGCCTCACCTCATCCACCTCCACTTTCACCTGCTAGGATTATGAGCCTTTGCCTCTCAGACACACTGTTTATACGTGGGGAAGGTAAAACATGACTTCATTCTTTTTACTGTAGTTTGTATTGGACTTTATGTAAGAAAACACAACACAAACACAATTTTAAGCGAATGTGGGTTATTTCTACCCAAGAAGCAGAATGGAGTTTGATTCAGATGCACAGTTCTTCTGAAGGCAAAGATAAACCAAAGGTCAAATGTGTTTAAAGCACAGATAAGCAGCAAATGAACAACAAATGGCAACCATTTTTTATTCATTTGCATAAAGACTGAGATCCTCCATCTGTGCCCATGGCACTCGTTTGAATTTGGAAAGAGACAGAGATGACAAAACTTGCAGTATAGAGAAGCCTGCAGTCATAAATAGAAAAGGTCTTTTAACACTGATGATGGTGTAATGGTGATGGGGCACTTCCTTGTTTGCCAGATGAAAATAAAAATATTGACTGTCTTTCTGAGTGAAGGTTATTCTCTGTGTTTTCAGTCTTCGTGATCATAGTATTGATAGTCCTGGAAGGTCGGCAGGTCAGCTAAGCTAGCTAGCTATCACCTTAATCCGATGGTAAGAACGGCTAGTGTGAACTTGAACCCCAGTAAACCAACTTGGCTTGACCTATAATCAGTGGTGGCAACTTGGTCTCAACTTGTTAGTTATCGATGTTTGGTCAGTGGCCTGTTGGCATCAAGACACCAACGAATAGAGGCACCCTCAAGCTGCAGTATGAGACACCGCAGGCCGACAAGCAAGCACTGGACTTTGACTTAGGAGCCCGCTGTTCGTGGTCCATGTGAAATCAAAAGTCAGTTACTTTAATCAAGTTGTAGTGTGCTAGTGTGTGTAGCATACTATATTATATACATCACATGACAGAATAATAATAATAATAATAATAATAAACTTTATTTATATAGTACACTTCAAACAAGAAATGCAGCACAAAGTGTTTTACAATAAGGGCAGTATAAGCATTGAATGTGTCACATGAAAATGTGATGTCACATGAAAATGTGATGTCACATTACGTTAGTAATAAACTTAGTTATTTTAGGCCAACCCATGATGTTTTTTTCTAAACCCCTTTCTAAACCTTTGTTTTGTTTTGTTTTTTCACGTATGCTCAAAGTTAATTTTTTAAAAGACTATATGCATTTAATGAGCAAAAACTAGTTAATTTTGGAAGACATGATGCGTGTTACAAGCTTAAATTGACATGCTGAATATCACCAAGGTCCAAAACTGATGTAGGAGATGTACATAGCGTGTCATATTCTGACATGATAGGCCAAGAGTCTGTATTTAACAAGTTGGAAGTGAGAACGTGCTGGTGGTGGGTCGAGTACTTAACATCTATACTCAATTAAAAGTGCAATTACTTTTTCAAACACAGGTGGTGTGTCTTTTTCTTCCAGGCAGCTGAAAACTTATCTGCAGTAGAGGTGGTCCTTGCAGGTTCTCCCTCCACTCAACCCTGGCATTTAGAGCAGACTAGTTGTTTTGAAGGTATCAATATCCAGTGGAGCAAAGTAACAAGTACATTACTGGCTCAAAAATACACTTAAATAAAGAGTAGAAGTACAGCTTAAAAATAGGAACAAAAAAGTACTTGTTTTACTTATGTTCATTACTTGTACAATGTATCTTCATGCAACGGTTTGTATGATATCAACTCAATTCGTGCTTCATTAATGAAAGTTATGTCCTAACATAAATTTACAGAGGTTAGGTTTAGGCAAGTAAAATTACTGTGAGAAGGGTTAGAAAAAGGAACATGGTGATGTACCTCAAAATGACCTGTTCTGAACACCAGTCTCCTGGGGAAAGTCTTGTGTTTCTTTAACCTCTCCACCACCCCAACCTGCCACCTTATGGCACCACTTCTTTCTTTATTCTTTACTCCCATCATTGCATTGGTTCTGTGATCCAAGCCTTTCCAAATACATTATTATACACAATTTACTCTCTTGACTATGTAGGACATGTACACGTTTTGGTGCATTACTTTTTAGTCAAACTTGTAATGAATTACTACCCATCCAAGCTTATAATATTACTTCATTTAATTCACTGCACTGTAGTCATACCAGTACATTTTTTATGCTTGTTTGTGACCTTACAAACTGTGGCTCTTTCCACTCATGTTGAATTCAAACATTTACATTATATGTGCCTCAGGAGCAGGTCCATTTTTAAAAAGGTCTGTATAGCCATCATTTCAGGTTAAAGGTTATCTTACTCATCCAGCAGACTTTTTAATCATTGTTCATCATCTGTGATAAACCTGCAAGTGTTCTCCTAGAAGAACTCCATCTAATAGTCCTGCTGACCTTTGTGTTAGCATCGCAGTTACTTGCATTTTGAAGGGAACCTGTTAAACTTTGTGTGGGAGGGTCTGCTTGAATTCCCTAGAAGCACGCTGCTCTACAGGTCAATAAGCAACTAAAATCAACATTTAAGTAATATTGTTGATATTTTCCACGAAATGCATAATAATAGCCAAATTATTCAGGCAATTGTATGAGCCCAATGGGGGATCTAGAAGCTTGGTGTGAAATAACTGTTCTATACACAGAAAAAAAAAACATTTACATGTCTTAGGTGCTTGTCTAAGTGGCATCCCATACAATAAAATGAATAAAGGCATATTTTATTTTATTGAGAAACTCCTCTGTCTAAGTGGGTGGTCTTTGTGAAAGAGAGATGTCTCGTCCTTTTGTATTCTGTCTTCAACTTAAGTGTTTTGAAGTTTGGAGTATTTTCATGGGTACATTTTTTTTATGTCTTGTCCTTGACCAAAAGCTTCGTTTAATGAGAATCCCCACTGTGGCTTTTAGAGTCACTGCCTTTGGCTTATTATACGACTGTTGAAGCAGCTCTCTGTTTTCAGTTTTGAAGACAATGCACGGAAAGAAGAAAGAGAGAGGTGGTGAACAAAAGATTATTTAGATTTTACTATTTTTATACTGCTCACACTATCTCTGTGTTTGTCTATTTCTCTCTACCCTCCTAACTCTTTCTACCTTTCCTCACATCCCAAATCTTCTCATTTAGATTATCCCTACTGCAGTGAATGTAACTGACTAGAAATGGATAGTTTTCATGGCTCTCCTTCTCCCCCCACCTCTCTCCCTCTCTTCCTCTCTCTCTCCTAATCTCCTCCATGTACATGACACTAATACAGAGACTGATATAAGCTCCCCTGCCTCTCTCTTTGACATTTATCACCGTGCTTCTTAATGCAGGCAGGCTGCTGCTGTTGATGAGAAATAAGGATGACAAGCATGGCCTATTTTCTTGCTAACGATAGTCTCTCTGCTTTTTTTTTTTTTTTTTTCACTTTTTTTCCAGCAAATATGTTCACAGAACAGTGTTTACCAAAGCGTCTCATTGGGCGGTTGACAAGGATTTGACACTGACGTTGATCATGCATCTGGCACATTTTTGTCGGAGCAAATCCACAATCCATTAGTGTTTTAGATTGTAATAAGTGATGTCAGAGAACGCCTGCAGGAATCTTGTATCTGATAAAAGATGTTTTTCTACTGTACGTAGATGTATTTTTAGCGTTTTCTAAAGGCATTAAACATCATGGTGCCATGTGCTGTCACATTCTCTGATTGATCTACATGGAGCCCCGTTTACTACACTCTACCCACCAGGCCTATTTGATAGAGGACAATAACAAAAAAATGAAATCTGTGTCCAAGTTAAACCTGATGTTATATTTAAAAATATCCTATATTTGAACATTTTGGAAAATATGCTTATTCACTTTATTGCCAGGACTAATAGAGAGTAAGTTTGGAAGATCAATATCTCATGTCTGTACATTAAGTATGGAGCTATGGAGCCAGGAGGTTATAAACTTAGTTTTGCAACAATAAAAAAAAAAAAGAAGAAGCACAGACAGTCTGGCTCTGTCCAGTGTTCAAAAGTATGCCCACTAATACCTTCACAAAAATTGCTGGACATGTTGAATCTTGTCTTTTTAATTTGTATACAAAAAGCAACTAGTTGTGGTTTTTCAGAGGGGTATGTGTATATGCATTTTTTTTAAACTCATCTGTCTGCACAGAAGGGAAGTAGCATATCACTATTCCTATTTTTTCAATGACTGAGCAAACAGACTCATTGTAAATTCAAACCAATGAAAGAGAAACTCTGCCAATTTCCAACCAGCTCTGTGTCATCACACAGTGGGAGGTGATCATCAGTAATGTGTTTCGCATAAACCCGCCAAGTTTTGCCGGTGAAAGGGCAGGGATCCCTGGGCGCTGTTGGCATGGGAGGAAACCAACCACTATTCATCATTCCCACTGTGATGACACAGAGCTGGTTGAAAATCAGCAGTTTCCCTGTAAGGGGCCAGCATACTCTGTCAGACTGCTTAAAGGATGGTTATATAGCTTTGGAGACTCCCTCTCCCCACAACTTTCCAACATCAGATTGGAGGGGGCTATATCCTGTAGCACCTGCACTTTACACAGTGATCAACTATGCTGAGGTGAGAAAGCAGCCAGGGTTTTTAAATTCCTCCCCTAGCTCTCTTTTCTTTTCTTCACACAAGAATTTGTCACTTTTCAACCAGGTGCAACACTATGAATAACTTTTAAGAGAGAGTTTGTGAAAATGCATGCCATTATCCCTGTAGTTAAACATTGCTTTTCCCACCTTCTGTGATGGTTAGCTTTTCATTCCACCTTCCAGTGTGGCTGTTTGGATCATGTATGAACACTTCTGATTTCCAACTTGGTTGGACAACATGTCATATAAACCACTTTTTTTCTAGTATAGCTAGAGTATAACTCTCAGAGCAATAGTTCTTCTCTTTGGCTTGAGGAATCCAAAATAATGGACATAGCAATCATGATATCACCCATTGGCTTGTGGACTCCTGCCTTGAGTTTGTATTTTGGCCATCACCATTCTGGATATTTTGAGCCAAGTGACTCTGCGTGATTATATTTGGATGAGAGGGTGGGGCTGGGGAGGAGCCAGCGTTAAATGACTTGAATTAACTAAGGTGACATCTTGCAGCCCTAAATTATGCACAAAACTTAATAAAATTTAAACTGTTGAGTTACATAAAAAAAATGCATCTTTGCTTTTTTTTGTACCAGGCAGTAAACATTTCTGCTGTAAAGTTGAGCATTTTAGTGACTGACTTACTTTTGGAGCCAGCCTCAAGCTGCTATTCAGGGAAATGCATGTTTTAGCACTTTTGGCTTCATTTTTCAGCATCGGAGTTTGCTGCTTCTAGGAAACATTATATCTCTATATGGCATTTTTTTTCACTCTTAGTTTTAGTTTTGACTGAAGGCCAATCAGTGGCCTCTGGCACTAAAGGCGAATCCCATTTTCCCCTCAACCAATCACAACCCTTGTTACTCTTTTCTTTTTGGTTAAGGATGCATGAAAGTCAAATTTTATGTTGCTGCAGTCTGACAGTTTGTTCCCAAAGAATCAGCTAGCAGTGTGGTTTACTTATTTATCAGCCATGTAAAAGATAAATATCCATTATGTGACAAAGACTAACGTTATTCTGAATTCTGAATCTGTAGTTTGATATTAGCCATGATCACTGAATAGGCAGCAGCTAACTAGTTCCCTTACATGAGATTATTTCTGGTTAGCTATCAGTTATAATCCCGCAGTGTTTGATGTTAGAGCTTTGGCTCAGGCTGCTCCTGCATGTGACCCGTGATTTATTGAAAAAAGAACATGGCAGCTGTAATGGGCCTATGTAGGAGTATTGTTCTTTAAAGCCTATACAGAATGATAGATTTTTAAGCACTAGATTAACAGAAGAAAGACAGCCACCAAAGACCCACCACAAAAGGCCATTTTTCAGCTGCCTCTCACTCAGGCTCTTGATAAATGCAACTAATGACTAAAATATAAATGGCACAATAAATATAAATAACATTTTTGGCTCATACGTTGTGTTTCCTTGCCAGTCTGTAAGTTTGCAGGGAGAGAGAGAGAAAACTAGGACAGGCAAAGTTGGATTCATCATCCTTAATGCCTTCTGTCACTTCAATTGGATATCACCAGACACTGTCCCCTAATTTAGACATCATATCCTGTCCCAAGAGCGCCTTGTACGCCCAACCCGTCTGTCTCACCCTGGCATAACCCTCCTGCATCCCCCATGTGAGACCAGTGCAAGACAGTGTTTGAAATCAAACTGGGACCTCTCTTCTTAACTGTTGTCTCTCTACCAGAAACCTCTCCGTAGTTTTTCTCTCCTCTCTCTCAGTTCCTCTCCTCTTTAATCTCCTCTTTTTTCTCCTTCACCCTCAGAATGAACAATTTGTATGAATCACAGGCTTTCAGTCCAGGCACACTTATAGTGACATCCCCCCACTGGTTTTGTTAACATAACTCATAGTCACCAGCACTGTACGGATTATTATTTGATGCTCTACGCCATTTCATTGAAAAAAAAAAAGTCATTCCCTCACTGGTGCTGCCCTGGCACGTAACCCCACACAGTGCTCATTTCAGCCAAGCTCGGATTGTTTGATTGGCATTCATTGCTGTGTTTGCCAGGAGTGCTGGCAGAACCTCGTTGTTATTTGCATAAAACAGGAAAGGGTTCAAATTTCCCTGCTGTTCTGCGTTCTGCTGCCCTTGCTGCACCCCAAAGAAAAATCAGCATGCAATTCACAGAAGCAAAGAAAATTTGCTGGCCTGGCGCAGCTCTGCTCTATAGGTTCGACGCTTCTCCTTGCCTGGTTTGACACTTTCTTTTCTCCTCTTTTTAGCCCAGCGTGAATCCACTTGTACAAATCCTACACTATCAGAGCCAGGCCTCTTTTCTCTCTCATATTCCTGCAGAGAATCCTCTTATAAATGTCCTGGCATGAGTCTTGCTCCACAGTGTGAACCTTTTACCTTTGCACGCCGCTGATCAGTGAGATCTGGACTCGGTCCTGGGTTGACAGCATGTGATCACTCTGCCCTGTGGTTTGAGTAGCTGACCGATAAGAGAAGCATGGGGAGGCAGCAGTGGACGCAGAGGATGGGAGGATGAGAGGGAGAGAAAGGGGATGAGGGGTGGGTATAATTAGGAGGCTGAGAAAGAAACAGAGGGTAAAAATGGGAGGGCTTGAGGGATGTCGAGCATTGTGGCACTTTCCAGGCGTGACTGTGTGCTCTTTTCAACTGAACCTCTTCAAATAACCCCTCTGCCTGTCTGTCCTGTGTGTCTGTCTCTGTCTGTCTGTCTGTGTGTCTTTGCCGGGCCAATACCTCTAACACATGGCAAAGACAGCACGAGGCACTAAACAAACTGCTTTTTTGCTGACCCATTTCTCATTATTGTTTCAATCTTCAACTGAAACAAGAGTGGAGAGGCAAACTTGGCTCACACCAACATGAAGTATAGAACAAAGGACCATTACAGTAATAAAGGCTTTTCCCCAGCTGGCAAAGGGGGGCGGGGCAACAAAAACTGAAGTGCCAGCAGCTGGACAGACATGTGTTTAGAGCAAAATGTCTGCGAAATGCAGCGCAACAAGCCGCTGGGAGAGAATGAATGAGTCCCATTCAGCCTGATCCCAGCAATGACTGACTGCACCCTCACCAAGGGATTACACTGAGAAGAACATTACTACACACTTGTAAGAGGATTGTAACACACGTAGAGGAAGACACCACTACTATCACTACAGCACACTTACAATACAAGAAGAATTGTGAATACCTCCTCCAAAACTGAGCGAGATTTCCTTAAAGAAACAGCCATCAATTGCTGCACTTTTTTTCTTTTCCTCCACCCATTTTCCATCCCTCCTTCCAACCCCTCCATCCCCTCTGCAGAAGCCCTGGAGGATCCGTCCAGTGCCGGTGTCGTGGCGGGTGCCGTGATTGGCTCCCTCCTGGCCCTACTATTGGTTGTGGCACTCATTGCAGTTCTCCTGACCCGAAGTCGCCGGCAGCAGAGACGTGGCTACCCCAGCAGCGGGGACTCCATAGCAACTGGCAGCGGCGGCAGCAATGGAGGAGACTACGGCAACAAAGCCCGCCTGCTCTTCAGCGGGACCGGCAACAGCAGCAGTAAGAACGGGACGGGCGCCAACAACAACGGGCCCATCTACACGTATCGTGAGGGCTGCGACGCCACAGGCACTCTAACAGAAAAGGCCAACGACTACCACCACCATCACCTCCCACCCCTCAATCGGCAACCCCCCCTCCGCCCACGACATCCTCCTTAGTGGTGACGTAGATGAAGCCGAGAGGAGGAAGTTCGACCTGGATGACAGCATGGAGGAAGAATACGACCGGTTCGGAGGTGGAAACATGCTGCCTCCAGCCTATCACGTCCACAGAGGCCACGGGGGCGAAGAGGAAATGGACGTGTACCTCGACGACGACATGGAGTCTCAGAGAGACGGCTCCGTCATTTCCCGAACTGCCATTTATGTCTGAGGGCGGAGGAGAGAAAAGGAAAGGTGAGGGCTGAAAAAGTGAAAGGAGATGCGGAAAAGGGGAGTTCAAGCCAGCCTTCTTCGACATCGCCTCCATCAGCTAAACACCTCCCTGCTTCACGTTCAACCTGATCAAAGAGATGCCATTAATTACATCCTCTCTGCTTGACACCAACTGTGTAATTTTCTAAAAAGAGGATTAAAAGAAAAATGATTAGAAAAGGAAACAGAAAGTCAGAATGAAGTTTTTGTGAAGCTGATGAAAGAAAACTCGATGGCAGTGTAGTGGACTGTGGCTGAATATGTGACTGTGTGTAATCGTGGAGGCAGATTTCATTCAGTGCCAGCCGAATATAACAAAAAAATACTGCAAACAAAAACCACAGCAACTCTGATGTGACGCTGCTTCTTGCTACGTTCTTGTTTCTTCAGCTTTGCTAGTGTGTGATTGTGTTGAGTGACTACATTGTATTTTATACCTTAGCAGAAATCTGCAAAACCAGGAGCACCATAACCACTATTCAAAAATCGCCTTGCTGTTTCAAAATATGTGTATAAAAAAATCACCATCAACATGTTGAACTCTGCACAAAACTGTCCAAACGGCTTCGGTGGATGTTGCCGCTGTCGCTCTTGGGACAGGTCTGAGATTTCACCCGAATTATTTTAAACGGGAAAACTTGTCGCAGTGGCAACAATGATGGAGTTTCTGTTCATCACAGTGACAACTTTTTTTGGGGGGCGGGGGGGTTACAGTGACTCGAGTTCCAGCCCCACCCTGTGACATCAACTGGTTTCCTGATGGGTGCTGCTGGAGCGAGGGGCCACTTAACTGAGTAACATAACAGACTTAACAGTGCGTGCTAATGTGTGGCTCGCTGTGGTGTTAATGATGTGCATCATCTATATATTGGGCGCCGTCTCACTATAGCACAGTTGTTGTTATTGTTCTTGTTGTAGATGTTGTTGTTGTTGTTGTTACTGTTGTGTAATGGTGTTGATCTCGCTAAGGAAAAGACGCACCGGGAGCCTTGGGGGTTTCACACAGTACTACATTGGGTCGGTAATGACTCATTTGATGGGTAAAAAAAAATAAAGATGTGCTTTTTTATGTTTCCAGCTCTATTTTCCCCCTTTTTCCCTTTAAATCTCTTCTCACTTCCTATATTTCCCCTTTTTTGGTTCCCTTTCTTCTGCCTTTCTTTTTCTCTCTCCATCTCATTTCCCTCTGTTCCACAAGCACCATTTGGGTGTTTTGCTGATGCTCTGTCCCACACACATTACATCTCTCTCGCTCATTCTGCTTTCTTTATTTACATAATGGGCGGCTTAGACGAGTGCCGCAATGGCTGTGTGCAGGGAGAAGGGGATAACTCGTATTTATATTCTTATCTGGGTTGCATTCAACGAGGCAAAATATTCACAGGCTTTGTCAGAGGCTGCTGTATTTCATGTATTCATTTTCCATGTCCTGCAGAATGTTCCTAGGCTATGTACTGGATTATTCCATGTTCTGTATTCTGATTGGACAGAAAGACGCGGTTTCAACAGAGAAAGTGAAACATGCTTAATGAAATCCTAAATTCCCAAACCTTTGTTTTGTGTACACAGCAAATCTAAAGGTGACGCTGCAGCTTTTCTTAAAATAAGTGGGATTGTTTGTCTTGAACATCAAGAGAGTTCACTGAAAACTGCAGTCAGGGTTCCCACAGTCATGAAAAAGTTTGGAAATTGTTTATGATTAACAGATTGCTTTAGAAAAGTTTCAGAATTCTCATGGTTTTGGCTATTGTTTAAAATATGTTCATAATAATCCCAAAACATGTCTATTTTAGGTAGAAACATTATCAGTATCACATGGTACAGACAGATCAGATCAGCATTGCATCATCATCAAGGCCACGCCCCCTTTTTGGAGGAAAGAAGAGCGCTGTGACACCTGAAGAGAAACAGGAAAATGCTGGAAAGCTGTTGCTTAGTAGCAAGTTAAACAAGTTCCACTGAGATCTAAGGAGCATAAGAAATTGAATACTCACTCTCAGTGTGGTAAATGAACAGTTACTACTGATGGATAGCTAATGGACAGCTGCAGTACAGTCATACACTATGGCAGCATCAGACTGTCCTCTTCAATTAAATCTTAGCCTGTAGATCAAACAATTGACTATTAACAGGTTGGTTATTCACAAACAACACCTTACCTATTACCTACTATTATTGTGATCGGGACATATAGATAAAAATTTGCCCACTATGTTTTGAGAGAAATTAACTTTAAGGGCTCTAGTTTCCCGGCGCAGCGCAGGGTGGCGAACCCTGCGCAGAGCTAGTTTTGAGCAGAGCAACCCGAGGCGCACTCAGTTTGGTTGTTTGGCAGACTGAGGTGCGCTGAGATGGGTGTGGCGGCGCAGCAGGGGGAGGTCGACAGATCCAGGTTGGCGCAGCGTCAGTTTCGTGCCAAAAGGCTTCGCCGAAGGTGAGCTGAAAGCTCGCCAGTTGAAACCAGGTCTACTGTCAGCGCAGGCGGAGCACAGCCGGTGTAAGCCGAAGTTGACCGGCGGACAGTGCGCACACGTCACCAAATCCTCACAGGCAGGTTTCCAGAATGTCAGGCACATTAACGATGCAATAAATACCCACAAACACCACTATTCAATTCAACTATCTGCAATCAGCACATAAATGTATCTCTATGTCGACTGTCACATCTGATGCCAGATCAAAGGGGATTGGCACCGTTTGGCACGCATAATGGAAACCCAACCTGATTTGATTAACACAGCTGCAAACTTATGAGTTCACATCCCTCTCAGCCAACCACAAACAGCCACAGCATCAGATAGGGAGTATATATTCAGCATCTGTCATCTTAGAAAAGTCAAAAGAAAAGAAAGAGAGTGAGACTGCGAGAGAGAAAGAGAGAGTGCGCGCGCCCAAGAGAGATGCAACATTGATTTACAATTGTGGTGACCTCCTCTCAGGCTACCTTTGCATCATCCAGCCCGTGGAGGTCTGCTCACAATTCTGTATATTCGGATACTGTCAGCTTGGACCTCCCGTACCAAAACATCAGTTTCCTCCTGGAGAAGTTTGGCCGTCTGACGCTGCTGCTCTCTTCTGCCATGGCGAATTGAGTAAACTCTCATTACGCCTTTGCGCGGCGCATTTAAGGGCGAGGAGAGGGGCTCATTTGATTGGTGTGATGTGTGTAAAATGCACTCCATGCCTTCTCTCCTCCCTCTTTCCCACTTGCGCAGGTAGGAGGGACGGAGGTGGGAAAGAGGAGTAGTTGCGCCAGGGCGCACGGTGTGCCAAACTTGCAAAATCCACCTGGCCACACCCAGTTGGCAAAGCGCAGGTGCGCTGCGCCCCCGCCTCGCCCAGTCTGTGAAGCTAGAGCCCCATGGCTCATCAGCCAAGGGAACTGGTAGAATGAAAACTTTTTTTTTTACCAGCCAAAATATTAAATTTGCTTTTGCGTCACACATACATTTGTTTCAGTACATTTCATTGTGATATAAGATATATGATGTCACAAATTGGGTCAGTGAATGTTACAAGAAGGGAGTCCACACAAAAGATTTACATAATACAAGCAGAAACCAAACCAAAATTAACTTAAGTATGTGTGTCAGCAAAGTCAGTTATGAAAGCCATGCAAGGGTGTGTGTTAGGTGTGCTGTGGAGGTGCTGAAGGTGCAAACCAAAAGCAATGATGCCCAGTGGATGTCAGCTGAAGAAAGGGAGCAACTAAGTGAACACAGGCAACTTTTATAGCCTGGAAGCCCAGGTGAGCCTAATCATGGCAGCAACCCTCCCATGTCAGCCAACTGCCTGATGAGGCTGGCTGGGCTTCCAGGCTATAAAAGTTGCCTGTGTTCACTTAGTTGCTCCCTTTCTTGTTGTTTGTTTCTGTGTGGCACAGACAGCACGTGAGCGGTCTAGGAGTAGCAAAACCCAGTAGTGACTCTCGGCATAGTTTTTCATTACGTGACTATTTTTGTACAAACACTTACCTGCCAGTGTTGCGGATAGCCATCTAAAATTTACTGACCAAATGGAGAATCTACCCACATTTGGTACTTGGCAGTTCTTAATTTTGGACCTTGTGTTAAGGGTAGGTCTGCAGCCTCTTGTAATAGATGACGTCCTGATGTTAGCTTTGCTGCTGCATTGTGTTTATAGACTTTACAAACATCAGATTAGTCTACACGGTGATATAGTGACGTGAAAATGTGATGTATAAATATATATATGTGTATATATATATATATATATATATATATATATATATATATAGTAAACTGCTGGTTTTCTATACTACTTCTTCTACTACTGCTTCTTCATCTTCTCTCAATTTATTGGCGGATCGCAAACAACTTCCATGTGAATACCGCCACCTACTGTACAAGAGTGTGTACTGCTACTGCCTCAGGGGGCGTGTTTGCAGCAGGGATACCTCCGTTACGTAACGCGGCTATGATTTAAGGCCCGCCCACTAAATCCAGAAAATTGAAACCCACAAACACAGTTTGTAAATGGCTTTTTTACACATTTTGAGGAGTACTTTTATGACCTATTTAATGTTTAGAAGAAAATAGCAGAATTTGCTTTACACGGACTTTAAAAAAAGTTGGCGTGGCCTTGAAGTTTTGCAAAGCACTGGTACGTGCCAGTCTGATCTATTGGCATATGCAGCGAGTTGATTGTGGGAATGTCAGCAAATGCTGGCAGTTTGCTTCTCCACAAATGCTTGGAAAATGTATGTGTAATCATGTTTGGCTATGTTGCAATATAGGCATACCCACTTTGTATTTAGATAAAATCATGGAAATTAGGTAAAATATTTTGAAACAGTTGTGGAAAACTATTGAAATTGTTTTGGTAAAAATGTGTGGGAACCCTTTGCATTGGAAAACTGCAATTGATGATTTGGAGACTGAATGATTTCTAATGAATGAACGGTACTTAGAATGGATAGCACGAGTCGAGAACTGAGATGAACCCATTTGCCTTATTGACTCCCAGCTTTGTTACTCATCATGTTTTTTTGTTTGTTTGTTTGTTTTTTTTACAAGGGCAGTTTCTCATTAACTGTTGAATTATATTACTTGTCTTTTCTTTAACGTTGATTAGGTTGTTAGGAGTCAAAGAGAAGCTCTGGAAAAGAAATCATCACAGACAGACCTCCGACGAGATGTATGAAGAGCCTGTTAGAGTTAGAACAAAAGAGATGTGAGCAAGGCCACAGTAACAGAGAAATGAAAGAAGAGCAAACTAGACTGGTGCTGCATGCTTCAGCAGCCAAACTGAGCACACCCTCTGCTTTTCAAGCTCACTATGTCACATCACAACCACACTTACTTACTGTAGACGGAAGTGTTTGATCGAGTGACTTCGGCGGCTGGAGTCACTTTGCAGGCGAGTGTACTGTGACTAAAATACAACAGTGTATTTACACTTTTACATAATGTTAGTTCAAGTAATATTTATGAGAAAGGATCTGAAAAGGGAATCTTTAAGGAATGTGATGATCTTCAACACTGGGAAGGTCACATTTAGGGTGGGTAAACAGGCTTGTTTACCCACCTAAATGATCTCATACTTGTATGAGAGTACCTTAGTCTCATTTCATTTACTCATGCCATATTATGATGTAAAAATATTGTGACAATGATTAAGATGCCATTACTCAAAATGAATTCTAACTACTGTTCTGTGGGTTTGAGATCTAAAAACAGACCCTTTGTCATTAGAAAGCTGAGATGTTTCAAATTTAAAATGCAAAAGTTGGTTTCAGCTCTACTCCCACCACGTTCTAAGCAGGTCCCTTGTTGTTAAGTTGTTGTTGAACATTATACACTGTGCAATCTGTTACTCTGTAAATGAGACAGTTATATCTGCTATGTTACAGTACATTTCAGTGGAGACATTCCATAATGTTTCGCAGTGTGTTTGGACAGGTTGCCGATTAATCTCAAAAGTAAGTAAGAAACAGCCATACTGTAACTTCTGTTGCCTCACGTGTTGTAAGACTTGTTTATTGTATCACTGCAGTACAGTTAAAATTAAAGTATTGAAGTGTGTTTTCAACTCCGCTGGGTACATGCATGCTCCAAGATCCAGACATTTAAACTGCAGAACAAAAAAGAAACACATTATGCTTGAGTTTCATCATTTAGATACAAATATATGATGTAATGTCTCCAGGTTACAATTTGAACCCACAATTTAAAGATAGTTTATTCCAGTTATGTTATGTTTGAAACACTCCTTGCATTTCCCAAATGGAAAATATCCTCTTTCCTTACTGGAGTTTAAAATGTTAATGATTTTCACCCCAAAATAAAATCCCCGACTTTTTAGAGTTTCATCTCTCTCCAGCACATTTACCCTCTATTTGGCCATTGTATGCCTCAGCACATCTTTTCTCTAGGGGATTTCTTGCTGCGGCATAATTCTAAACAGTGGAGTGTGATCACAACTTTGGCGCCTAATTAGTCCCAGAATCTTGTAGCGTGCATGTAGCTTAGTGAGAAAACTCATCAACAGTCATAACTTTTGTTTTTGCACAACCCATTTTCAATAAAAAAAAAAAAACCTTTCTGAAACAATTCTCTGTGGAAAAACTGGTAATTAATTAAGCCGAGCTGTGTGATCAGTCTATAAATACCAGATTCCCATACCTCTGTCTCTGCTCTGCATATTTCACAGCACAGCACAGTGTAGTGCACCTGCTCTGGGATATTTAGCCTCCTCAACAGATCTGCTACAGGACATGTTTCACATTTTGCTAACTCAAGGAGAAGTACGCTCCCTTTGTCCCAGCAACCTCCCTCAAGTTCAAACAATTCCACACACCTGGAAGCTTCCCATTACACAACACTTTTGCCCACCGTGCAGTCAGCCCAGTCACCAGAAGAAAATGTTGGCATTGCATGTTTCTGCAAACTATAAAGACATTACATTTGTATGTTTCCGTATGTATCATATCAACATTTTCTGAAGTAAAGTAGTGTATGAGATGACTTTGTCATCTGGAGGTGGAGGGGATGGTGAATGGTGAATGGTGTGACACCTAGACACACAGACACACAGGCATGTAGGCACGTAGGCCTAGGCGGGATGCCTGCCAAAATACAGACCATTGTTTGAGACCAGCACACAAGATCGATTGTGTTGTAGTGACCCATTGCTGTTTTTGCAGCTGCTTTTCATGTACCAAACTGGAATGTTTTTCCAGCAACTTTTTGGGCATCAAGCATGGGTCATTTTGGTGACCCAAGTGTCAGAAACACTCTAGGTGATACAGAGACAGAGTAATGGGCCTTTGATGTCAGTAAAAATTTGAAGACTTTGGTCCACCTAAAATAAAAAATGTTTTTCAGGATGAATAACTGTCTGTAGCTTCATCGGTGGAGGTAAATGACAGTATGGGGCTGTAGGCACACTATCAATGAACACTTGTTTTAAATTTGAAGAAGAAAGCATAAAGTATGACCATTCTACAGTGTTTTTCCATGAAAAGATCCAGGCGGAGCTCCAAAAGATAAGCCAGTCTCTCGGCTTCAAAACAGTGATCAAACAACACTCAGCCAACTTCTAACAGCATTGAAATCAGGCGTGATTGTGATAGCTGATGTTGTTTTTGACACAGACATACCGTAAAATATCACCAGAACAAAGCCACATGAAATGTGAAAATTATGATCCCACTTTCTAGACGGCGTATCTCAGCCAAATAGTGGTAGGAGTGACACTCTTACCTTTTATAAACCAGCTAGGTCCCTGCTAACAGCTCCACATAAGACCATGAGTAATCCTTTAACTTTTCCCGTCAAAAAATGGCATGACATGACTTGTCACCACTCATAGCGATTTTGGACTTTATGTGTTTAGGCTATTCTTGTGCAAAATCCATAAGAAATAAAAGAAAAACAAAGTTATTTTTGAAAAGTCAAGAGCTTCCTGAATCCAGCAATAGCAAACATCACATAGTTTGATGACGTAGTGCGCTGGGAGATACCATTTAACAGAGGAGGAGGGGAGCGAGGACATCGGTGTCCTTGCTGAGTTAGAGAGGTTGAAGTACCATAAAACATTCTCTAAATTCTACCTGCACTGTGATCAGATGCCAAAATGCAAATACGTCAGGTGAGGCTGGTGGACCTTTTGGTACTTGTTGCTTTTGCATCAAGGAGGCAGGAGCAGGTGGAGTTTGATGGCTTTTCATTGTGCTTGGTCACGCCGTAGAGATTGCATTTTGCATTTCTGTGAGATCCAACCATGATTCAATGTGCGAGCATTTCCACCTTGCACAGTGAGTTTCTCTTATCCAGATAAGACATGCATGCCTATCACATTTGTATGCCTTTCAGATGCAAAAATGGGGTCAAAGAATTTTGTGGTTTCATTCCAAAACATCCACTTCCTCAAACATGTCTAAATATTCTGTAATCTGGAGAAATGTGCTGTCAGACCAGATATTTGTGAATAGAGTGAGCAAAAATGACTTCATAAAGTAAAAACCAGGCCACTATGGAATATATCTGACCTTAAAATTTGTAAAGACTTGATATATGCAGGAACTACACAAAGCTTCTTGGATCTTTTAATGTGCTAAATTTAGGAGAAAGGAGTTAAGAAGAGACTATCAGAGAGATGTGTTTCTTTATGTCGAGGAACTTAACGAGAAGACTGAAATGTAACCTTGAAGCAAATCTATCGGTAATTAAAATGGTGATTGACAATATTATTCATCTTTGAAGGGAATACACAAGATTCAGCCATTCTTAAATAAGACTTTCATGAATTTCCTGTTTTGCAGAGAGGGGAACAGACTGTCCATGCTGCCTGTCCGGTGAATCGAAAATGGGGTCATGCTAGTAACAAGCATCCCTCTCTGATCTTTGGTCTGCTGCCCCGCCTTACATGGCGTGTGCTCTGGGAGGCTGCAGTCCCGAACGCAAGCCCTGTAAAGTCTTGTCCTTGCTGCCGCTAGTGTGGCGCCCATGCTAAGCAGAGGACGCTGTAACAGGTCACTTGGCTCTGTCAGGGGGAAAGAGAGTGGAACGGAGGGAGGGGAGAATGGAGGATGGAGGATGAGGGTGGTAGCTTGGTACTCCGTCTGGGGAATACCAAATAGGCTGGGAGAGAAAGGGAGACTTTTTCTTCTCAGATCAGAGAAATCGAGAGTTAAAAAAGACTAGCGGCAGAACAGAAACTGAAACCTCAGCCCCTGCCGAGAGGATGAGAAGACATCACCGGATTCTTTTTTTTTTTTTTTTTGTAAACCACCTGAGACCGAGAACATTTGAAACACTGTCAATTATTCACCATCGAGCCTGGAGTTAGAGATGGGCAGATTTGTTACTTGTGGAACCCAATTGGTTGGCTGCAGCGTAAAGATGACAGAGAGTGTGTGAAAGGAATAAGAGATTGGCAAGATGGGATTTACAGCTCTGACAATGAAAGCTGGAGGTGGGAAGGAAGCCTCAGAGGAGTATTTTTGAACGCTGTGCCACCCCTTGACTTGGCGATTGGCTGCTTCCACTCAACGACAACTGACAGTCCTTTTCAACCAAGCCAATTAGTAAAAAAATGGCTGTCCTGTTTAGCTTTCCTCAGTGCAGTCTATCGGCGACAGATCTTTTTAATTGTAAAGAGGTGTTCAGCAGCACTCCAGGGACCTCTGTGCAAGGGTGGAATTGTATATATCCCTCTTTTTCATATTCCCTCTCTCTTTACTCTGGCTTTAGCACCCAGTACAAGCTGTTCTCTCCATGTTTAATTCAGCAGAAGGCATGAAAGTGTTCCGCATTATCTCTCTGCTTCACTCTAAAAGAGGAGGAAGACGGCGAGATAGAAAGAGAGGAAGAGAGAGGAGGATAGAGGGGAACGGAGTACAGACAGAGAAGGAACAGCGCGGAGGAAGAAGAGGCCTATTAGTTATTGAGCTCGGCTTTTGTTGTTAATCCAGTTAAAGCCTAGACTCTGCCAGGCCAGCTGAGACTCCAGCAGATGTGGATGAAGTTTCCTCCTCCCAGCTCTGGTTAGAAGAGGTCTCATTGTGCTCTGTAACCAATTTACTTAAGGCAATGCTGTCCTGCATTCCTTCCTCTCAGGATACCTTCTTCTTCTTCTACCACTGTGCTGCTCTTGCAGTGTTCTGCGCTATACTTAGGGATGTAATTCGTCATGGATTTTTTTGTTTCAGTCCAGGTTATTTCAGGTTTTGGGTATGCATGTTCAAATGAATGGCCATTCATTTCAAATTGGTGTCTGCTATTATTTAATTCCTTTCCTCACCAGCTCTCTGATATGTGCCGTTTTAGCTGTATCCCTTTGTAGCACGGGTTCGTAGCCTTTTCAATGGATTTAAAGCAGGTTGTTATCTAACCATTGAAATAGAACAGATAGACAGGAATTTGAAATGTTTGTCCTTGTCATTTAATTAGCTCAAAAGACAGTGCTGATAGTTGTTTTTTTATGGTGACAACACACTAAGGCTGTCAACATTGCTCAAAAATGACGTTCGAATATTCCGTCTAAAAATAACTCAGGTTCGAACCATTCAAATTTTTTTTTTCGCATTATGCCCACAAGAGTGCAAACTAATACACGGAAACATACTTGTATATGTATTAATACAAGGAAACTTTTAGTTCAACATAAACGTCTTTGAAAACATTTACATACCTACACATTAAAACATATAAAACAATTATCTATAACATTATGTTATAAATGACCGCGGACCTCTCGTTTGTTTTCAAATTTGAATTTAAATTCGAATTTAAAATATTCGTTGACAGCCCTTCAACACACCTCAGATCTGTAGGGCTGTAAAGTGTGTCACAATCACTGGTTTGAGAACTCACTTTTATCTTTTTCTTACAGCTATATTCCAAATTAACGGAAAAATACATCCATACACCAATCAAAATTTCTCTATTTCACTAAATTAAAGGCCCTGGCACACAAAGTCTGTATTTTTCCTATTTAGTATTTTGCTCACTTCCACTGAAGGTACCTCCCTAGCTGTAGCCTCTCTCTCCTTTGTTTTGCATTTGGCACCACCAGCTATCTGAAGGGGCTGCACTGTACTCCCTCTCTGTCTCCACACTCTCACTCCCTCTCAGTCTGTGTGCAGTCCACATTCTTCTCCTTGTCATAATCATCTGTCTGAACTTTACTGTCTGACCTGTTGAAAGTAGGCGTTATGAGGAGTTATGAAATGATACAGTGCGACCTGTTCCTCTCTCTTGTTGCAATTGTATGTATCCTAACAGGTTATGCCACATGTTCTTCACTGCTTTTTGGTCAAACAACTTTATAAATAACTTTAACGATGGACGGAAGTTTCTGTGTCAGAAATAGTGCAAATGTTATTGACGCGACATACGGTCATATTTATATTTTACCATGTGACAAGTTCGGATGAAAAATAAGGACATGGTGTACAATGAGAAGAGTCTGATGTTCGCTTAATTACCTTGTTAACTCTGAAAACAAACTTCATTCAAACAGAAACAAAATAAAAACTAAAACACCAAAACTTGGTTAACATTAGTCTTTTCTCAAGCCCCTTTTACACTCCCAAATTTTCCGCGAATGTTGGGCTGTTTTGCTGGCAAGCTACAAGCATTTAGACACACAGAGCTGGATTGGCGGTTGATCCGAGATGCCCAATTGGTGGAACCCTTTCAGTTTAAAAAGAACAGGGTGGCCTTCCGCAACGGGAGGGGCTGTTGAAGACTTGTGGGAGGAGCTGTTGATGACGCTGCACGTGCTTTTATACTGCCAATGCTGAAAGAAGACTGATTGGGCTTTCCTGCAAATTTGCACAATTCCTATCTAAAAAGGGCTACTGTTCCAATAATCGCACTCCGATTTGGTTGTAATAAACTCAAAACTCACTGAGTTGGATGGAAATCAATGTACCGTCTATTCTCGCTGTCTCTCTCTGCCTCTTAGCAGCTCTCACTTGTTTCAGAAGCAGCTGAGGTCATAATTTTCAAATGCAAATAATGGTTACAAAAGAAACAGGAAAATAACATAGACTGTAAAAATAATGGATTAGCTACCATGGAGTCACCCATTGTTTTGTGGATTCCCATTTTGAAGTCTGGAGTTTGGCATTTTAGCCATCGCCATCTTGTGGGTTTTATTTGAGACAGAAGTGACCATATTTGGGTGAGAGGCTGGAGGTGTGGAGGAGTGAGGGGTGGATCTGACTGAGAAGCAACCTGTCACTCAAAACAGCCCGCCCTTATTAAAATGTTAACAGGTGAGTTATATAAAAATTCATCCTCCCTACAGTTGTCACAAAAGGGGAAATTAGCTATACAGAGCAAAACCGTTTTTGTCCCAGACTGTAAACATGTTTATTTCTGCTGTGAAATTGGGCATTTTAACATGGAAGTCTATGGGGATTGACTGGCTTCTGGAGCCAGCCTTAAGCGGCCGTTCAAAGAACTGCAGTTTTTGGCACTTTTCTTGTTGACTTCATTTTACAGCCCCAGAGATTGCGTCTTGGAAAATAATAATAACAGTAATGTTTTAAAAGTAACATATTGTTTATTTGAAAATGCACTAGGATACCCCAGAGCTTGTTTTGGCGTTCCTGCAAAACCTCACATCAGCATGATCACAACTTGCCACAAATGGAATTATTTACAAGTGTATAATGGCAACAGTACACACAGTAGTGGCCACTGCTCTGACTGTCCTGTTAATTTGAATGGGAATGTTTGCTCCATCTATTCTGTGTGTGTAGTTTCACATAAAATAGAGTAGCAAGATATTGTTTAACCATTTCTATCTGTTTACACTTCTCTGCTTGCCTGATAACTCTAAGTGACAGCATGTGGTGACTCAGGTTGGTGTGAGATATGTCCTGTGCAGTCTGCCTATTTTAAGTGTGACTTTATTGATCACTGGGACATCAGATACAAAAGATCACCCTCACACCCAGTGGTAAAGCTATTTAAAGGGGAACACCTCCAAATTTAAGAATTCAATCAATATTTGTGAACGTGAGCTACCCTCTCTCAAAGCCAGTAACTAGAGAAGTAAGCCTCAAATTTGCGATGTCACAGGGTATAAAGTCTGGAGCTGTTCCATAGACAATGAATGGGAGCCCAGTTTTGTGGACCTACATAAGGTTTGTTTTCTTTCTTTCATTCATTTACCCAAAGCACCTTTATTTTATTGTAGTGTTTTTAGTTGTAGAAGAGAAAATGTAGCCATATACTCAGAATATTCCCCTGCGTGCGCTCAGTGTCATCTATAACATTTTTCCAAATTTGTTGTCTAAAGAGCAACTCTGAACTTTATACTTTGTGGCATCACAAATTTGAGTTTTAGCACTCTAGTTTTTGGAATTGGGAGAGAGTTGTTTTTATATAGTAATATTTCTAGACAGTCTTAGACCATAGGAGTAAAATGTATGAATTTTAAAAATGGGTAAAGTCCCTCTGTAAGTATCAGCTGTGGTACTCCACAATCTTCCCAAGTTCATTCTGACAACTGCAGAAATATCCTCGAGGGTAAAAGTACCTCTGGTTGGAAATATCTGCTCTACAATATTTATGCACACTCTTCCCTCAGCTGTAGATCGGTGGACACAGAGGAAATAGGAGCCACAGTTGTAACATAATTTCATCATTCAAGAAAGCATTTCAAGTTGATAATGGAAAATTTGGTAGAAAACAATTGCCTATTTATACATAGAGAAAATACAGACCAACACTGACATTCATTTGAAGGTGATTTCAGTCCAATGTTCACTCTCCTTTTAGCTTTGGTTTGGACTCTGTTTTGGAGCTGCTAAATGCCCCATAACGTTCACCAGCTAGTTGCTAACTTTGTCTGCCGTTTGATGTTGGACAGGTTTTATACTGCAAGTGCAAGTACAAGTAAGTAGAGAGATTTGAGTGTCTTTTTTTCTAAAACTGTCCCTGCTACTGAGAGCTGTGAGTCTGAACCAAATATTAAAGGTGTGAGCCATGAAAGCAAAATAATGAACTGAAAGACGCTGTAAAGCTTCAAAGAGTTGAGGGGGACTGCAGAGTTGGATGCTAATTCGAGTGACTGCAAGTGTCATATGATGGTAATGATGTAAAAATAAAAGCATAGCCTCAACTTTACTTCTGTCTTCTAACAAGCACCGGTTGTTACCTCCTTTTCCTCTGATTGGCTATACCCTTCTATGTGTTGCATTCATCTGCTAAACGCTACCATGAGTCAAGCTATAATGCTCTCCAGCCTGCTAAGTAAAGGGACTCAGCCACAGCAGCTCTCAGTTTTGTTTCTAGGCTACTGGAAGTAAGATAATGTGAAACATTGAAGCAAAACTCGATCTAGAGTGAAATCAGTAGTCCATTGTCTCTGTGAGTACGGTCTCTTGAGAGCTCCAGCCAGCTCACAATGGGGGTCCGTGAGAGTGATTGGCGGGCTGGCAAGCTTGCAAACCCCCAGATATGAGCTTGGTTTAGCACCAGTATGAGAAGCTTCTCAACGCTGAAAATTTTGTTTTTTTTTTGTGAAATGTGAAACTGCTATTATTCAAGATAAAAAAGTTGATTTGTCGCCTCAGAATTTGTCAGACGCAAATTTAATGATGAAATAACATACAAAAGTCGTGAAATACCTAATTGTGATTTGGAACAGGTAGCCTACCTTCCAAATATTGGAACAAAGGCGTGTCAGGGTTGAGTCACTCTCCTTCCACATTTGTCTAATTTGCAGCAATGGCTTGAGTAATGATAGTGTCTAGCAAACGTCTGAAGGGATGTTGCCCAGGCCCCCAGGAAGTACACCCGGCTTTGAAGCCAGTTTTCATAGTGGCCAGACAGTGGTACTGCAATACCTAGGGTCTGTCACATGATGCCCTGTGGCCCAAAAAAAAAACATTTTAAGAATGAACGGGGCTTTGTCGCAAATGCTGTGTGCAGTTCTCCCACAACACCCATGGTATTGCCACTTAGAGGCAAAGTAGAGGCAGGTAGCCTTACTGTCGGCACCTACCAAGTCAGTTCCCTTTCAAGCAGGAAAGAATACAGCAGGCTGACATTAACTGCCAGCAAAAGTGTTTCACGCATTTGTCTGTCTGGCTGTCTTTGCTTCTGTCTGTCTGTCTTTCTGTTTGTGTATGAAACAAAAATTACAAAAAAGTTAAGCTGGTCTTATCAAAATGGATTTCAGTTCCAGTACTTTCTGCTTTCAGTGTCAGAGAACCCTGATTGTTTTCTCTTTTCGGCTCTGTCACAGCCTTCTTCCACATTCAGGCTCCTGCGTTCACTCAGCTCTTCAGTGTGAGTGGTGCTCAGCCGTCCTCCCTCTGATCAGGGTATAGAGTCATCTTTTGTTCGGTCATTTCAAACAAAAATAAATGTCAACTCACTTAAGAGTCTTGGAGCTTTTCTTTAATGGACTGGATCTAAAGAGCCCTTTATATCTGCTGCCTTGACCCCTGAAATCCAGAATACCAGATAGCTGAGCCTTCAACTTGTTTCAGAATTGATGTGGCACTGTATCAGCTGGCATAATGCTGTCAGCTACCGATTCAGCTTTGATGGTGATCTTAACAGTGATGTTCAGACAAAGGGGCTTGTGTAGGTCTGTTTTGTTCATTTCCTCAACAAAGCCATTTTTTGTAGTTCATCCATTTGGTAAGAGACATTCAGGCTTTTATTTTCTCCTGGCTCCATAACACCAACTCTCTTTATTCCTATCTGTATCAGAAGTCTCTTTGATGCTCCAATATGTGCAGGAAACTGCTCTGATTTTATTTGTTGCCAACAGAAGAAAGAGATTCACACCAGTCCTGGCATCACTTTACTGGTTTTAGAAGTAATGTAGCTTTTAACCTCTTGTGAACCTGAGTGTAACTTCAGATCCCTCATGTTACCAGTGTGAAATTAACACAGGAGGATGAGACCTGGAGGAGCGCAGAGCGGCCCAGTCAGAATTTGTTTTTAAGACTACAAAAGGCAACTCTGCATGTTGGCAACAGCGTAAGGCACAGTGAGCTAACATCCACACAGTCTTGTATTACGATGTGATCAGACTGAACATGCCACATCTCTGGCAGTAATGCAAAGGATGTAACATAAATGAGTTCAAAAACTTGGCCAAGCACCGCTTCGCGTGCATATTGTGATCTATATGTATCTGTATGTTCTATCTCTTTTTACTACACACACACACACACACATACATATATTTAGTATATTTCAAACAGGAGAGACTCGTTTTTATAGTTAAAAGTATATTTATTAATATTAACATTAACACATTAACATTTTTCATAAGAATGAAGAATCTGGAAAGTCTTTGGTGATTAGACCCAGAGATGGTATGAATTAAGGAGGGTGATGAATCCATAGTCAAATAGGGAACCCCCTGGGTCTAGACGCTGGTGGTGGTAGAGGTAGTGAAGATGAGATGAGTGGGAGATGAAAAAGTGCCGATGATCTGGAGGAGTACAGGAATGAGCCTTTGTTGAGCTTGTCCTGGACTCTGGATACGATGGCTGGAGGTGAATGGGGTGGAGGAGGGCATGACAATTCTGCCTAAAATGACGGCTGACAGCAGCAGCAGCAGATGAGCGCGGATTTTAAATTTTGCACTAGTATCCTAATTGGCTGATAGAGATCCTGATGAAGAGGGAATGTATGAGAACAGTTAATGTCTTTGTGATTGAACTTACGCTGAGCTTTATATAGGCAATGCAGTCACCAGAATAAAATGTTTGCATTGTACGATTTTGCAAACCATGAATGTTTTCGACTATGAGTTTCTCATCAGGAGTAGAAACTTGGGTCAGATACAGTGACACCGCGCTGGGTCTGCAGCCAAGCAGCAGACCACTGTTTAAGACCAACAAACAACAAAAACGGTAATATTTAATGCTGTAAAGCAACATTTCCAGTTGTGTTTGTTGCAGCAAAAATAGGCAATTTTTTTACGTATACCCTGAGGGCCACAACACGTTACAGAAAAAAACCTAATAATATCTCAGAAAACCCTACAAATGTTGTGTGTTCTTGTGAAATGTAATGTTTTGTGAAATTTTGTTGTGTTTTGTGAAATGCGGCTGTGTTTTGAGAAATGTTGTTGCATTTTGACCCTCAGGGCCACTGTAATTTTAAGGACATGTCAGGACATTTTAAGCTGCATATGTTGTGACAAAAACGTCATTTTTTTAATGACACTTTGGGACATTTCCAGCCATTTGTTGCAACAGAACCAGGTATTTTTATTCCATGTATTATTCTATCTTGTTAAAACCTGCCACCTGCATCACCCACAATTCAACTGGATTGCCAACTTTTCAGTCAGATGTGCTGGTGTGCTATGCTAGTAGCCTTCAGCATAGAGATGAGATGAAGAATGGGTTTTGGAAGTCTGGTAAATTAATTTCTTTCCAGCCCCACATCCCCAGATTCTTTTCATTTCACAAACTTGTAGTCTTCAGACACGACCATCACTGATTAAGTGACATCACTTCAGGCCATTTATCAGACTTCACACAGCTCCCTCTGGAGCCACAAACGTCTTTATACAACTTCTTTCACATATAGCTTAGTACTCCCCTAGGCCTGTAAACAGGGTTTGATGTGTAAAATGTATAAAGTTCCGCGTTAAAATCCTTCCTATCTCCTCTAACCTTTAACTTTATCACAGTTAGTGTCACACCGTCAGAGTTATGGTTTTATTTTATTTGTTTTCTGCCCTCTTCTTCTATCGTGTAACCTTGCTTCTAAGGCTTTTGTTTGCCTCAGTTACACAGCTGTTTTTAAGACTTTTAGATCAAGTTCAACTTAAGTGCCAAGTACGGCTGCAACTGAAGATGATTTTAATTATGGATTAATCTGTTAAATGTTCTTTGTCAGTTTATCTTTTTGTCCATAAAAGGTAGAAAAATGTGACCTTGAAATCTTATAAGTTGTGAGAACCCAAGTTTTGCTTGGTTGAATTACTTGTATGAGTAGATGATCAAATTTCGTGAGAGTACTGCACTAATGCAAACCTTATGACCGAGACAGATCTTTGCATTGATAGTGAATTTAACTTTCCCCTATTATAGTTTGACTGTAGAAAAAAGAATCTGTTGGGCAACTTTTTTTTTTTTGACTCGACTATATATATATATTTTTATACTGAAAGAGGAAGTGCAGTACTTCCAGTATTGAGAGAGGCCACTGCAGCTGGCAGAGGCAAAATGCAATGTAACCACTCCATGAAGGTGCATCCAAAGTTTATGTCCAAAAGTGCTTGTCTTTGCCACTAACAGGTTCAGATTGTTATCATGAGCATTTAGCAACATTACAGTGAGGACCCTACAAGGAAATGAAACATTTTTTTCTTTACCTTTTACTTCCAATCTGTATTGTGTCCAAGTCACACTTAAAGAGAAGTCTCGTCCTCAAATCCCATGTGAGATGAGTTAGGGAAAGAAGTGCAGAAAGTGGATGTCTTAACTATTAGATTTTTAATGTCATGGCTGAATATTGAGCCAATTTCAGCAATGTGAATAAGAGCTCAAAATGAGACAAAGTGAGACTTTGACATAAAACAGACCAGAACATGCAAAAGGCACAGATAAACATTTCATTTCTCTGTAGGGTGATTTTTTTGTAATGTTGTAAGACACTCATAATAACCACCTGAACCTGTTAGTGGCAAAAACAAGACCTTTTAAAGAACATAAATAGACGGGGCGCACCTGCCCCAAGTAGTTACAGTATATTGTAGCCTGTTGAGACGCAGCAGACAGCACTTTTGTTAAATGTCGGACCAATTTCAAAAATTGTTTTTATCATTGGTCTCCTTGATACAAAAACAAAAACTGCCTTGGTGCAGCAAGCTTTGTTTGGCTGTTTGGTTCTGTGTTGACATACAGGAGCAAACGCATCAGGTTGCCATGTTCAGGGTCATCTGGTTGAAAATGCATTCTAAGAAATGAAATCAAAGGAAACACACCTGTAAAGCCCTTTGAGACAAGCTGGAGACATAAGATTGACATGACGTGACTACCTTCCACCAGCCTTGAAAACCCTTGAAAGAGTCTCGGTTTGAAAATTATTCAACAAGACCTTTTAGGTTTCTGAGCCATATAAATGGCCTTGACAACAGGACGATGTATCTTCTGTAAATAAAATATATCGACCCAGTAAGATTTCACCAGTGTTTGTTTAGAGTTTCTATGATGCTGAGAGAAAAAGTATCATGTCTTGGCACCCTGCATGAAATGCTGTGTCCTTAAGGAGCCAGCAGTGACGTCAAGTGTCAGAGCCTCGTTTACTTGATATTGACAACATCGATACTTTATTGATGTTCACACTTTTAATCTATCCGATTCAAAATCAGCTACAGCGACCATCACAAAGGAAGCATTATCATCTCCATGTGAGACCTCCAGTGGAAGATTTATTTCTGCATCTGTCAGGCATGAAGCCTTGTTTGTTGCTATTAAATCTTGTTTTTCTAAAAATAAGTGGAAAATTCTCTAAATGGCAAATTATTCTTTTCAAAGCAAAACAATATTTTCTACAGTTTTCTCATCAATCAGCATTGTGGAGACACAAGATGGATGATTTGCTTAGTTTAGACTGCCTGTGACTCATTTCTGGCAAATTTGAAATTCTTTAAACAAGTGAAGCTGCATGGAAACAATCTCCCCCCGCGGGCAGAGTTACTTTTCTCTCTTCTTCCAATCAAACTCAGGCTTTATGAGTGAATACGAGATTACAACACTTATAAAGACAGATGTTTTTTTATAGTGCAAAGCCCCACTGTGTTGGACAGCAGCCCAGCTTCCATCCTTGGTACTTCTTTTGAGAGTAAAAACTACAGGATGAGAAGAAGAAGCGGCTCACCCTTTAAAAGATCCAATATCAAGTCTTTCAAAGAATCCGTCTGCCTCTTTACAGAACAGAAGACACAATAAATTGTTAAGTGTATGTTATTTATATCGATCAGCAGGGTAAAATGAAGGATTAATTCCCAAACTGCCGGCCCACACAGCACCAAAGACTAAAAACAAAATAACCTAACCAAAAGCTAAGGGCTTTGAAAATCTTGTCGATAAATGGCGGGTAGATCATTACAGTGTTCAGGCTCTATTTCATTTTTTAAAATATTTTGTGTGGGTAAAAATACATGAAATTTGCCCTTCAGTACCTCTCAAGTACAGCATTTCCAGCCTGTGTGAGTGGTATCATTTTACCTGGCAAACACATAAATTACCTGCTATTTCTTAAAAGACAGAGGGAATACTGTTCCTGTGGAAATCATGTCAAGTGATGGATGTATCGCTTCTGGCTGAAACTCCTAAAGTGCTACCTGACATTCATTTCTTGTAGCTCAAGATAAGCCAGGATTCACATCATTGTGTGGGAGTCACAGTTTGTCACTTTTTCCTATTTGCTCATGTTTTCTGCTTCCTTATCGGAACTGTACATATCTCAGCAAGAAAACCTCTATCATCATGTCAGGTCAGTGCAGATGACCGGACAGATATTTGGTTGCTGTGGTATTTTCCTCCCGGGAAAAAATGAGACGGATGGAGGTCATGTTTAGCTGTTAAATGAGCAGATCACAGTTTTTCCCAGGGAGAGAAGATCTATATTTGCGTGTGTGTGTGTGTGTGTGTGGTGAAATTGAGTTTTTTGGAGCTACTGACTAAGGTCCATAACCTATAAAGCTTACAGGGCTATTGGGTTTTTAATGCATATGTTGACTCACTAGCTAGAGTGACTCTGGAGCTCAGAGTGGATTTTGGTGGTCGTTCTCTCTCAATTCCGGGATAATTAGGATGTGATGACACCCAATAATAATAAAATACCCACTTTGGGAGCACAATACCAGCAGGAAATGCAGCAATGTCTCAGTTAAATTAATCAACCACTTTTTGTGGCACTATGGCCAGAAAGACAGTGACAGGTTGATTTTTTAAATAAATAAATAAAACCACCCATATTTGATTGCTTAAAAACTGCTGTGAAAAAATTCTGGTTTGGTTATTTGTCAGACTCGACTTTGCAGGGATCTTGCCAAACAGACATTACCAACATCTTCCTCTGGCAAATGGGCTACTGCTGATAAGTACATTGCCAAACATTTCTAGAGGGTCAAAAGTGGTGATTGAGAGAGATTACTTTTGTAAGGCACCTTTACTACTGTGTCACACCAATAAGGTAAGGACTGTTGTATATACTTGACAATTGGAGAATACACCTAATGGCTTGCACAGAGTCAGGCAAGCTGTTTCCAGTCTTTATGCTAAGCTACATTAACCATATGCCAATTGTAGGTATGTAGTTATTGTACAAAGGCCTTCTCTAACTCTCAAGAAAACAAACAAGCGTTTATTCCAAAACTATTCCTTAACCTTTGATTTGTAAGAATGAAATTGAGCCAAGCTACTCCATCAACACTTTTTCAAATGTTTTGCTGTCTACTTTGACAAAGCGAAAGCATGATCGCCATTGACAGGTTGGCTACCACCGCTTTAAAATGTCCTTGGTGCATGTTACAATCTTTAACTGTGCGTCTATTGTGTGTTTGTGTCAGTGTGTGTGTGTGTGTGTGTGTGTGTGTGTGTGTGTGTGTGTGTGAGAGTGAATATTGTAGAAGTCAGAGGAATGATTTGGCTGCCAAGTTTAGGCGAGAGGTAAAACGCACTGCACTGTTCTCTGCAGCAGGATTAGAAACGCTTATTTTCAATTGCCTTTTGGTTTGGCTTGTGTGTGTCTGAGTGAATGTTACTGTGTGTGTTTATGTGTGTGGACGAGCAAGTAAAGCGTGTGTTTTGTATGAGGATGCAAATATGTGTATTTTTTATACGGCAGGGTGCAGGTCTGACAGCTGAGGAGATTTGTGGAATGTCTGTGTGTATGTGTTTGTGTTTTTGTGTGTGTGTGCTTAGTATAAGAGCACAAAGGAGCACACTTGACAGCGTTGTGGGGGTTTTTTTACATTTTGTGTAAATTGTGTGTATGCAGATGTTTCCATATAATGTATTTGCACTTCTCAGAGCATTAGCAATGACATTATGCAGCAGCAATTAGCATAATTTCATGCACACATGAATCATATTTGTGCATCACTCCTTCAGATTTTATCTGCCGTGACCCTGTGACAAAAGAGAAAGGAATCAGACACAGAGGAAGAGAGAGGGAAAAGCTTCAAATACACACATATCCTCACACTTACACTTAGAAATATTACTGTCACTGCAGGAGACAGATCATCGCCACTTGTTCTTGCTGACTCAGATTTCGTAACGTGGCTCTTATCTGTCAGAGTTGTTCTTACTGGAGATGCAGTGAAAGATCAGAATAGTTTTCCTATCTTTTCAGGATTTTTGAATTCTACTTGGTTTAAAAAGGCTTTGGTTTAAAAGAAGAGGGCTTCTAATCTTCCCTCCTTTAAGGCTATTATCTGATTCATTTTAAGGCTTTGCAGAACAAGATGATCTCAACTTGTCTGCAGGACTTATTGATCAGCACCGATGATAATGCAACGCCGTCTCCTTTCACAACTCACTTTCTAGCACAAAATCATTAGTTGTTTTTAAACAAACCCCATGCACCACTTCAACTGCTCAGCAATGAAAAAACATGTTTTAATTACATGATCAATGTCACTGTGTTTGCCCTAAAGCAACAAGAGCAAATTTAGGTTTTGTAAGGGATCATTTCAGACTGTTCACATGCCACGTATATCCCACGTAATCATGAGTCAGTAGTTCTTTTGGAACTTCATTACATATATTTTTCCATGTTCAATGAACAAAAACAATAAAATAAAATCAAACACATTAGCAAAAATTCACAAGAAGAGTCTGTAACAAAATACACAGGTCACTCAATAACAATTTCTTATCAGTTGTTGATGTGTAGCAAGTTATTTAACCAGCCCACTATCACCACAAAACAAAACAAACAAACAAACAAAAACAACCACTTAAATCGACTGTACAAGCTACTTTTTACTATCTATATTTACATTCACTGCAGGCTGTGAACTCTAGTGGCCATAGTTATTACAGGAGCAGAGGAGGAAATTACGTGATGTAGAATAAATTCCACCAAGTCTTCCTTACAGAGGCTTGGCTTTGAAGCCAATTTTAGACGGTGTACAAACCGTGTCTGTGGATAACTTTTTGAGTCCATTTTAACAATGAATGAATTCACAGAAAACATACAAAGAGAAAGTAAATGCTAACCCCAGATATTAGATAGATATTAAGGTTGTGGCCTCTTCATTTAAATTGTATTGCTTGTATTATTAATGATAGACGTAGCATTCATAAACCACTTTGGGTTAAGAGTATCCACAAAATGTGGCTGCCACCTGAACAAACTTCTACCAGCTGAGAGAATCTATACAGAAACATACAAAAAAGATTAGCATATAGAGCAGAAGATTAGATTAGAAGGAAGAGGAAGCTTGAGAGTTCAACCAAGAAATCTCAAGTCTGATTTGTTCTGTGGTTTCAAGAAGGGGGCTCAAATCTTTCTTAGTCAGGAGGGAGGATGTGGAGAATATGTGATATTCTGGGTTTTATTGTCTCCATAGGCAGACTAACTCAGACGGGGAGATATTACTGAAGATGGATTCATGTCTGTTTCTTATTTCTTGACTGACTCCTCTACCAGGTGTAATTTATCAGACACATCTGACTGCTTGTGACACCTTGTCAGGGACCAAGCAGTGAGACAGTGAGAAAAATATAGGGTTTTATTTACCCCCAAAATGCCAAAAACAATACAAAGCAAGAACTTAGTATCTAGGCCCATAATGCCTGGTACACGCTACAGGATATCAGCCCGACTCTAGCCAAATGCAGCAATCTATGGTGTCGACGTGGATCATGATAATGAGTGTCGTACACGATAATCCATCATTTCATCTTTTTTAGTGTGTCATAGTAGACGACAACCGATGCCACATCTGGGATGCCTCACGACATCCTGACAGAAAGTCCAGCGTGTTTGATTTCCTTTTTCCGACTGCTCCTGTCACAGCTGTCACTTTGACCAATAGGAACACCAATCGGTGTGGAAACTGTACAACAACAACTCAGCCTTTTTGATATTTCCTCTAGGGGCGTTACCACACAGAGTAAACAGCAGAGGCACTTTATTATCCCGCTGAATACTGCCATTAGCATTAGGCTAGCAAACAATGTTATTTCTTTACAATGGAGACAGACATAGAGTAAGAAATTTAAAAAGTAGTGGCAGGGCTTTTATTTACCACAACTGCAGAGGCTTCCAGCTTCATTTGAAGCAGGCTACATTGTACATGGGCCGTTATTTATTAATCCCTCTGTATTTTTATATTTTTACTTTTAATCCACTCCTGTTTGCCTTGATAAAGTTAATGCATTGCGCAGTCATTCCAAACTCACAACTTGTATCTGTTTCAAATTAAGAGCCCCTTTTAACTTCAGTTGAGAGAATCCCTTTATTTTCTACATAGGCTTTTATTGTGAAACATTTGCAGGAACTTGTTGTGGAAGATTCAGTGACGTGCATGTTTGCGTACAGTACTTCAAATGTAGCTCCTGACATCTGCTGACACTTTTTTACATTACCACAACAACATTTTGGCTGGCACATGAACAGACGCAGTAACTGAAATAATAGTAAAAGTAATAAAAATAGGACAAGAATAACCAGATGACATCACAGACGTCGAGAAAGATGACTGGGGATGATTGTTTTTTACCATTGTGTAGTCTGTCACGTCTGTCTGCCAAGTCACAGCATGATTTAATGACGCAACAATCAACTGTCGGAATGGACAGAAATGTTGTGTAGTGTGAACCAGGCATAAAAGAGGTCAAACAAATAGGACTATACTCAAAATAAAAGCAACAAAACACGGTAACTGTATATAGTCTACGGTATATGAGTCTAAATGACAGAGGGATGTCGTATGCTGTAAAGCCTTCTGAGGCAAATTGTCATTTGTGATATTGGGCTTTATAAATAAAATTGAAAAAATGGAATTGAATTTTATATAGTGGTTTGGCATGTAACACAACAGGGGAAAATAAAATGGACATCTAACTAGAACTAATTCGAAGGAAAGACTACACACATCCCGCCTCTGACATGGCAATAGATGGTATGGTCTGATGACGTGGCCACAGTATTTAGGAGCTATCTTAAGAAGTTTTAAATGAACTGGTGTACAAAACAAAGAGAGAGGTGAGTGTGTAGATATTACCCTTGACCTCTGCTTTTGGTTAGTTGAAACTTAAACTGATTAAGGAGTGTAATCTTCTTTTACTGTGTCAATATTATGTGTGAAAAATGTCGGCAGGAAAAAAGCAATTTCTTTTTTTAATTTCATCACAGTGCAACATTGAGTTTGAGAGCCATCCACGGGGTGTTGTCAGCTTAATTTTCACCATCTGTAGAAGCACATCATCCTTGAAATGCAGTGATGACAGAAATCTCAGTCAGTCCTAAGAGGTGACAACATTATATGTTGCACATGATACAGTGACATGTGACGGCAGAAGTCGTGATACATGATGGAAATCAAACGGCAGCACTGAATATATTTTTCATTAATTAACTGCAAGTGCTGCAACTAAAGTAACCCACATTTCCAGATGCTATTTGGAAAAGATTCAATTATCTCTGTTTTTTGATCCATCTTGTGTCTCGTGATGAAGCCAGTTGGATCGCCCTTAAAGTAGCAAGACCTCGGCCAACTCTCTCTCTCTCTCTCTCTCTCTCTCTGTCTTCTCTCTCTCTCTCTCTCTCTCTCTCTCTCTCTCTCTCTCTCTCTCTCTCTCTCTCTCCTGCAGTACTACAGCTCTCACTGAAGTACAGCAGGAGAAGATAATTGAATACGTTTTCAATTAATAAATGCAGCCGCAGCCTTCATTGCTCTCGTGGTTACACATTCTGCCGAATCCATCGGCTCAAATCGCACTTTTCATTTCACCGCCAGCTCTTTCATTCTCCGCTGGTCCCTCCTGTATTCTGCCCAGCTCTGTCAAGAGAAGAAGGAGAAGAAAAAAAAAACAACAAAGGGAAATGAAGGAATAAAGGGAAAAAGGATGATTTACATTAAACATAATTGCTTCCATTTGACATTTCATCAAGTCCTCTGCTGGCAGTTACTGTGTGAGAACGTCTGTCCTACTTTCCTCATTTCATCCCTTTTTCTTTTTCTCTACCACTAAATCAAGAAAATAAGAGTGTTGCTTCTTCTTGCTAGAACAGAGTTAGCTGTGTGTGTGTGTGTGTGTGTGTGTGTGTGCCGTGATTGGCATAATTACTGATGTCAGTTTTGGTTGATTTTGCTTTCGATATCCAGACACCCATTAACCAGTGACTAATCGCTTCATTTTTAAGAAAAAAATGTAAAATTATGTAATATATTAGAGGCTTTTCCAGTGAGTCCAGCACACCATAGAATCAGTGAGCTTTAGTGCAGCATTGCAAAGCACTATCCATTTCGAGGTGGTGAAAATTTGAAGTTTTGTGATGATAATGTCTTGCCTTTTGTCTTATGTTATGTTGGCTTTACTGACATAACGGCTGGCCAAGTTAAAATGCAGAAATATATTGCCCACTGCCCTCCCTCTGGTCTCCACCAGCTGCCCTTGGTTGCTCTGCACTACACACCAACCAGGTTGGGTAGAAGCTAGCTAGCACTGCCACTCATTTGTCTTCATGACCAGTGGCAGTACGGGGTTGCTGTGGCAACATGGTGGCCACCGTCTGGTCTCCCCCCAGGTAGCCCTGGCTTCAGTTTGAGCAGCAAAACCCCTTTAGCACCGTCAACTATGTTAGCACCACTAGCTGCCTTAGCTGGAGCTAACAGTGAGAAGTTAAGAATGTTGAAGGGGGTTTGTGAAGCCCTCAGGAAGTCTTGCAGCCAGTTTTCCCCAGTAGCCACTAGAAGTACTGCAGCAAAAAAAATTTTTTGGCCCAAAAAGCATTTTTCCTATAGACCACCATTGTACAACAGACGTCTGTAAAACTAGTAAAAGCACACCTTTTTGGTCCATGTAGGTTTTATATTTGTTAAACCTGGAATGGTTATCCCTCACTGACAAGGACTCTTCTGTTTGCAGGGACCACTATTAAAGCTTTAATCACTGTTGAAGCACTAGTGTTTTCAGTTAGGTTGTGGCAAAATAGACATAACATTTACTGAAGTCTTTTATCTGTAAGTCTTTACATTGAGGAGTCAGGATCTTAGTGTATTCAAGCAGCATGACATGTGGTGTAATTGCTGCTGTTGCGGAACTGATTGAGTAATTACAATCAGAATCAGAGACACTTTGTTCACCAAGTACAATAAATGTACACAGAAATTTGTCTTGCTGAAGGTTCTCAGAGGAATAATACCCTCTATAAAACCTATTCCCTGAATTCATTATGTTAGTCATCATCTCATACAGTTTTAATTTGCTAACATGAACAAGTCTCTCCAGAGGCGGAACTGGAGATCTCTTGGTGATGTCTGTGCACACAAATCCAGGGCTGCTCACCAAACAATTACTGACAGGAAATGATTTACAAAGCAGCAAGGTATTCACTTTATGTTGTTTTTCTACAACATCTACAAGGCTAAACTTTCACTGCTGTGCTGCTTATTTAATGCAATTCCCAGAAATCAACTGTCAGTCAGATAATGTGGACAGTACTGTGATGTCTTTTTTTCCTTGTTGTTTCTGTCAGTCAAGTTTTCTGTGAAAGATGCTTGTTTCTTTTCTGTTAAATGTTCAGAAGCTGGGGTTGACCACAACCCTCTTCAGAATTGGATTGCTGTTGACTAAGTTTATAAGTAAAGAGCTTTTGCTCTCAGTCATCTCTGTCTCACAGGAATTTCATTCATATTTAAAACGGCAAATACGTTTAAAGGAAATTTAAAGCCACCTGGGTTTTGTTTGTTTTTTGAGAAAGTGTATTTAGCAAGCCTTTAAAGTGTTGATACTGAATGTATCAGTTTGTTTACCACCAACATATTCAATCTTGCAATACAAGTATCCTACAGCATTATTTAACTTTTTTTTATGGTTATATCTAGGCATTGGCAACAGTTAGTTAAAGGGAGGCTCCACTCTAAAATCAAATATGCATATTCTTCCTCTTACCTGCAGTGCTATTTACAGTGTTGGGTAAGGGTTACTTTAAAAGTAATCAAGGTACGTTACTGCGTTACTTTAAAAAAAAAAAAAAAAAAAAAGTAACCAGTTACTTTACTGCGTTACTCCCTGAGTAAAGTAATTCAATTACTTTAAAAGTACTTCCAATAATACTCCCTGAGAAAAGTAATTCAAGCACTTTTAAAGTACTTTTGAGTATTCTACATTTCCTATTGGCCAATGGACCACAGGGCGCTAAGCCTACATTTTTTTGTCTCCAAAATTAAAGTTATGGACCACTTGCCCTTCACTGAGATCCAATTCTCCCATCACAGCCGTCACTTTGACCAGTAGAAACACAGAACGATCTGCTGCCGTAGACACTGTATGACAACAACACCCCAGCGTTTTTAATGTTTCCTCTAGGGATGTTACCACACAGAGTAAAAGGGGAAATGATGGTGTGAAACAGCAGAGGCACAGGCATAGATGTTGTAGAGGGATAATTGGTGAGTATCAGCATGTAGCGTGTACCAGGCATAATGCAAGTCCTGAGTCTGTAAATATGTCTCTACTCCACCTATTTAGACTCCACCGTAGACAACTGCAGCATTTCTCCGACCACGAAGTGTCAACCGGAATAAGACTGGTGTCTTATTTGAAAATGTACTTTGATTACTCAAACAGCAAACTAACGTATTAGGTTACTCATTACTGCAAACAGTAATCAAAGTACTCTGACGCTCTTACTTGTAACGTGTTATACCCAGCTCTGGCTATTTATCTATCTAGTTTGTTTTGGTGTGAGTTGCTGAGTGTTGGAGATATCTGCTGTAGAGATGTCTGCCTTCTCTTCAATATAAAGGAACTAGATGTCACTCGGCTTGTGGTGCTCAATGTGCCAAAAAATATATTTGAAAACTCAACAGCAATGTCAAGAAAATCCACAGGGTATGTTGTGAGCAGATTCATGTAGGAACTATTTCTTTCTACTGAACTATAGCAACCAATTGTATCATAGCACAAAAGGCAACAAACATCTACTTTGGACAAGAGGCTTGTGCCCATGACACACCCATTACTCTAATAAACTCCAATAACACACATACACATATACATATATATATATATATATATATATATATATATATACATATACATATATGTTCAAATCAGCAGTGACTTGAACCGTGAGACAGAAAGTCCTTATTCACATTCAAGCAAAAGCACAATCTTCTCCTGACATTAACTTAAGTGCTTTATTTGCCCAAACCTAACCACACACAGCAAGTGTGCAGGATGTGTGAACCTCCACCATTCCCTGTGACCACCACCTGCCCACTCTAGCACAGTATATAAATGTACAAGGTGATTATAATCCCACTTGTAATATCCTCATGGTTAGGCAGACTTTTGTATCGGATGCAGACAGCGATCAAGCATTGATTTTTTTTTTTTTTTTTTTTTTAAATGTAGAATTTAGTTAAAAAAAGAAACACAACATTGCCTCCAAATACAACTGAGGCAGCAATTACATTTGCCATCATAACATCATGATTGTCTTAGTTCTCAGATCTTTTACTGAAGTGAGAGTAGCAATACATCACACAGATATAATAATAATAATAATAATAACAATGATAACAATAATACATTTTATTTATAGGCGCCTTTCAGAACACTCAAAGACACCTTATAAGACACAGTAAAAAAACAAGCAGCAGTGTATCCATAGAGCATAAAAGCAAACAATTCAGTAATATACAATAAAAGTTAATAAAATGACTAGACAAAATCATAATTATAAATTTTAGGTATAAAATCATCATAACAAAATCATCATCAAAATGCATGTCACCATGAAATCAGACAGAGTATATCCAATAAGCAATCAGAAAGGGATTTGGGGGAAGAAAGAAAGTAGGCCTAGAGGATAGATAGAGCGGGGCATCATTAGCACAACAGTGGAACTGAATATCCAAATTTTCTGAAGATATGGCCAAGAGGTAGAAGGTAGATAATACATGAAAGGGGACCTAGGACAAACCCCTGAGGAACACAACTAGTAACTGGAAAAGAGCTGGATCTGAAATCTCTGAATTGAACAAGATGAGTGCAGCCAGAGAGATATGATTTAAACCAGTTTAGAGTGGTGCCAGTGATACCAATGGTAGCTAATCTTTCTAGAAGGATGTTATGTGAAATGATATCAAAAGCTGCACTTAGATCAAGAAGAATGAGAATATTAAAAGCCCAGAGTCAGCTGCCATTAGGAGATCATTAGTGATTTTTACCAGAGCTGTCTCAGAACTGTGAAAAGAGAGAAAGAAGTGACTTACTCTGTTACCAGTAAAAGCCATGCATGCTGTTTGTTGTGTTACATTGGTGAAATTGAGAATGAGCTTCATTTTTGTTTTTGTTTTATTGTCCTGCATATGAACATATACATGTAGGGGATGTATTTGTCAGTAAGATGACCTCTGTTTATATGTATTTTTTGTGTTTGGATGACCATGATGAGGAATAGAATTTGTTTGCTGAGCCTGAGATAGAGGGCAAAGTAATTTGTTTGAGGACTGAGCAATAAAAGAACATGCACTTTGGATTGATTACTGCAACAATATTGTAATGGTGTCTTCTAAATCCATGAGGGTTGGGCACATGTTTGTGTGCGTGACACAAAATAAAAAAAATCAATCATCAAATCAATGAAATCATTGAAAAGTAATGTATTGACATTACTAAAAGTAAAAGTGCTCATTATACAGAATGGCCAATTTTAGAATTATATGTTAGACCATTTGGTTGATCGGTGACACATTATGGTGTAACCCTGCCATACTCTACAGCTTAACCTACTTCTATTTGATATCCTAAAGTAAGAAAATAAAGGTAGTGGAATGAAAAGGACAGTATTTTCCTCTGAAATGTAGTGAAGTAGCAGCAGAGGATGGAAATACTCAAGTAAGGTACCTGAAAACTGTACTAAAATACAGCACTTGAGTAAATGTTCTTGCCAGTACTGGTGAACACATGCAGGAATATAGTACATCATTAATTGAATTCAGACAGGTCAGACTGAAAGGGAAATATCCAATAACACCTGGGTACTGCCGTCACAGTTTCCTCATTTTGCACATCTCAATAAATCATGTTATATGATTGCTCCGGGCTACAGATGTTAAATACTTCATTCAATATGAAAAGGATTCTGTTATAATGTGCAAAGGATGTCATTATGAAGAACCTGAGACTGTCTAACATTATTATTGTCGTGTGATTGAAGTATTGTGTTTTCACTTCACTTAACTTACACAACTGCGTAAAGTTTGAACTTTAAGAACATCTGGTATAACCAGCTTCAGCAGCCCACACATGATCCTTTTCAGTATGTTCACATCGGGTCACTTCAATTTTTCTGTCCAACCAGGTGTTGACTCTTCTCCCTTAGTGCTCACTGACTTTTCCGCTGCAGCCAGAAACGCTGACTCACTCCCATCCGTTCAGGCTCAAAACTTATCTCAAAAAACACCTTGTGTTACCCTCTCCCACTCACTCACATATCCTCTTATCTACTGGTAAGATATTTCTCCCTTTCTCTTTTGAGGTTATTTTTGTTTATGTTTTTATTATTTAGTATCTCTACAACATCATAATGCCTTTGACCCTGCACTCATTACTGCTGGGTCCTTGTTGAGACCTGTTTTTCTTTGCGGAAAAGATTCAGTTTAAACAAAATATTAGCCTTTCAAAGTACAAGCAGGAGTAAAGGTAAATACTCTTAAATTACAGTACCTTGGAAGTTAAATTATCAGCAGATAGTTTAAGGATACAGGACAAAAACATCTTTCTGTGGCTGAGGTCTTTTTATTTAGATGCTGTTTGTAGAGGTACATCTCTAAGTGAAAGCTTCCACCTGAAGAAAAATAAATAAAGATGCCTTCTGTGACAAAATGATTGCTGGCATGCAAGGCGAAAACATTATGCTGAAGTTATGAGTCATCTGAAAATGTTCATGTGGAGAGAGTAATCTTGTTTTGAAAATATTGACTAATACATTTCAGGTAGCAACATCTCTTTTCAGGTTAGTATGTGTGGTGTTTTCCACACAGCTGAGACTGATGGACATAAACAAACCAGTGCTGCACGAGCCTCTGGCAATAAAAACTGGCACTGAGCGGGACGACGCTCTGCTTCTTTACTTTTTTTCTTAAAGGGAGGAAATAGAATATTCACAGTTTGCATAATCCGGTTGAAATTTATAGATATTTTTTAAGCACTTGAATATCCAGTCATCACTAAAGTGTGCCATGCAGGAGAGTCAATAAAACCAACTGGAGTGTTTAAAGTTGTCATATTGATATTTCAGTTGTGTTGATTGATTCACAATGTCAACACATGCATTGAGTAACATGTCAGACAACACTCCATATTAAAAGTTGCCTGTAGCTGCCAGCTGACTCTGACCGTCACAGTAAATTAAATCACTTCAATGTGATCTTATTCTTACTCGTTAAATCTTGCCACTTGGGCAGAAGCTCCGGGCGTTCCTAAAATGATGCCAGGGGCAGCCTTTTCCATTGTATATTGACACAGACTATTTGGAAAAGATCACAGATGTTTCTGAAAGAATACCTGGCTTTGAGTGGCTCAAACACAGTAAGAAGGGGTCAGTTAAGGCAAGACGCAGCCTCCATGGCTGAAAAATGAGGCCAATGCAGAAGCACCAAAAACTGCAGTTTCTCTAATGGCCACTTGAGGCTGGCTCTAAAACAGAGTAAATCCCCATAGACCCCAGTGTTAAAGTGCCGAACTCTACCCCTCCCCCCAGGCAGACTTTCATGCTATTCAAATTACATCTGCTATTTAGAGTGTCTAACAATGATGCAGATGACTTTACATTGGAGTCAATGGAGAGCCCGCTGCATGTCACACAGATGGAAAGTGCTGCTGCATACACACAGTGCCCAAGCGACTTATTTTGATGCACTGGGTATGAGATCGGGCTGCTGCATGAATATGAAACATGCATTAGTCTTCTGCAGTGTCTTTATTCACGTTGAGAATAATAATGACGAAGACCATCTGACATCACTGCTTGTAGTCAGTCGGGTACGCTTTTGCTGGACTCTGGAGATGACCCAACTCGGGTGTGACTCGTCACAACTTGGTTTAAACTGGTAATGGAATGAAAATCAGCTTAGCATGGTTTGACTCGATGTGGCCAAAAGTGCCAATGAAAGAGCCTGAATCAAGAAACAGAAAACAATGAAAATATTCCCAATTCACAAGATTGCAGTGCACAAATAACTATCATTTACAATATTATCCCACACAGTAGTCAGTAAAACTCTTGGGGGACATAGATGAAATATTCAACAAAAACATTCAACAAACAACTGCTACACTAGCCTGAACATAATCTAAACAAAATGAAATGCAGCAAGATTACCAAAGCTAATTAGCCCTGCAAAGCAGCATGTGGTCATCTCGACTGCTTGTATTATAACAAACACACTTAAATATCAAAGTGGGTGCCATCTCGAACACCGGTGGTGCAGGAGGGACATTTTCATTGTTGGCTACACTCGTTTAACCCCAAGTATAGCCTCATAGAGCTGCTACTGTGGCTGTAGAAACCCCATCCATTTAAAACTCCATTTAGTTCACTCAGAGAAAACAAATATCAAGCATTTGCTGCATATTCAGGCCCCCGTGTCAAAACACTGTAAAAATGTTACATCCTCAAAATGTTAATTATTTTGTTGACAACTGAAGCTGAATATTTTCTGCCATCTTTTTTTAGGCAAATTTCTTCTTTTAACATTAAGTGCTTGAGATATCTGCTTTGACCTGGCTGTGTTGTATTTATGGACGTGTTAGAGTCTTTATTTGAGGGCACTGCAGGTTAAAGGAGGCTGTTGTGAGAGGTGCGCTCCTTATCATCACACAGGTTCACACCTCAAAGCCGAGCTGCGTGTTGCAATCTGCATTAAAGACGCTTCTACTGCACCTCCTCTGCTTGTCTCCTTTTCTGTCTGCCTCCTCATTATACCTCTGTTCATACCGCTCTCTCTCTACCCCTGTTTTTAACACAACTCGAATTCATTATCCTTTATCCCACCCAACACACCTCCCTTCTCACATTAACAAGAACAAGATTCCTGAGTTATCTCTCCTTCTCTCTTTTTCTCTTCTTCTCTTAGTTTTCATGACTCGTTCCCTCTCTCCATCTGTTCTGCAGATGAAAGGAAGCTCTGGTCTCTGTCTGCAGGGGTTTAAACGTCCTTTTTGATTTCGGTTCAAGGAAGGAATTATTCCGAGGAAGTGGTCCGACAGCTGCTATCTGTAGCAAGATAGTATCGAAAGAGAAAAAATAAAACGTGAAATGAGCCCGACAATTATTTTGCACTTTGACCAATAGGCGAGTATCAGGGGCAGCTACTTTACAGTCAGAAACTATGTTCAGTCAGGCTGTTTCTTGTCTTGATGCAACCAAATAAGCCTCTAAACATTCTCAGTATCTTCCTCCTACATGTTTATTTTACAAAATAAATATGTAGATATACCTCTTGGACAAGCTTAAGTATTCAGTGATATGGTATCGTTTGTGACACAGTCTGTGGACGTCTTTAGTTGTAGGTAGGGACATTGCAGATGTTTTAGCTTCTGCTGTATAATCCAATTTTACGCTTGCTCTTGATTTTCCACTTTCCTTGTGTGGCATTTGAAACCATGTTACACAGCTCTGGACCTGTAATGTTAAGACAGGTTTGATCTGTCTGACACTACAACAGAGAGAAAGAAGTGTCTTATACACATATTGGGTATAAATGAATGTTCATGTCATTAGAGACGATGAAGGCGAGGTCTGTCACTCAGCTGTCAACGCCAGTAGAATTAACTACAGTGCCACTGTCATTGTTAGCAATAATGGTGCTTCCAAAGAAATCTGATCCCAAGTTAAGTATGATGGATGTGTTTGTGCTATCTGCCATGATTTGTCCTCCAGATTGTTCACACAATGCCATTAAAAAAAACATGATACCCACAAGCAATTTGTTGAAAAAAAAGGCATTCCTCTTAGAAAAGAACTAGTATTTGCTTGCTCAAACAGCTGTATATTTAACTACCTGATTGAAATAAAGAGCCCCAAACATGCTTGGTGTTATCCACAATGTGTGACTGCACCTATTTTCACTTCCAGCTCTGAAAGGTAATCACTGTAATCCTTTTGCTCCCTCTCTCCAGGTTGTTTTCGTCTCTTCCTTGCCACTCGGCGTCAGTTGAGCCTGAGAGGAAACCTGCTCTGTTTCATTTATCCTGCTAAACACTGGTATTTTTAGATGAGGTTTAACACTGTTATCACACAGGAATGTTCTGTTTCTCCATGACTGAGGCTAATTGTAGCAGAATATCATCCCTGTGATGAATACTGTCAGCTTACTTCTTGTTTTACTTGTTATGAAAGAAAGTGAAAAACGAAATGCAGTCTATGCAGCAGGCTGTATGTGAAAATATGGCCTTAATTGTAGCACAAGAAGTGCAGCAATATCTACTCCAGCTATAGTTTGCTAACTTTAAATAAGGTAGCTAATATTTGCTGTCAGACCTAAGGATGTATTGGGAGAAGAGACCCAGTGGTCACAGAACATAGTTAAAAATGCTAAAGGAGGTTTGTCAGGCCCCCAGAGCCGCTCAGCCTTGCAGCCAAATTTTTTTCCCCAATGGCCAATTTTTTGGCCATTGCAAAAAGCAATTTCCCTCGTAGACCACCACTGTAAAACAGATGTCTGTAAAACTGTTGACAGGACACGTCAAACAACACACAAGATTATTTCTGTCTTTTTGCATTGTGATTTATTTTTATCCATAAAGGTTTTATATTGGTACGGAGCCCCTTAAGGGACATGGAAGGGAAAAAAAAAAAGACGGTTGGGGGGAAAAAAAGACTTACTTTTGTGAGATATCGCAACAGTCAATCAGGACCACCAAGTCACAGAATGTTATTTGACGAAAGTGTCCTCTTGCGTTAAGTAGTCACTTCAGATTTCTCTTTACTCGCAAGCACTGATTTAATGTCTTTATATTTGAGGCCAATCTCAAAATAAAACTCTGTGAACCTCTCCCACGTGTGAATGCGCTCCATTGTTGCGTTTGTTTGCAGTCTCTATGGGCCAAACTGACCCGGAAGTACATTACTTAAATGAAAGTTTTGCGAGAACCGCGAAAGTTTTGCGAGATATTGAAAATGTTTTGCAAGATCTCGCAAAAGTACATCTTTTTTCTTTCTCAGAGCCTTTATATTTGTGCCATCATTTGACATCAATGTAGAGTCTATGGAACATGCAGACAGAGCCAGCAGGAAAAACAAAAATTAAATTTTTATTCAAGTGAATGGGTTCTTATAATGCAAAGACCACAATGTCATATGCCAGCAGTGTCAATGATGCGAGTCAAGTGGCGCCCCCAACACACACAGAAAGCATCGCGCTGCGGGGTGTTTACCGGAATTCTATTGCACACTCCACTCCGCTAAGTAGCGGTAATGTGACTAGCTGGTTGCCAATTGCCAATTAGAACAAAAGACGAGGCACACAATGCAGAACGACCACAACAACCAGACAACGACGGTACCAATGTGAGTTGCTTATTATAGTTCTCTTTATGTTATTAATGACTAATAATGAAATAATTAATAATTGAAACAACAACGACAGTAAAACAAACTATAAATGGCACTAAAGTTCTTCTTCTCTGCCAATATGGGTTTGTAAATAGAGAATAATGGGGGCGTCTGTTTTGACACGCGTCACACGGCGCCGATGTGTTTTGGCCTTAAGAAGTAGGCAATTTAAGGAGGGACGAGAAGGGGCACCATTCCCCCACTGGCAAATTGACCAAAATGCGCCCCCTTGTCAACCTGCCATTTCTCTCCATCCAGGTCCAGAACAAAACACTGTTGGGAAGAAAAGATTCTTAACTTTCTTATGATATCAGAATTACCTGTACTCCAAAAATAAATATTAACCAAAATGTGCCACATTACTTCATGACTATCACCAAGTCATGATTTTGAAATAAAAAGTTTGTGATATGGTGGCTGCAACAATACTGTACATGACAGAGCCTATTGGCCTTCCAAACTGGGAGTGCCTGCTGCACTCCAGGAGCTGTCCGAGTGTATAAAATACACACAGAAGCTTGGGGACACTTTTATTTTGTAGTGAGGTAACAAAAGCATACCAAACAACACAATGCAGGAAGACGAGAGGATATGTCAAAAGAGCTGTGGTCTGTTTGACGAACAAAGTTAGCACACAGTTAGAAATGGACTTCACGTGACAATATTCACGACTTGGATTAATTAAAATTGCCCTGCCTTCTCTGTCACATTGGAGGTTGCCAATTTGTCTTAAATTTGCCTGACTGTTTTTGTTAATAATAGACCCATGTCTGCATTTCACACTAGTTAAAGATAACTAAAACATAAGTCGCTGAAAGCTGCAGACTTGGGTGTTGACTCTCAGTGGGATTAGCAGGACTAGCAACCCTTTCACATTTGTACAGAAAGATATGATGTAACAAAGTCTCAACCTGATGCATCTGGGGAAGCCTGAGTGAGAATCTTAGAAGTAGTCCTTGAAGTTGTTGACAGCCTACTGCAAACTATGCTCTCTGAAATGGTTCCAGTTATTGGGTGATTTAAATCCATCTGTCTTTTTGTCTCAACTTTTGTGGCACCTAAGAATGAGTCAGATTGAAAACACTGGTTCACTTTGATAAAATAAAGAAACAGTTCAATGTTGATTAAAAGAGTCTAATAAATAATTAACACAAGTTTGGTGTGAATAGACCGCTGTGTGTGGCAGCAGCCTTCAGTTCACCCCCTTCAACATATGCATATTTACAATGAACCACAGACACCTCCAGCACTGCTGTCACCACCTGAACAGCTAAATAAATGCTTTCTGTATCTATTAACCATGATGCTTACTGCAGAGGTGTGTGATTTCATTTTTTCCCTTTTTCTCCATATTTTGCTTTTCCATTTCACATCTTTCCGCTTTGCCCCAGTCACATTATCTTTGTATTTGAGAATTATTAAAGTGGGACAGATTTATATGAGTTTATACCATGGACTTTGATGGTGTGAGTGGCACTGATGCGACGGTAAACAATAGGAAATTGGGTTTTAAAATAAGACACCAGGGGATTTGATGCATGGTGGGGAGCGGCGGAGCTGCTTCACAAAAGGAATGACAGAGATTTCTATCTAAATGAAGGCAGCAGAGACAAACCTGCAGTGTGTAGATCATTGCCTCCTGGAGTGTTTCTACTGTATCTGCTCAGTGGATTCCTTGTTGTGACCCTGAGAGCTCTAGTTCCACTTGAATTAGCTTTAGGCGGGAAAAATTGCAGGGTGTCTCCTCTGCACAGTGCACTGAGTCTATTTCATGACCCTTTGGCAGCAGAAACTGAGTGAAATCCTATAAAATATATAAATGTGCATCAATGAGCATTCTTCATTTCTGAAAGGCTTACCTTTTTGTATACACATCTTTGATCCATCAGTAACATCCAGGAAGGTATAATCCTCTAATCTCTCCCGTTCCTCGCTGTTACCACAGCCAAATATTTTTCTATGATCTTGCCTTCTTACCCAGTTGTATTTCAGTGCTGTGGGATATTTTCTCTCAGCGTTTTAACAATTGAGTTCATGTTGTTTCTGCTGTGATTTTGATGTATCTGTGGCTTTGACATATGAAAGCTGTTGGGTCGCTTCCCAAATGCATACACAGTTGACAAACACCAGAGGGTACGCTGAAATATCCAGTGCTGTTTGCAGTTTAGAAAATGATCTCAATACGGCTTCCACTTCAGTTTTAATCCCACAATTGTTATGTTGACATATTTTTGTTGTTCATGTGTTTTGTCTGCACTCGTAAACGGCCCATCACACCCTGCTAAAACGATCTGCCATTATCCTTAAAAAACCTTTAAAGGGCTTGGCTCGGTTTCTGCCACTCACACACTTAATAGCTGTCCTTGCACGCCACTTCGATTCACCTTGTGTTTTCTTCTCCAATGATATGCATTAACTTAAGAATACAGATGTCTTTTTCAAGGGAGACATAGACAGCTTTTTAAATAGTGGCTTTTTGCATCCATTAGTCTGTTGGCACTTTTAAAGGGATAGTTTGGAGTGGCGTAGCATGAGGCACTTATCCATAGACAGTGCATTAGATACAGTAGATGGCAGTCAGCATGTTCCCAGATTGGAGAAGCATGTAGCACTTGCACCACAAAAGTTCAGCGATGCACTGCTGTGGATTGGGGTTGGCAGCGAACGCATTTTAACCACTTAAAAAAAGGGTCTACCTTAAAAAATCAATATCAGTCCATTTGAACACCATATTGAGAGTATTTTTTCTGCTTTACCTTGCTGCCAGACAGCCCTCTCCTTTAGCACTACAGTTTCTCAACCATAAAACTTCTGTACACCTACACAAAGGCTTATCCGACAGTGCCATGCACTGTATTACCAGCCCATTCACATCCCCAACTCCTCAAATACTACTGCTTTGTCAGTGATCTCTGCATCAGATACTGATGCACAGATTGTTTTGCAGTGGTATGATACTCACCAGGCGTCTGCAGTTGTTAATGCAGTGGGCAGTGGGAACTTGTCAAATACTGCAATGGTATTGGTGGACATCCGTGTGAAATACCAACCCACAGGCACTATTTGCTGAATTATGAATCACACTGGCTGGTGTCAGTTTGTGAATCCACTGGCAACTACAGAGTATGATGAGTGAGATAGTCCTTAGATAGCATAGGTGGGAGGGGAGGTGGATGGGTCAAACAAACTTCTGACTCTAATACAGGAGCCAACTGTTCGTTTTCCACGCAAAACCAAAAGTCAATGAAGGTATGCAATGACAAAGTAGTGTGCTTGTATTTGTAGCACGCTACGATAGTGACGTATGTCACATGATGTATGTCATATGACGTTATATGATGTTAGAAACAAACATACTTATTTTTTAAGCCAAGCCAGGATTTTTTTCCCAAACCTAACCACATGTTTTGTAGCCTAAACATAAAGAAGATTTGTTTCACCCACGTTGTTTATCTTGAAAAGTAACTGCATGTAACAAGCATATATTGACAAGCCATCCCAGAACTCACAACTGACACAGGTGATCACCTAGTACGTTCTATTTAGATGTTTAGGTCCACTGACAAAGCGGCAGTATTTGACTTGATGGGATGAGAATGAGTTGGTGTTACACCGCAGGTCAGCTGTTAGAGGCAGAAAGATGACGCAGGACCCAACTGAAATAAAATTTTACTTTTCTAAAGATTTCAAAGATGGTAGGTGTTTAGGTTTTTTGGGCTGTTCGAACAAAAAAATGAAACCAGCTGTGGCTTCTTACACTGAATGTAGACATCAACACTCTGCACACAATACTGAGACAGCTCAGCTTTTGGGGTGAACATTTTTCTCAGGAGGATTATGTAAAACCACCGTCAAATAAGTGAGAGAGACACTTGCTTAAGAGCACTGCTGTATCCAACCAATACATACAACTAAATGAAACGACTTACCAAATAACTAGCACAGTGTGAAGCACTGGCATCCTCTGATTTGGAAAGATCCTGAGGTTGTGTTGTAACAATGTCCCACTCATAGCAGCAGTAGCTCTCCGGGTTCTTGAGCCTGGGATTACAGTACAGTTTACACAGTTAATTTGTGCTCTTTCTTGGCTTCCAGTTTAAAGGAATCTTCATACAACGGTTTGTTTGATATCCTACGAATTAAAGTCCCCCAAATGACGTTAGGCCCTTGAAGTAAAGTTCTGTAATTAATGAAAGGGTACAGAGGTAAGGTATAGGCAAGTAAAGTTAGGGCCCGTCCCAATACCCCCCTTTAGCCCTGCCCCTACATTTGCACATTCCCACGAGGGGTAGGGGAGTCCCAATTCCTTTTTGCGTGTAGGGGTAGGGGGCATAACGAGGGGTAGCAGGCGTGAAACTAGCCAGGGAGGGGCAGACGTCGCCATAGCTACCACTGAGCAAGAGACGGGGAAAAAAGTTCATACATAGCTAACGTTACCATCATCAAGTTATCTGGCGTCTTTCATCTGTCCTGTTCTGCAAAATTGTCAGATTTTTCACATTATGATAACACGCCAGCTATTGTAACTATGCTGCCTCATAATGTTAGCTGGTTAGCTAGCTAGCTAGCTAGCTAACAGAAGTCCCCGGTCATCTGTCGTTCATCAAACGAAGTATGATGAATGCGGCAAACATGATTGGTAGGATGAATGAGACTAGTTATGTATGCGTGAACGTAAGCGACGCCGTGACGTAGTGAGTGGTGTCCCAATTCCTAGGGAAAGATTTCTACCCCTACCCCTCGTTGCTTCATTTTGAGGGCCAAGGGGTAGTGGGCAATGGCTAAGGGCTATTGGACAAGAGGGGGTATTGGGATTGGGCCTTACTGTGGTGAGGTTTCAGAAAAGAAACATGTTTTCGACCACTTTGTTCTTTACTCCTGTCAGCACATTGGTCACATGATTGCAGCCTTCAAAAATACCTGGGTTATGAATGATTAATCAAACATCACTATGTGGAATATGTCCAATTTCAGTGCATTAACTTTGTTGGAAAATGTGCATGAAAACAGCTTGCCAGTTTACACGGTAGTTTACCTCCTTCCTTTTTCATCCTGTTTGGTCTTTCTCTACAAAAGTTCTTCTTTTGTATACTGTAGTTCATTTAAGTATCTTCTTGTCTCTTCTTGTGTTTGTTTCCTCTTCCATAAAACGCTGAAAGTCTGACCCACTAAGGTGACATTAGGCCAAATACAGTATGCGCCACACTTGGGCTTGAATACAGACGCAGTGAAAATATTCTAAAAATAGTGTCCACTTGGCTTATATTGATTTTTTTTTTTTAGGTAGGCCTTTTCTAAGTGGTTAAAATACATTTTGCTAAATGTAAGTCAGACTTGTCCAGATGGGCTGCCCTTCCCTTATCCCTTGCAGGCCGAGTCAATCTTATTAAGATGGTGATCCTTCCAAAATTTCTGTATCTTTTCCAGCATATCCCAATTTGTCTTAAAGCATCCTTTTTTGTTAATCTTGACCAACAAATTAACACTTTCATTTGGCATAATAAACCAGCTCGTATTAGGAAACATATTCTTCAACTTTCTAAACCTGAAGGGGGGCTAGCACTGCCAAATTTTCGTCACTACTTTTGGGCCTGCAATATCAATAAACTTCTATACTGGCTACTCAGTGAAGATACAGACGCTTGTCCACCCTGGTCCCACATTGAGATATCATCCTCTTCCTGGTCTTTGCATTCTTTGATTTGCTCACAATTGTCTATAAGTGCCAATAAGGTCTCACTTAACCCAGTTGTCACCAATAAAATTAAAATTTGGATTCAATTCAGGAAACACTATGACCTGCATAGGACTTCAATTCTTGCACCAGTTCTGAACAACCATGTATTCCTCCCCTCCTGCTCCGACCCTACTTTTCGCATATGGTCAGATAAGGGCTTCAGAGCACTTAAAGACCTGTATGATGAAGGCGTTTTCTCATCCTTTGCATGTCTGTCAGTTAAATATGGCTTTCCCAATAACCACTTTTCCGGTACCTTCAAATGAGACACTTTATTCAAAAGCAGTTCCCACATTTCCCAAACCGCCCCCCAGAAGCTAAAATAGACCAATTCCTCTCTCTTAATCTACAACAAAAGCGACTGATATCTGTTATCTACAATAAGATTGCACCTCTGAGTCCAGTCCTTATCGTATCACTTAAAAATGTATGGGAACAGGAATTGGGGGTGGACATTACTGATGACCAATGGGAGAACATTTTAAAACTGATCCACTCTTCATCTATATGTGCCAGGCACGGCCTATTACAGTGGAAGGTGCTTCATAGAGCCCATTTCACCAACGCTAAACTTGCTAAGATATATCCCAACCACAGTGATGCTTGTAACCGCTGTAAACAGTCTCCAGCTGACCGCTCACATATGCTCTGGTCGTGCCCGAAGCTAACTAATTTTTGGTTCGACATATTCCAAACTCTCAAACAGGCCCTCAACATTAATTTAGAACTGAATCCTCTAACTGCTCTGTTTGGTCTCCCTCCAACTAAGAATCTGCCCATTATTGCACAGCGTGTCATTGCCTTTACCACATTGCTGGCCAGACGTGCCATTCTCCTCAAATGGAAACATGTCTCTCCCCCAACTCACAACGGTTGGATACATGCCATTTTACAATCTCTGCAGTTAGAGAAGTTAAGGTTCTCACAGAGGGGATCGCTGACAACATTTCATAAAACCTGGGACCCCCTGCTGGCCTATATTAGCAATAACTTTATTGTTATTCCAGATGATGTTGAAAACTCCTAAATAGAAAGACAGTTTATTTTCATATCCTTATTATTGTAATATTTTATGCTGTATGTTACTTAACTCATATTATGTTTGCTGTGGCCGCAACTGATATGGGTTGTTGGGTGGGGTGGTGGGGTTTATTTCAGGGTTTTCTTTCACTCTAAAGCAGACATTCTGGTGTTATTTGAAATGGATGTACCTTTCTGTACTGTCTGCAGAAAATGAATAAAGAAATTTGAAAAAAAAAATATATATATATATATACATTTTGCTGCTAGTCCCCGATCCACAGCAATGCATTGCTTTGCTTCTGGGGTGCTATTCTCATCTGCTTCTCCAAAAAGGGAGTGTGTCATATGCCATCTACTGTATGTAATACACTGACTGTGTTTAAGTACGTCATACAGCCCCACTGTAGCCCCACTGTAGCCCCAAAAATCTGAACTCTCCTTTTAATATTTCCTTTGCTTATATTTTTTTCATGCTCATCTCACCTTCATTAATTTTCCTTCAAGTAAAACATTAATTTTGTTAAAGTTTACTCACATACTGTGAGCAAAGAAAACATGAATAGTGTCAACAGGTAACTTTAAAAAGCTCACTGTACATACTTTTAGATATCAGAGACATCACATTAGTCTAATAATATTATAATATATAGTTACAGCAGGAAGATCATGACAACAGTGTATGAGTGACTTAATGAGAAATGACACTCCTGAAAAAAACAGGGTGACAAAAGGAAATTGACGTGTGTAGGTTGATGTTCCTGGTCAAAAGAGACTGACATAAAGGTACATTTTCTAGTTAAATTAAGTGGAAAAGTTAGCACGCATATTAAGTTTCATGCTTTGATTCTGGTTATTTATATAATGTGCTTAAGTAACGTATGCAAAGACATAAATCAAACTTTACTGAGAGTTGATTTCACTCTACAGCAGAGCTCAGTATTTAATTTAATGCTGTCACTGTGGTTTGAAGGCAACATGTATTTATTCTCACAGGAGTGTTTTGTGTTATATTAAGTTGTTTTCTGCCGTTCGAACCACAATGCAATAACACCGTATATTTACTTTCACACTGTTCGAGTAGTTTACAAGAGATTGTAGACCACAGGGAATCATGAGCCGCATGTTTATTGGTTCTTATAAACTGTTATCTCTCAAAGTTCTCTTGTAGGTAAACATCACCAAACTTGTTTGCACTCCTCTTATCTGGTGTGCTTACCAGAGAAGAACACAGAGGAAAATAGTTCAATGTTAGCATCAGTTCATACCCTTGTGTTTTCATCTCTCGGATTTGTAGTTTCAGGTGTTGCTCTGCAGTTATGTGGTGTTTGAGATTTGACGTTGGCTTTCAAAATATGTACCGACAAACATGCACACTTTTCACATACCAACAAACTAATTCGATCCTGAAAATAGAAAACTCCATTACACCCACCATTCCTGAATTTAACCCCCATGTCTTTGACAACTTTTTATAAGCCTCAATTTACATATTTTAGCCATTGTCATTTTGGATATTTGGAGCCAGAAGTGACCATTTTGGGACCAGAGGGTGGAGCTGACCCTAACGCTAGCTACTAGCTTGGTTAACATGGTGCTTTTACAGTCTATGGTTAACTCTGACAATGCCAATGCTAACTTTTGCCTAACACAAAAAACAACAATGTGTTAAACACGTGGTTAACATTTCAAAATGGTTTCACTTGCACTAAAATGACATGGGTAAGTTTAGGCAACAAAACTCCTTGGTTAGGCAAAGAAAAAAACATCACAATTTGGCTTAAAAATAAATTTGTAGCTAAAGTAACCTAATAATGACATACTACGTTTCATTTTTAAAACAACTTCACACTGACTTTTGGTTTTACGCAGGACATGAACACCAATCTCCTGGATGAAAGTTCGGTGCTTGTTTCAGCCCTTCCATCTCCACAGCCTCCCACCTTAAGCTACTTGCTCGCGCTTTATACTATGCTGCCTAACTTCCTCTTTTGCTCGCATAATAATTACTATGGCCACAAGAGGTCGCCACCTAACAACGGTCGTAAATATGGTTCTTAATTTCTACTTGTTAAACACCTATGTGCTTGTAATTTGAAAAACATGAAAACTAAAAATCTACTTTTCCGACAACCAAATGCCAAACAAGACTTTTTTAGGTAGATGTTAACTTCCATGAATTGAAAACATACCGAAATAGCAGCAGCTATGACTAGGCCTATACTCTGTGAATCTGTGGTTACACCACGGTTACGTTTAGGGATGTCAGAACAATTTTCTCTCTTAAAAAAAAAAAGCAAAACCCAAGATGCTCTCTCACACTAAGCTGAAATGAAACAAATGGCATGGTACCAACCTGTTACTCAAAGTGGCTACACCCTTAATTACGCACAACTTTGAGCCTTTAAACGAGTGAGTTATGTAAAAATTCACCCCACAGTTGTCATGAATGGGGACATTAGTTATAGAGACTGAAACAGATTCTACTACCATGCTTTTAACGTATGTATATCTGCTGTTAAGTTTGGCATTTTAACTTGGGCGTCTATGGGGATTGATTCATGTCTGGAGCCAACTTCTAGTGGTCATTAGAGGAACTGCAGTATTGGCATTTCTGTGTTGACTTCATTATTCAGCTCTGGTGGCTGCTACTCGGTGCCACTAGGCTGTGAAAGCCAATGTCCTCATATGACCAAATGAACCAAATTAAAGCAGTTAACAATCCAGAGTTCAAATGAACTTAAGCTTGATGCACATGTGCTCTTAAATGAATGAGTTAATTAAAGTTACTATAATCACTTTTCATCGGGTTTATGACACACCTGATATCATTTTCCCTCATTTGCCATGTTTTATTTTAATTTTCTTAATCAAGAATGAATTTTGGGATTCACCTCACACACAATAAGTGTCTGTCTTTATCAAAATGAAGAGGAGGGAGATTATCTTGATGATTCATTGAAATGCAGTAGTGGAACGTCTGCTAATTAATTTCTGTAACTGTCATCTGTCTCACGATATAAAATAATACACCACATTTATAGAATATGACTTTATATCTGTGACAAAACAGTTGACCAGATTAAAAAAAAAAACTTCTTTAAAAAAATAAAATCCTTTGACATCAGTGTACACACACACACACACACACACACACACACACAAAGTAAACAAAGACCTGAAAGTGTGTGTATTCATATTGACAAACACCCTTATAACGTTAATGAGCACATTAACATGCACACTAATAATCTTTTTCTGTAGAGACTCCAATCAAGTTAACACTGTATAATGATTATCTAAATTAGAGCAATGTAATCATGTAATGATAATTGTATTATGATATTATTATAAACAGAGTCATCACAGTAAGCATAACATGATTAACACACATTGTTTTCTGCTCCATTTCTTCATTTGGGTCATGGTTAAGACTGTGTTTTGACTCACACATTGTCGGCTTCTCAACACATTTAGACCTTCACATGATCACTGAAGATGAATAAAACCAAAAGCCCCCCATAAGTGTATGTTTTAATTCATTGCTTTCTGTCAGGAATGTTAAGGTGTTGCGTGTCAATGTTCTGTCTTAATTGGATATATAGATAATGTGATGTTGTAGCAGCAGTCTTGGTGATTTTATTTTCAGCACTGAGTGCGTACATTACTGTTATGCATTGAGCACAACAGCAATCCCATGGCCATGCAGTCCCACGGCCTTGTTAAAACTGACAACTGCAATTCAGTTAAGCAGGTAACACAAATAAAACACAATATAAACAATCTCTGTTTTTCGCCTGAAAAATATAAATTGCAGATGTCCAGCTTTTATCCGACAGAAGAGGCATAAATTGAAGAAGAGGTTACTGGAGGGCTGCAGCTTCTAACAGCCACAGGTCCAATCCCCCTGCAAAACTGCGACGTTGTCAGTTTTATTTTAGCTCAGCTCACACAATAAAAGGCCAATTACAGTCACAGGAGAAAACAAACAAAGAAGGAATTCATATGAGAAATGGCTGAACCCACGAGGGCTTTTTAAACAGCCTGCCTCCGAGGCTTTTATTAAGGGGTGAATTTTAGTACCTGCTTATTATACTCTTCTGCATATGTATCCAGTCTGAGCTGTTTTTTACAAAGACAGTAAAGTTAAAATGACAATCGATGACTTCATGTAAGAGATGGGAGTGTTTGTGTGTTCATAATGCTAGTCTGTATCATGTACACTGACCGGCATAAACGTTAAAACCATTGTGGCACTGTTTGGCCTTGGCATCTGAAGCTTCAGCCTGGAATGTTTTATGAATAGCCCCTAATTTATAGAATATATAGGCCATAGTTTATATATGTCAAATAAGACTAATAATGATAAAAAAAAATCCCTGGATCTAATAATCAATCTAATCTAATGGCATTCATGGCTATATTCATACATGTAAGTGTATACATATATATATATATATATATATATATATATATATATTTGAGAAAAGTAACTCAAGCACTTTTAAATCACTTTAGATCACTTTAGATCACTTGCCCTTCACTGAGATCCAGTTCTCCCATCACAGCCATCACTTTGACCAGTAGAAACACAGAACGATCTGCTGCCGTAGACACTGTATGACAACAACACCCCAGCGTTTTTAATGTTTCCTCTAGGGATGTTAGCACACAGAGTACAAGGGGGAAATGATGGTGTGAAACAGCAGAGGCACTTTGTCAACCCGCTGAGTTAACGTTACTGTCATTAGCATCAAGCTAGCAAACAATGGTACATCCTCACGGTCGGACATAAAGTAATAACATTAACAAATAGCGGCGGGGCTTTTACTCACCACAACTGCAGAGGCTCCCAGCTTCATTTGAAACAAACTACATTATAGACGCTCTGTTAGTCATTAATCCCTCTGTGTGTTTATATATTTACTTTTTATCCGCTCCGTTGTCTTTGTAAAGTTAACATATCGCACCATCATTTCAAACTCAACACTTGTTTCAAATTAACAGCCCCTTATAATCTCGGCTGAGAGAATCCCTCCATTTTCTAAATAGGCTTTTATTCTGAAACATTTGTCAGAACTTCCTGTGGAAGATACAGTAGCTTGATAGTTTACATATGGCGCTTCAAATGTAGCTCCTGCCATCACACTTTTAGGTGACCACAACAACATGTCGGCTGGCACATGAACACACACAGAGACTCAGCTAATAGCGAAAGTGATAAAAATAGGACAATAATAACCAGATGACATCACACACGCCGTGAAAGACGACCGGGGATAATTGGTGAGTACTAGCATGTAGGGTGTACCAGGCATAATGCAAGTCCTGAGTCTGAAATTTGTCAATCAGCAAGTCCTACTCCACCTATTTAGACTCCACTGTAGACAACGGCAGCATTTCTCTGACCACGTAGCAAGCCACAAGCTCCGTGGCTTCTTTCAGACTGATAGGTTTAACGTTATCTCCGTTATTAGAACCAAACGACAGCCGTTGCTGTTTCGGAGCTGAAGGACCAGCGTTCTAAAAGTAACGGAAGTAACTGATGTCTTATTTGTAAATGTACTTAAGTATTTGATTACTCAAACAGCAAACTAACGCATGAGGTTACTCGTTACTGCAAAAAGTAATCAGAGTACTCTAACGTGTTACTTTGCAACACATTATACCCAAATATGGGCATGGCACATTGTCATGCTGGGGGACCACTGTCATTAAGGAGTGCCTTCACCAGAAGGGGTTGTGCTTGGTCTGTAACAGTGTGTCAAGTGACGTCCACACTGTTTCCAGTAGAACAGTTTATTGTACCAATATGATCAATGCTTTTCACTTCACCTGCCTTTGGTTTTGAGGTTTTGGCTGATCAGTGTATTTATATATATATACATATATAGATATAGATATATATATAAATACATACGGGCGGCATATATACTTTATATACATTTGTCATGATTTCTCTCTGAGCCTGATTGTGTGTGTTTGAGCTGCGGTGATGGAGAGGCTGCTGACTGAATGAAGGTTCAGTGAGGTTGACAGGAAACCCACTCACCTCTGTGGAAGAGTGTTGCCATGTAGCTTTGCCCTCAGGGTGAACTGTCTAATTCATTGTGAGGATTTTACATTACTCTTTAAACGCTAGTGCCTCTATCTGCTCTCCCTCTCTATATAGCTGATTACAAAGAGGTGGGATGAAGGTGATGTAAGTGTTCAGTTTCTTTCATAAGGATGTGTTAATAGCTTGTGGGCTGTTACGGGGATCAAACTGGTGGATTTTCTTTCAAAGGATTGGGCCACCTTGCAACCTTTTCCTGTCTTTTTGGCTCCCTTCATCCCTTTCTGACCTCATTTCCACTCCTCATCATCTGTCTTCATGTGTCCTTTTTTACATGACCATAAACAAAACTGCATAATCTCTTATTTTTCACATAACTGTTTACATCAGCACAACATTGTCACGCCGTATTCGCCACTCTGTTGCTCTGAATTATTCTTTCAGAAGTCACTCAGACAGATTTGATAGTGCTGTTTGTTTCTCACTGCTGAGCAAATCAACACTTCCTGTAGATGTCTCACAGTAGATTGCTTCGAGGGAATGGAGGAGATTGCGTTCCCTCAACTGCTAGGAGTGTTTTAATGTGAAACAGATGGAGGAAGTGTTGAGTTTGCATTAACAACAAACTGCAGCAGCAAATTAACACAGTAAGAGAAGCAAATCAGGAAACTGTCCCGTAAAAGTTATCACAATCATCATCAGAGAGAGCAGGAAACTCGCTTTATTTCTGCTTTAATTGGAGGTAAGGGAAATAAAGAATGGTAAATTACAAAGAGCTGTATGATGCATTTATTTTTAGTGGACTAATACTGAATTTAACGCTGTTCTACACCTTTAGTAGAAAGGTAAAGTTGGTGAAACTGAACAAAAAGTCGTGGATCATACTCTGAAGTAAGTTAAAGCTCTGGTCACTTTTTGAACATACCAACTTGGCAGGTGTTGCTGTGCAGCCTGGACTCACTTTTCCTTCACCTCCGGAGGCCTTCTCCTCTCCACCTCTCTTCTTAGCAGCGAAGGCGATGACTTGGCGATGACGGTTTTTATCAGCACTGCTCATGTTTCCTCACCCCTGAGGACATTTTCCCACAAATGGGAACACCCTCTATGTAACCCTGCTGACCTGCTGAGGTGAGATGACTTACAGGGGGACCAGTCTGGCAGGTCTGATGTTTTTTTTTGATGGCGACGTGCACTGTGTGCCTTTCCATGCTGCAGTAAGACGATTTTTTTCTTTTCCAGATATATATCTGTGTGTCATATTTAAGTATCAGGTATGGAGGCTCAGTTTTGCTGCTTCATTTCTTTCCTTAATTCAGGTTTTTTTTTTCCTTTTACAATCGATGCACCTTCGCCTAAATTTCTGTTAGCAAGCGTTCAGATTGAAAATAACACTGCATTAAAAAACTGTGAAGATGAGTATGTTAAAGCTGCCGTTGGGAGAGTGAAATATGATCCAGCGTGTCCAGTTTGAGTAATAGATTCCGAAGTTTGAAGGTTTTTCAGACACAGATTCACTGAACAGCAGTTTAAAATAGTATGAGGTGAGATTTTACAACTCTGGAAAGTCAATCTTCCTCTCTGTTGTAAAAATCAGAGTTTGGTTTCGATCCTATACTGAGTGATACCAGGGCCAGAATCATCAATATTGACACAGATATTCATTAATAAAAGCAGGTGATCATCTATGATGCAAGGGAGAACAGTTTAATGCAAGGTGGATACATTTTTGTTCATATGTTGACGGTAATCAATGCTCAAAACAAAACTTGCTGATCAAACAAGTGAAATCTGAGTATTTTCTCCACCTTTACTGCAGAATTTCGAGTGTATTAAATCCTCACATTTTTCTGAACATGCTCATTACAGTATGGTCTCAGCACTCCACTGAGAATCCCATTGTTAAAACGTCCTCCTTTTTTATATATACCTATAGTATATTTTATTATATTTATTATGTATCCCATTCCTAAAGGGGGACTGCCCATTGTTCTGATGGCCCCCCCATTAGGCGTAAATTCGTCCCACTGGACCAAAACCCCTTTTTTTCTGACCGCACATTGGCCCCAAAACAAGCCCCCATTGAGTCCGAGTCCCAGTTATTCAAAAATACACATTCCCTGCAATTAGACAACCAGACAGGCAGAAAAAATATCTGCATTGTACATTTCTCTAAACCATGGATATCATACAGTTGTACAATATCAGTAATTGATATGTTGAAACTTTGTGACTCTCAACAATGCTGTGGTGAATGTGTGATTAGGTTTAGGCCAGGGGCGTTGCTAGGAGTTGAAAACATCTGGGGCTTTAGGCTTGAAGTGGGAAAGATTTTTTACCCATGGGTCCGGGGATTCCTCCCCCGGGAAAATTTTAAATTAAACATGTGATTTTAATGTATTTTGACAAAGAATTTTTCAAATTGTTGATTAAAACCTTCATAAACCTGCAAGTCCCTCAATTGGGGGACTTTGAGAATGACTTTGCAAACACAGTGTGAAACAATGCACTGATCACAAAGAATATAGTGACGTTGCACATCAAATTAATCAGCAGAGCCTGGGCTACAAGGTTGTTTAAACATGCCCCAAACACAGCTCAAACAACAACTAAATAAATAACAACACATCAAACTCCATACAGTCTGATGTGCCGACCCACTCGGCATATTTTGGGCTCTAACTCGACGCCACGTTATGCAAAACACACGCTGTTCATTTCATACGAAAGCTGAGCCTGCTCTTTCCACACATATGCGCCAAAGCCCTCTATACCAAAGCATAAGAGAGATAGAGGCCAAAGAACAACAACCAAACTATAATTGTAAAATTTCTCTTACCTTTGTTGTTTCTTTGTAGTTTATTCAGTAAAACACAGTACATCCTGGTAGACGGACATGTTGTGCTGCATTCAAATGAATCCGGGGCGTACATGACGGCTTTAGGACCCGAGGTAAGCATAACAAGGTACGCATACAGCAGCTAGCACCTCCCCCACAACGGCGTTCTGCTGACACTGATTGGTTTACAGTGCTGTCAATCTCGTGTTGGTGGGTATAGCATCATTCTATTGACACTAACAAATCGAACAAGTTGTCAATCACTCAAATTGACCAAGCCGTTGTGGAAAAACGAGCCTCCAAAGTATAGATGAGAAAATCTGTTTCACATGTAGTAGGTGTGTATTGGTCAGTTTGGAGTGGGAACTGCATGAAAAAAAAAAACCGAAACGGACAGTTGTATGTGTATATAAATACCAGTTGGGATATACAAAAACAAAAAAATCAAACATATAGTCATGTACATATGCCATGTAAGCTGGTGTGACAGTGAGTGTGTTGTGTGCTGCTGTGCTGCTGTCTGTTTTGCTCCCGTGCCATGCCATGGATTTTAAGTTGGAAACAAGGTGCTTTATTAGCAAAAACAAAAAAAAGCAGGGGCTTAAAAGATCCAGGGCTGAGCCCAGAAGATCCGGGGCTGTAACCAGGAATGCCCAGGTCTAACGATGTCCATGGTTTAGGCACAAAAACTACTTTATCAAGGTTAGAAAAAGATCATGCTTTAGCTTAAAATAGCCAAGCACAAAAGCTGCTATAAACGCAGGATCAGTGGCTCAGATGCTGCACGACGTAAAGGGCTGGTAAAAACACCTGGTATTGGTGGGTCAAACACGGATGAGAAACACTGCTAAGGGTTGGTAAATATGCCTGGTATTGGTGGCTCAGATGCTGCTTGGAAACACCCCAAACGGTAGTAAAATCACCCAGGATCGGTGGCTCAAATGCCACTGGGAAACGCCATGAAGGGTTAGTAAAAACATCAGCACTGATGATCCACACACAGCTGCGAAACAGAAACTAACCGTAGGGAGTGTGTATTTTTTGAAGAAACGGGACTTCAGAGCAATCCTTGTTTGTTTTGGGGATAAGGGTCTGCCAGAAAAATAGGCTTTTGGTCCAATGAAACATTTGTCGGACTAAAGGCCACACGTCAAAAAATACGCCCCCATTCTTTTCAATGTACTCCACACTGGCGGCAGCTAGACGTGCGTTAGCGCTCCTGGACAGGCTACCCCACGACATTTTATGGTACTGTCCTCACCACTCTAGAATTAAATGCATTTTTCCCCCACTCACTCTCTGCTCGTACATAGCAGCTCCTGTAGCAGCTCTTCTTCTCTGCTCCTGTATCAACTCCTCTCCTCACCATGGATGCCTAAAGAGAGCTTTGTTGCTGTCTCCTGCGTGACAAAGACTGCATGACGAGAGACCAAGTTGGGGCTAACCAACCCACAATCTCGTCATTATAAAGACAATGGCCAAAAAGATATTGCCTGGCGAGTCGTAGCTCTGGAGATCAGCTCTTCACGTGAGAAATCAATTTTAATTAGGGGCTCTCTACGCATGATTTTAACACAGAGGTGGAAGAGGTACAGATCTGTCAGTAAAGGTGGTAATAACCTTGTGTGGTTTTCTGTTAACGAGCTGCAGTGCAATGTGTCCAGTGAGTGTTAGGGGCAGCACTTGATGTGTCACATGAGGCGCCACGCCATGGTGTATTTTCAGCTTAATGGGTTTTAGCAATCTTGGGCACTCAAATTAATGGCATGGCGCCCTCGTAGAATCCACTGTTCACATTATAAATGACTGCCAGTACTGTACATTCGCATATATTTGTCCCCCCTAGTTGATCACACTGTGAAGTACAATATCTCTTTTATAAATGATAAATGCTGCTAATTGGCATTCTTGTGATTAGAGTTTCGTCTTCTGCAGCATTTGTTACTTTGATATATCTGTGAGTTGTGATTAACTTAGTTAAAGAGTCTTTATTTTGGACCCCGGTAACTCCAAATGGGGTCTTTCCGTCTCTTTGTATTTCCCCTAACATTTACTCTGTCACTCCTTTTCTCTCTTTTTCACAGCTAAACCCACCTGAGTCAGCTTCTCAAGCCTTTTGAAGGGAGGGACTTTTTTAACATGGGGTAGATAAGCTGTCAAAAACGTTGAGTAATGAAAAGGTGCGAACTGCAGCCTCGCCCTTCCTCCTCATCAAGCTGCAATGGCAGCAATTTGTTTTTGGCCCAGGCAGCTGAGACGGGCTCTTCGGCCGCATCAAGCTGCAGCTGAAACGACTTCGGCGGCACTTTAAAAGATGAGGCGCATCTCACCCAAGAGGGGAATTTTTCATTTAAACTGTCATGTAAAAAGCTTATGTCATGTAAAAAGCACTTCAGCTGTCTTCATTGGGTACACAGGTAACCACCCCCCTCCCTTTCTTTTCGCTGCGCTTTTAAGATCTTCAAACCACTTTGCATCGCTAATGCTGTCAGGAAATCTTTACACATGGTGTCAAGGTGGCTTTTACATTATGAGAAGTAAACTTTTCTTTGTAGCAGTACAGTTTGTCTGCAGTTGAGCTGTTTTATTTGTATACTTTTAAGATATCTTAGAGCGATTGATGTCATGACCACCTGTTTGTCTGCCTGCTCCTCTTCCTTGTTTAATGATGTGATCTGAGTGTCTGACGGCAGAAGACAGACTGCCTGTCTATCAGTCTGCATCTGTCAGTCGCGTCTCTGATGATATGATCTCAGTGATCTCTCTGGTCTGCTCTTAATCTTATTGACATTCTCCTGATAGCTACATTTGCTCTGATTTAATGGACCAAAGAGCACATTGCCTCAGGCTTTCTCTATATGTGTGTGTGTGTGTGTGTGTGTGTGTGTGTGTGTGTGTGTGTGTGTGTGTGTGTGTGTGTGTGTGTGTGTGGTGTGTGTGGACACCTCCAGGTAAACCTTCTTCTCCTCTCAGTCACCTCATCTGCTCTTAAAAATTCTGACAGCCAGCCGGTTACAGATATAGCCACTTTAGAATACACTTTTTCACTTTGGCCCAGAGGAAATGTCTAAAAAATGATGTCATACGCTAGACAGGAATGATCTGCAGCCAAATATATAAAAATGTGCATGTGTTCCATGTGGCAAAGAGGAAAAGTAGAAAAAGAGGAAGTGTCGCTAATGCGAAACCAGACCCGATTTATAGGACCATGTGTAAACTTTAATCACACAAGTTTCCACTTGTCAGTTCCAATCAAGTTGTAATTTTTAACTTGAGCGCCTCACATCCCACCTTGTTAACTCGGACAATTAGCCATAAATAGTTAATGAAACGCCCTTCATAAATACCAAACTGCATATAAATGTGCCTGTCATTCTGTGCGAGGGGAGAAATGTCTAAAAGCCTAAAAACGGCACGGGTGTTGAAACTTGAGGGCTCACTCAGAGGTCAGGATGAGGCCATGAGGCTTTGTTTGGTGGTTTTGTTTTGCATTTGAGCTGCAAGAAAGAAAGTTGTGAGTCTGTGTCACGACAGCAATTAATGCGGCAGCTTGGAGAGCAGCACCCTTTCGGAGATGTGAAAGGAAAGGTCGGTGCGAGAGTCAGGGCTGAGAGGACTCCAGAGATTTTTCTTTGACCCTCATTTCTAGCAAAGTGCCAGATCTTTTTAGAAAACTGGAGCCTCTGCAGACATCATAACAACACTTAAAAAGTATTTTAGTTTTGGAGGTGAGGGAATCGTAGTGAAGAGCTACAGTAAAGAGGATAAAAAATAATGGTCATAGTTGATGACTAAGCAGTATCATTGCAAACCCTTTTATCCCCTTGTGACCTTCAGTCCAGCTGCTCAGCATCTTAAGAGTCTTGAACTTGCAAAAGGCAGATTTTAAAGGAGCAGTGTGTAATATTTAGGGGAGTTAAATGGTATTTAGCAGTGAGGATTGCAGATTGCAACCAGCTGAAACTTCTCCTGGTTAGAATTCCTTCAATATTGATTCTTCAGGAGGTTTTTTCTAAACTAGTATTACATAAGCATGGCAGTGCAACATGGCAATTTCCATAGGACGCGCTGCCTATGTAAATATAAATGGCTCATTCTAAGGTAATGAAAACACAATGATTCTTATTCTTAGGTGATAAAGAAAACATACCTGTTTTCTGTTCCATTTCTGCCCATATGTCCCCCTAAATCCCTCACACTGGACCTTTAAAACAATCTTCAAACTTTGATGCAACAGAAGCTTTAGCCTGATTGATGGAGAGACGCCAATGCATCTTCCAAGCTCTAATTTGTCACATTAAACATTTACAACAAGACCCCTCATATGGAGTTAAATGAGAGACAATAGTGCTTTGTTTTACAGTTAACGATTAGAGGAGATGAATGGGATTAATCAAGAAAGAGGAACTTTTGCAACCACTTCAATTGTAGTGATCAGCCAGCCGACCAGTAAGCAGGTGGTCCGGCCGCCTGCCAGAGCACTTCTTCTAACTTGGACACTTGAACACTTTGAATACCTACTGCAACTCCCCAAAGTACTGGATAAAGCTTAATAGATTTATTTAATGTTGAAAAGGGATCAGAGAGGAGAAGTCAGATGCAAGCAGTTTCAGCTCTGCTCTTTCAAAGAGACAATTAGTATCAGTGTCGTCTGGATGTGCCAACTACAATGGTGGCAAACAGAATTTGACTTGGTTAATTGGCGGTGATGCATTACAAGGAACATCACAGCTGACACAGAGAGTGCAGGACAAACTGTAACAGGACTTCACACTTAGCGCAGACGAGACATGAGGAGTGTCAGTACACTAATCACACAGGCAAAGCATGTCAGATTTAAGCAGCTGCCTCGCTGAAGCAGTGCTGTTACAGCGGGTGACAGTGAAGGTGAAGGACTGTTTGTAAGGAGAAACTGTTGTCACCTCCAAAAAATACTTCAACAACTTCATGCAGTGTTTAGAATCAGCAGTGGAATGTAACTAAATACATTTACTCAAATACTGTACTTAAAGAAACAGTTCATCCCAAAAAAAAACATGGGTTTTCTCTCTTACTTGTAGTGCTATATATCAGTCTAGATTGTTTGATGTGAGTTGCAGAATGTTTGAGATATTGGCCATAGAGATGTCTGCCTTCTCTAAAATATAATGGAACTACTGTAGATGGTGCTTGGCATGTGTCTGTGTGTTCATTTTGAGGCACTTCCTGTTCAGTACTAGTTAGTTTGAGTGATATTTTGCTGTTGAAGGCCAGGGAGCCTCTTGACACTTTTGACCCCCGGCCCTGTGCCCGCTGGGCCCGTTCAGTTATCCATCAATGTTACTTTTATTTAAGGATCTGAGTATTTCTTCCCCCTCTGATTAAAACAGATGGTTTTATATGTCATTCGTTCAACATTGACTGACTGATTAGCAGTTGCCTTTTTATCAACACCTGCTCCTTACACACACCTTAAACACTGTTTTTATTTACAATTTCTTGATGAAACACTGGATAAATTAAGTTATTTTCGCACCAGGAATAACAGCGTTTAGGCTGTCTTTTTCCTCTTTCCTGTGTTTTTTCTATTCTTGCCATAACAGGTGCTTTGTACTCTTTTGTGTGGGCCTCATACACCAAAAGTGAATTCCAATCGATGTTTTTTTCAATGTGGCTTGACGTAATTTAAAAGGTTAGGTTAAATTAGAGGTATTTTTAACCATTTAGGAAAAAAATCATTTTTTTATCCACAGGTTGCATAAGCTACTGTAAGAATGCTGGTCATAACATAACTACAGATATATCATCAGCACATAGAATATGAGATGATTATTCAAGGATCAACAACACTGATCAGATTAGAGAGATGATGGAAACTTAACAAGCTAACATCAGTTCATGTTCTATTACAAAGAATATGAAAACTAATTGTATAGCCAAACCTTGACCCATGTAAGAATTCATGTCCACATGCTTTTGGCAACATACAATAGAGAAACTCTGCACCTTCGAACATCCCAATTGCCAGAAAAAATGTTGGCATTGTACTTCTCTACAAACCATGGATACTTTACATTTGCACATTATTATGCAGTGAAAACTTAAAACTTAACATTTCAACAAAGTTGTGGTTAATGCCAGGTGTACATTGCACGATATCAGCCTGTTTCATAGCCTGAAGCAGCGTCATACCACGTTGGCATGGGTCATGAGTGACAACTAGTATTGTACACGATAATCTGTCATGTTATCTCGTGTAGTCATAGAAGACGACAACCGACGCCACGTCTGGGACACCTCACGATGTTCCAAAGAATGTCATTTCTTCATAACGGAGCACATAAAGAAATACAATTAAAAAACAGTGGCGAGGCTTTTACTCACCTTAACTGCAGAGGCTACCAGCTTCATTTGAAACAGGCTACAATGTAAACAGACCCTTATTTATTATTCCCTCTGTATTTTTATATTTTTACTATGTATCCGCACCCCTTTGCCTTGAAGTTAATGCATTGCGCCATCATTTCAAACTCAACACTTCCTGCATCTGTTTCAAATTAAAAGCCCCTCGGCTAAAATAATCCCTTTGTTTTCTACATAGGCTTTTATTATGAAACATTTGCAGGAACTTGTTGCGGAGGATTCAGTGACTTGCACAGTTTGCATGTGGATCTTCAAATGTAGCTACTGACACCTGGTTTTGGCTGGTGCATGAACAGACACAGTGACTGAAATAATAGCGATAGTGATAAAAATAGGACAAGAATAATCTGATGACATCACACACGTCATGAAGGACGACCAGGGATAATTGGCGTAGACCATTGTGTTGTCTGTCATGTCAATCGGCCAAGTCACAGCACAATTTTATGATTCTGCAATCGCCTAATGTGACATGGTGACTGTCAGAACGAACAGAAATGTTGTGTAGTGTGAACCAGGCATAAGTACTGTATTCTGGGATTTAGGGCAAAAAAAAAAAAACCACTTGCAATAAGAAAAGATTTGGTCTTAAAAACACGGCACAATCATGGCTGTAGAAGCTGTCAGTGTCTGTACAAAAACAACCACTTTTCATGGCACTATCCCAGCAGGAATCACAGCTGTGCCTAAATGAAGAAACAACTGCTTTGTGGTTAAGGTGTGGGTAGGCTTTGGCACAAAAACACTTGGTAATGGTTAGAAAAATGGCAGGTTTTGGCTCGAAACACCCAGTGTGGGGGCACAATTGTTGCAGGAACAGCAGCAGCGTCAACTTGTTGTCCCTAAAAGTCAGTGAAATCCAGCGATGTCTCCCTGAATCACAACCAGTTTTGTTGTTTGCAGGTCAGCAGCTTGGCAGGCATCTCACCAAGGTGTCACATCATCTCCTCCACCTCCAGATGTCAAATTCAGCTCACATACTATGTCACTTTAGAAATGTTGATATGATATATACGAAACATGCAATTGTAACGTAATCGTGGTTTGCAGACACATACAATTCCAACATGTTCTTCTGGTGACTGGGCTGCTTCAGACATTCACTAATTTATCAACCCACCATCCAGGCAAGTAAAACTGTCTGATCCTTCTGTCCCTGGTCATCAGGTAACATTAATTACTCGTCAAAAATTCACATCGTTCAGGTGATTCCTGACATAAACAGTCAATCAGTGGAGAGGTTTCTAAAACTGGCCAGCCACTCAGTCAGTGTGCCTGTCAGTTATCAGAAAGGGATTTGTGCCAGTCAGCCAGTCAATCATGAGGTCACTCAGTCAGTTTGGGCTGCAGAGATTGACAGAGATGGACTCAACTCTGTGTCAATCTCTTTATTCCCACCAGGATTAACCTGCTGACTCCTAACCTCCACTGTCTGCTTCTCTCTCCAGCACACACACACACACACACACACACACACACACACACACACACACACACACACACACACACACACACACACACTTTTCTCTCCTCATTGTCTTCCTCCTCTCCTCCCACCATCCTTATCAGACTGAGTGCATGGAATCTGTACCCACCTGCATCCCAGCTGGCGTCTCTCTTTCTCCACCTCACTCCTTCCCTATCTGTCTCTCTTTCTCACTTTCTTTTTTCTTCTCTCTCCCCGAGGAATTGTGTTGTTGTGTTTTAGCTTGTCACAGCAGTTGAGCTTTTCCTCACCTGTTCACAACAACTCCAGGCAAGGGAGCAGGTGTCTGCTCAAGTCTGCTGCCCAGCACCATGTGTGCACATGTGCGTGGAGTTGTGTTGTGTGTGTATAGCATTGTGCGCGGCGAAATGTTCAGCTGTCTCCAACCATTGATGCTAAAATTGGAGAGCGTGTTTTTCTCAGATAAAGAGCCTTGCCAGGAAAAGGTGTGTGTATTGAGCATATTTATTTCACCTTGATGTTACCATTGAAATCAATGACATTTCCCCCGTATTTGTAGTGGACGAAGTGTTTTTTTCTTGTTAAACTGTATTTAAGCATTTTAATAAACTGCCTTGGTCTTTTAACCCCAATTTATATTAAATGTGATATGTTGTTCCACAACAGTAAATGTGTTGAAATCTAACTAGAGATATCTTAATAAAAATTCTCGAGTCAGGTCAGTTAGGTGACCATAGAGTGGACTTTTATCGGTGTGGCTCTATAGATGGCATCCACCGCTTTGATCCAGGCCAAAAAATCTCAGCAACTACTGATTTAATTGCCTTGACATTTATACTGACATTAGTGTTTACCTCAGAATGATTTGTATTACTTTGGTGAGCCACTTTTCCTCTAGCCTTGGTTTATGACTAAATACCTGCAAAACTGATGTCATTCACATGGGCCTCAGCTGTACTTTGTGTTTAGTGCTAATTATCAAATGTTACCACTAAACTAAGATAGTAAACATTACACCTGCTAAGCCTTAGCATGTTAGCATTGTGAGAATGTTAGCATGCTGATGTTAGCATTTTCCTCAAAGCACAGTAATTAAGGCTGTAGAGTCTTAGTCTTGTTTAATGAGAATTAGTAATGTATCTTCAGCTTCACCAAACATGAATAAAATCAAGATCAAGACAATGGAAAAAATGGAAAAAAGACTCCTTGAACAAGACAATATGTGACTAAAAAAGACAAAGGCCTGGATACAGTACCCCATAATGAAAAGAAGAAGAGCTACATTAATTGTGCAGAGTCCAGGGGAGCTTAAAAAAACAAGCATGCCATATTTGACCAACAAACACCAAAATCACTGTGCCTAATGTATGAAAATTCTTTAACATTGCAGATCGAGTTCCTTTACAGTCAAAGATTTAAAAATGGGGATTTTTTTCATTTAGTATCATGCCTTCTTTTAATGGATCATAACATATTGGGGTAAGGGTAATCAATCTCCAGATGCTAAGTTTCATGATGAGACCCATTTTTTCTATAGATGTCAGTTTTTGAGCCGTGATGAAATCCAAAATGTGGCCTGCAACATCAAGTACGACTTGTTTTTAGTCGAGCCGACTGCCATCAATGCCTTTAGTTTTGTGATTGTGTGCGAAATTTACAAAAACATCCAGTGTACGTTAATTTCTGTTGGTAAGCACATTGCCCTGTCATGTTGATTAAAAAGCTGTGTATCGCCATCATAACTGACAAAAGCATTTCAGCACCTCGCTGTCATAATTTAAACGACCACTGCTGAATGAATACAAACCCTGAAAGCAAATCTGAGCAGAAACAGATTCTAAACACCAGCAATCTGAAATGTCAAGGTAAAAATACCAACAAAAGAATCCGCCAGCACTACAAAACTGCCATGTGCATTGTCCCTATGGGGAAACAAGATTACAACCAAAGCAGGTGTTGCTCACTTGCAGCCCTGAGCAGCCAGTTAACAGGAGTGAGGAGTCAGCAGTTAATGTCGGAATTAAACAATCAATAAAACAGTTTTTTTTAGCATTTGTGGATCACTGAAAACCATAAAAGGTCCTTGAGAATACATGTGCCCACAAAATATTAGGCTGATGGGTCCAGTAGTTCATGAGAGTAAGTGCAGAGAGACAGATACACAAATGTGTACACACACACACACACACACACACACACACACACACACACACACACAACAGAACACATGATCCAGTCCAGGCTTATGTCCAGTGGAGGTAACAGACAACCGGTAAAAGAGTAAATTAGCATTTCAATAAAAAAAGTGAGATAATTGTGCTCGTTCTGCAAAAAACAATGTAGTTCATTTCAGTTTAAAAATCTGTCCATGCCATCATTTGAGAGCCTCAGTGCAGGTCTGTCCATCAGCTGATCTGAAGTCAGACTCACCTGTGTGCTCAGTGTTCCATTAGCAGTGTGAGTTCATGTGGGCTTTCCTGAGATCAGTTTTCCACTGATTGGTCATCACATGAATCTGACTCAGCCACTACAGATGGTGAGTGATGAACATCATCTTGTTCCTCAAATGTGTGTGTGTGTGTGTGTGTGTGTGTGTGTGTGTGTGTGTGTGTGTGTGTGTGTGTGTGTCCAGCTAAGTGTGGGATAGATACGGGCACTGACACACTGACCATGTCTTACACGCCTCCCTGCACATCGCTGACAGCACTTACTCTTTCCTCCTATCTCTCGCTCTCTCTCACTTTTTCTGTTTTTTTTTTCATATGTCTCTCCTCTCTTCTTCTCTTTTCTCTCTCTCTCTCCCCTTCACTCTATCCATCTCTGTCTTGCCCTCACCTCGTGTCTCGCTCTTTCTCTCTGGCCTCAGGAGATAACTCTGACACCTCTGGGATAGATGCTCTCTCTCACACACACACACGCACACCTCCTTCACACACACACACACACACACACACACACACACACACACACACACACACACACACACACAACACTCCTCCATTTGTGGCCCAGTATATATACTGATAAGCAGCCCAGGTCCTCCCTGGCTGCCTCTCATAGACAAGGTAGAATAGGCTTTGTGTGAGTGCTAAGCGCCTGAGGAGCGCTATCTCCTACCTCCATAGTCTGAAGGCTGTTGTATAGCAGGGGAATAATGGGCTATAACTCACCGCTAAGCTATACTGGATTACAGTCAGGGGATGGCAATTTGTGCATGAGTTGGAGTGCGAGTGTGGTGGGATGTGTGCATGTAAATGTTGGCGTGTGTGCGCACATACAGATATAAGCAGTGTTGGAAAGTAGCAAAGTACTTTAAAAAGAATTTGGTTTTTAGGTTCCTCGACTTTAGATAAGCCTGTATTAACTGATTTTTTGCCACTTGTTGGCAGCAGATCCCCAGAGCACACATCCCCACACACTACCTTTTAAGATGAAATAGTTAGCAGTTCCCTTTTTATACATCCAGCAGATTTTGGACAACATTATCACTCGTGTTTAATCATGTTTATGGCCTGCCATTGAAAGTCCAATAGTCATACTCTTCCTCTGTTTTTAGTGTCCATCATATGGTCCTTTAGCCTCTAAATACTCAAGTGTTCACCAGCTAGTTGTTTACTTTCTCTACTGATCAGCTTCTAAAATATAGTTACAGATGTATTTCACTGCTGGAAAGTTGGCCATTTAATAGAACTGGGTGGTCTCTGCAATAGAGAGGCACAAATACTTTTGAAACTGGTTATGTGACCAGAGACAACAGAGAAAAGGGACCCTCCTGCTCAAGAGGGAGAGAAGTTACAAATACCAGAAGGCACTGTGCCACTCTAGGGCAATAAACACTCCAGCTGGTGGGTGACATAATGCAAACTCTTGAGGTTGAAACAATGGTGGCCAGCTGGCAAGAAACAATCTCATATGACAGTTTAACAGTAAGCTAAAGCATGCTTCTAAAAACATTTGAGGCGAGAAATAGGCAACTCAGTAACAGAATCTTGGTTTGTATCTGATCAGTGCTGTTTAGTTTTTCCATTTAATCTCAGTTTTTGTCCATTTTTTGAAAAAATTGCTTTCACTGTGCAGGAAACAGCATGGTGCCCAACTCCTGTTCACAAACGGTTGCTATTACAGCTACTAAACACGACACTAAAATTTATTTCTAAAACATTTTAGGCAAGAAATAGGCAGTGCAGTAACAATCTTGATTTATATTTTATTGGCACTGCCTTGTTTTGCAGTTTGATGAGATTTTGGTCCAAGTTTGATAGACAGAAGCCCCTTTCACAGTGCCAGATTTTCCGCGAATGTTGAGCCGTTTTGCTGGCCAGCTGCGACTGATCCGAGGTGCCCAATTTTCTGCCTCATAGGGTAGTCATATCGGCAAAACCCTTTTAGTTTAAACAGACTGAGACGGCCTTCCGCAACGGGAGGGGCTGTTGAAGACTTGTTGGAGGAGCTTTTGATGATGCCGCACGTGCGACCCACTGGCAGTGGATAAACAGGAAACAGCTGATAGCAGGAATTAGCGAGCTTTTAAACTGTCAATGCTGAAAAAAGACTGATAGGGCTTTCCTGCAAATTTGCACAATTCATATCTAAAAAGGGCTAGAGAGGGGGGTTAGTCTGCCTCTTGATTTCCTTCTATACACTGTTTCCATCCTGGAGGCACAGGTGGAGGGCAATATAAAAATGCTGAAGTACAGTCTGTAGTTTGAGCAACAGCTCAAGACAGCCAGGCCTCCAGGAAGTGTGCCGCACTTTGAAGCCAATTGTTGTGTGGTCAAACAGTGCCACTGCAATTTCCAAAGTTGGTCACCTGATGCCCTGTGTCCCAAAAGGACTTTTTCTCTTTGACTTACATTGCAAAAGGGATATCTGTAAATCAGTGGATACACTTTTTTTATGCCTCACCATACATTAGCTGACAATAAAATGTTTTCATAAGTAAATATTTGAAAGCAAGGGTATTTTTACATCACTGTATAACTGTTTCTGTTTACTGTAAGAAAAGGATGTTAGCACTTCTTTCACCACTGTGCTGCTGTGTGTGAGGGTGTATGCGTCTTTGTGTAGCAGTGTTTGGTGGGAGGTTGAAAATGGAATAGCACCCTTTTCCCTGTGATTCATTTCCCCTCAGTGCAGATAGAGGCAAATAAATTGCAGGGCGCAGCGGGGAGGCAGATTGAGCCACAGATCAGCATGTTGCTGGATTAGTTGAACAAGTTTCCACACAGCGCTGCTTCTGTGCCGCTCGAGGCAAGCGGAGGCTCACTGTAGCAAAAATAGAAAATAGCTTGATTGAAATGATGGCAAAGTGTAATCATTGATTTTTAAAGTGAGGGGGTCCACCCCCAGATATGCTATTAGATATCATCAGTTCAAGACGTTCAGCGCATTCCATGCGTCAGCTTGTGATAAAAGCTGTCGAGGAGGGTGATGCAATTCACCCACTATGACTTCTGATCTATAAAAATGCAAGCTGTTGCTGCATTCAGCTCTGGTCTAATGGGGCTACTGGTGTGACAAAAGTGCCTGCATATAATGGATTTCTACCTGTTGGGCTGCTGAGTCTTGGCATAACCTGGCAACTCAAGAAAAGAGTAAATAGTGCATTTAAAGTGCTTTAAGCTGGATCTTTTCTTCATGGGAGAAGAAAGAGAAGTTTGGACAATCACAGGCAGTTTCTTTTTCAACATGGCAGCAGGTGAACTAACAAGTTTTTATCCCCGGCATCTTGTGTCTTTATGCACACAAGAAAGAAGGCTGAGATGAAGGTGGACAAACAGACCTCAAAGGTACACAATCATCTTCTGCTTGTTGATTCTCATTCAGACTGTGTTTGGGTCAACGGTGAGCCATGTCTATCCCATATGTCAACATCTATGTGTGTGTGTGTGTGTGTGTGTGTGTGTGTGTGTGTGTGTATTTCTATTTACATATGTATGCATATCAAAGGGCTGGCTGAGAGGCTGCTGTGCTGTGTTTGAGAAATATCCCAAATGATTTAATATTTGAGATTTAGTATTGAAAAAGTTAATTAAATGTGTATCTGTGGGAAGGGGTCAAGTCAAGTATTCTTCAACAAGATATCAAATCATTCAGGATGTGAATGTCTAATAAAAATGTTTGTATGTAGGCTATTTGGATGGATGTGCTTAATGAGATGGATTTTCTTTTTTAAATTAACTCCTACTGTGCTTTGATCAAAACAAAAGGAACATTAAAACTTTGATTGTATTGTGTTATTTAAAAATAGCAGTACTCCAAACATACTTATATATATATATATATATATATATATATATATATATATATATATACAGTGGTGGAAAAAAGTTTTTGGACACCCTTAAAATTTTACACAATCTCAAATATTATCATGAAATATTTGTGCAAAAATCTTTTTTGTGTTTCAAAAGGTGTGGCTGCATTAGACAGATACAAATAAATACAAATTATATTTTTTTTGTTTATTGTTTACAAGAAAAACTAACAAAACTAAATTCTTGACAGTTTCAATATGTCAGTTCTCAACATTGTCGGTATCAAAGTCAACAAATAACAGAGAATGTGTTCAAAACTGAACAAAAAATAATTAAACCATCACATCATCAAATTAATATGTAGTAGTCCTGCCATTGGCACATAGTAGAGCTCTAATCCTGGTTGGCATGTTCCCTACGAGCCTTTCACATTGTTGAGGGGTAATCTTGTCCCATTCTTCTTGAATTACTGCTTTTAATTCTTCTAAATTCTTTGGTTTATGCTTTGAAATAGACCTTTTGATAATCCACCACAGATTTTCAATGGGGCTCATGTCCGGGGATTGAGCTGGCCACTCTAAGACCTGGATACTGTGCTCCTGCAGCCAGGTTCTACTGGCCTTGGATGTGTGGCAAGGGCATTATCTTGTTGAAACATCCAGTTTTTACCTCGACGGAAAAGTGCACGCGCAGAAGGGAGCATGTGGGTTTCGAGAATGGTACAATACTTGGTAGAGTTCAATGTGCCATCACAAATGGTGAGATGACCAACACCAGCAGCACTCATGCATCCCCAAACCATGATACTACCTCCACCATGCTTGACAGTAGGTACTGTACGTGCTGGAGATAATGCTTCGTCTGGCCTTCTGCGTACCCTCACATTAGTAGGAGGAAGATAAAGCTGGAAACTGGACTCATCTGACCACAAAATCTTCTAATTCCTGGCTGTCCAGTTCTTGTATGCCTGGGCCCAACGACGCCGGGCTAACCTCTGTCTCTCATTGATCAGGGGCTTCTTGATAGCCTTGTAGGACCTTAAGCCATGATCTAAAAGTCGGCCACATACAGTGCGGGTGGAACACTGGACACCAGTTTGGTTTGACCACTGCTGCTGAAGCTCCTATGATGTCATTCGGCGGTTTTGCCTGCACATGCGGATCAGGATGCATCCATTTCTTGCTGAAGAAACCCTTGGACACCCAGATCTTGGTTTGTCTTCCAAGCTGTTGGTTCGTCTGTATTTCTGCAGAGTGTATCCAACTGCTGAAGGACTGCATCTGCACTTCCTGGCTATCTGGCGGCAGCTGTACCCTTCCTGGCTGAGAATCTTTATCTTCAGGCGTGTTTCCTGCATTAGGTTCCTTGTTTTAGCCATTTTTGTGTCTGAAGAACTTTCAAATGTGCTGGCTTTATGTAGACATGAAGCTTGGCAACAAAAAATGTGTCTTTTAATAAAAAGAACGACCTTTATCACTGGTACCAAAATGACCCAATACTCAAAATTTCTTATGTATTTTCATGGAACCAATCAATTTTAAGTTTTTGATGGCTTTTTTAGGATTTATTTAGTATTTTGGCTGTGACTGTACTAAAAGAAATTGCACTTGAAGACCTAAGAGTGATTCTTAATGCAATATTTCACAAATGCATGGGGTGTCCGAAAACTTTTTTCCACCACTGTATATATATATATATATATATATATATATACTTATATATTTAATCCTTTCTTATTGTAAAGTTGCCCATAACACATTCACTCAGCCCCTACTTTCCCCACTTTATCTCTTTCTGTTAATCAGAGCACAAATGAGCAAATAATTAGCTTGCTAGCCACCCCACAGTCCCCCTGCCTCACTCCCTGTCGCTGTTGACTGCTGAGAAGACAAGACAAGACAGCAGCTCAAGACACTGACCTTTTGGCAGCAGCTGTAATGACTCAATTTTGGCCAGCACAAACCTCCAAGCGTTGGGTGTGACAGTGGGCTGGTGGCCAGTGGCAGCGCCAGGTCTGACTTGTGTAACAGCAGCAACAGAAAGTTTTCTGATCCAGTCAGGAGTTGTGGCTATGTGGTCCCCTAGCGCTCGGGTTTGTGCTGGCTGGATTTGGGTGGCAGCGGCTGCTGACTGGGGGTCTGTCTCTGGAGCTGCTGCCCACCGTCCTCCCATTAGGTGGTCTGTGGCACCAGGAAGTGAGGTGGAGGACACACTGTGATTTGAGACTCTAGCTAACATTAGCTAAACATGAATATGAAGCCTGTGCCTTCAGTTAGTAAAAGGCCAATAATTTGTGAGCAATATTTTCTGTCCATCTCTGAAATGCTTTGCTGATATTCAGACTGTCTATAAGACTCTTTTTGATAAGTATGCCTTCCTATTCTGGGTTGCTCTGCAGCGTAAGCAGTTGTTGCCAAAGTTGGAATAGCAACTTTCTCTGCAGCGCTCTCCACTATTGAATCAGGCTGTCACTGTAGGGACATGTATGCACATCTGCATTTGTAGAACAGCTGATAGCAATGCCTTCTCTTTATTAAAAATGGCTTTATTTGTCAAATGCAGTCAACGTAAAGGACTGAACAGTTACCATGAGCATAATGGGGCACAAGGTCAAATGGGCGTCAGGTACAGTTAAAGATGTGGAATAGACAGTATTACAATATGTACATTTAGAAATGCATGTGCTCCTTGAAAATGTTTATCTTGTTTATGCCTTCTCTCTGTCTGCCCCAGCCTTCATAATACTGCTAAATTTTACAGAATGTCGATTTATCAGCAATTGAATCAACACAAGTGAAATGATCAACAGGTGAAGACAGTATAATTGATAGATTTGCTGTTAAATTTTTAAAGAGATCAATTCAACAAGCAATAAAATCACAGATAAAAAATATTCTTACGCGCAGTAATGTGGGAGATGTGAGCAAAAACTCTAACTCAGTGTGTTAGCTGAAGTTCAAAATGGCCCAAACCCACAAGTGTATGCCAGGGGCAGCAGCCTCAGGGAGAACAACAGAGTCAAAGCAGATATCTGAAGTGTTTGAGGTTTGCTTTTACTGACTCGCTCCCCACATATGTTGAATGATAAAGGCTCACGGCAGCTCAGGTGTTGGATGATAAGTTTCATATTCATCACACTATTTTGAATTTTATCTCTCCTGCACTTTAAAAAAAAAATCATTGTGCCCTTTTAAAGTTGTGTCATCTTTAACTTCATTTTCGCACCTTTTGTTCAGCCGCTGTTCCTCGGCTTAAATTAGCTCTTCGAATTTTACGGCAGCTATTTTAGTTATCTCTCCTGCCTCTTTTAGCTCCTCCTCCCAAGGGCCTGAGAGCCTTATCCAGCTGTCTCAGACTGTATAGATGTGAAGTAAATACAGATGATATAAAAGAAAGGAAACAGCGTGGACGTCTCCCATAAAGTCCTGATCTGTGAGCTACTTGTTTACAGATCTGAATCTCATGCTTATCTTGACAGCTACAGTGGTGTAAAATAAAGTAGTAGAACAGTGATTTTACTCCACTGAACCCAGGAGCTGCCAATCTACTGTTGCCTCATTGTTTGTTTGTTTGTGTTTGTGTTATATAGGGAGCAAGGTAACTGTTTTTTTTTTCCTAATGGAATTTGGCCTTGAAGTGACCATAGATTTCAAGTTTCATATTCAGTTCAGATTCTCGTTGGATAGGGCTGTCTGTTTGGGAAGTCCTGAGCATACGATTGGATAAATGAGACTTGGATTACACTGCACAGGTTTTGTGTGAGTTCGTAAACAGATGTTTTGACAGTTTTGCTGTTGTTAAACATGGACCCAAATTACCTCAATTAATGGAGAATTTTATGGTTTTGGAGTCTTTGTTCACTGTAGAGGCACGTGAGAAAAACAGTTTTCTTCACAAATTCAACAGAACTGGTGATGTGTGAATGGTGTGCAATTTACCATTCGAGGGATTAAGTATTCTTTTATGTGCGGTGGCACGGTGGTTCAGTTGTTAGCATTGTCGCCTCACAGGTCTCTCCACCTCTCCAGGTTGTCCAGCTTCCTCCCACAGTCCAAAAACATGCAGGTTAACTGGTGACTCTAAATTGGCCGTAGGTGTGAATGTGAGCATGAATGGTTGTCTGTCTGTATGTGTCAGCCCTGTGATAGTCTGGCAACATGTCCAGGGTGTACCCCACCTTACAAAGAACTACAACAAAATCCCCCTAGCATCTTAAAATATAGTACTTTGGTATAACTCGTTCCACCATTAATCACAAAAAGGCAAAGAATAAAGAATTATAGATGGTGTAATGTGGTACGAAATCCAGTCCAAGTGACACCAATTGTCTCGTCTGTCTGTCTGTCTACTGATGCAGTCACAAAACTTTACAGATGTGTAGTTGAAACCAGAAAGGTTGAGTTTGAAGCCCCCACTCTAGCGTCTCACCTGCATTTGTTTCAAGTCACACATCGCTGTATTGTGGATGGAGTGATCCCATGTCACGATGGTCTTTCTTAATTGCCATCGATGAAAATTAGAAGTGGAGCTATTAGCTATTTCTTTCTGCTTTCCTTCTCGTCCCCTACCTCTCTTGGCCAGACCATAATACAAGCAGTATAGCTGCCATGGCTACCACCAATCTGGTCAGCCTTAATTGGAGTACCTTAATGAAGTTTTCTGATAAGAACAAAGAAGATTGATGAAGGGAGGGAAACAGAGGCACAGGGGTAAGAGGGAATAGCAGGCTGGGTCAGATGTTGAGGAGGGTTTCCTTCTCTCACGATATTGACTTTGTGTGTGTGTGTGTGTGTGTGTGTGTGTGTGTGTGTGTGTGTATGAGAAAGAGAGAGAGAGCGGGACAGACAGAGAAAGTAGGAAGGGAAAGAGGATATTCTTGTTTCTAAGAATAGACTGTGAAGACAGAAGCAACTGTGACGTGACATGTGTGTTGTGGTGAAAGTGTGTGTGTGTTTGTGTGTGTGAAAGTGTGCAAGAGACTCCAGGCATTCCGCGGATCGTTCAGTGTTTAATCCACCGCTTCGCCGCCCTCGTCATTCCCAAGTGGCAACATCCACTATCCGCCAGATCCCCAAGGGAAGGGGTGGAGAGAACAAGAAAAAAAAGGAAAGAGGGGAAAGAAGTGAGAGAGAGAGAGGAATGAGGGGAAGATAGGGAGATAAAACCTGGATAAGAGGAGAAAAAGATGAACAGACAGAGAGGGAGGTATGTAAGGAGAAGAGAGGCGATAAAAAGGGGAAGAGGGAGGTGGAAATGGAGATAATCACTGAAACATGAAGAACAAGAGAGTGAGAGAAAAGAGGACAGATTTAGTAAAAGTAGCAATGAAAGGGAAAGAAACAAACAGACATGGAGGGGAAAAGAGAAACAGGAGGACAGAGAGGGAGATGGAGCGATAGAATGGGTCTCTCCTCAGTTCACTGGATTCCTTTCGTGTTTCCAACTCATCATCTCCGTAAAGGGAATCAAAGATGAAATGAATAGCGTGATCTGGGGAGAGCGTGGGCGGACTGGGGGATGTGTGTGTGTGTGTGTGTGTGTGTGTGAGTGTGCGCGCGCACTGACTTGTTTTTGTCGGAACATGTACAGTACTGCATCTTCCTGTGAAGTTATATTTGAAATTGCACTTCATGGCACCTCTGTGGGTTTGCGTTCTTGCTTGTCTATGTGGGTGTCTGTTTGTATGTGTTGCAGAAAGAATACATGCATTATAAAGTGCTGTGCAGTGTATGTGTGTATTTCAACCCTGTCTCTCTCCTGCAAAATATATACTTAATATTACAAGTGCTTCTTGCCACATATTTGTCTGGTTCAGTCAGTGTGACGTTCTTTAACAGCATAGGGTCACTCAGAGGAGGTTAGGAACATAAACCAGCTCTGTTTTCATTAGTTAAAATCACCTGAAAATAAGAATCATTATGTTTTCATTACCTTAGAATGAGCTTAGAAAGAACAGGTCCTCTGTAGACCGGGCCACAGTAGTTCTCCGATGTGTGCTTGGCAGAAGTTCAGCAACCTCACCGCTAGATGCCACTAAATTCTGATAACATCTAGACCAGATGATAATGGCTCATGCTACCGTAAGTGTCTTTCTTTCTATCCAAAATTGACAGCCAAAACTGTGTGCTTAAACTGCTATCTTGATGTTATCTTAGTGAGGTTTCAGCAGAATCCTGCACGGGTCCAGTTTTTCAAACCAGCACCCAAAGGGCTCAGCACCAAAAAGGACCCATTACCCATAACTGTCTCCAGTTCAAATCCAGAACTGTACCAACCGGTGAATTCAAGTCCCATGATCTGACCTGCGATCAAACCAAGCTGTTACCCTCAGGGCCAGAAAACAAAGCCAACACAGAAGTGCCAAAAACTGCAGTTCATTGAACAGCCACTTGAGGCTGGCTCCAGGAGTGAGTCAGTCCCCATAGACCCTCATGTCAAAATGCCCAACTTTGCAGCAGAGATAAACATGTTTACAGCCTGGTACAAAAAACCTGTTGTGGTCACTCAAGCTAATTTCAGCAAACTCCACAAACCAGTGGGTGACGTCCCAATAGGTACGTCCATTAGTTTTAGTCTATAGATTGAAGAACACTGTTCTATAGTTACACCATTTTGAGTTATGTGCTGTCCCACTCAGATGTGCAAAGGACTCCCTAAGTCAGCGTCCACGTGTTGCTGATTCCTGCAAAGTGACACAATGATAACTGATTTTGAAGTACTCGTATGTCCACATATCCCACGTAACTGCCCCGTTGCTATCAGTCAGTTGCATCCTCAGCTGTTTTGTCAAATGTCCTCTGCATATTCGTCCATCTGCCGCATGCCACAGTTGTCGTATCAGGCAGAAGCTGTTGAGTGTCCACACAGCTAGCAGGCACCTGTGATTACTTTTGTTCTCACCCCCTGCCAATCTGCTCTCAGTTCAGTTCTACTCATCCCATACTTGTGACGTTGTATGATTGTGTTTTTTACCCATTAAAAAACTTTTTTGCAAGTTACCTGGCGGGTACCTGAGAGTAGCTGGTCCAGTCAGGACTCTGGGTATTAGAGACAGTGGAGAGTGACACAGTGGGGTGTTATAGTGCAAATAAGTGGTAATAAAGTTGATACTATAACACTGTTCAACACTGTAAACTACTAGCTTACAAGCAGTAAGTATTACTACCTATCTACTATCAGTGACATGCTAGCGATCCTTCCTTACTGTATCCTGTCCATTACTGACAGTTGATTGCTGTATTTATGTCAGGGTGGGAGGTGAAGGTGACGTAGCCTCGAACTTCGAGTTTCTAGAGGACAAGAATGAAGTGATTATCTGTTGCAATAAAAACTATAAAATGGGACCTGGAATAATATGTAGTGTGATAAGGTGACTGTACATGTAATTTATTAACTAAAAGAATAAGAAAAGTGGTTAATCCGTGAGCTCCATAACAGCCTCCATCCATTCAATACACAGCATCACTTCCCTCCATTCAGAGCCAGCTCTCCTTTCAGTGCAGCTCTACCGCAGTGTCTTCAACAGGCTGAATAATGTCATAAATACCATCACAACTATTGATCTGTTCAGCGGACACATAGCTTTAAAGTAGACGGCAGGTAGTGCTTTAATTTATTGAAGTTGTGTACTGTACGGCTATAATCAAACCAGAGAAGCTCGTAGAGATCTGAGGGCCTTGATAAATAATTATAGATATTGTTATAAAAAATTACTTTTGAACTTAGTGGTACGAGATTTATGGGATTTGAATGGCTGCCTGTGGAGATTACACTTCACCAAGCACAGTGGGGGAAAATAAATTGACTGTGAAGGTATAAAAAAAAATGCAGGAGGCTTCATCTTCACACATATCACACAGGCTTCTCTTGCAGTTGGTGTTGATTCATACATTTGTGTAAATGGAAGCATATCTGTTCTGTGAGATGTCAAAAACTCTCAGAGATGCTTTAAAGGTGCTGGCAGTATGGATTGCCCTTGAGACACACAAAAAATGTTCCGGTTACCATAAGAACAAGGTTTGGGTAAAACATTTGAAGTCAGCCTATCTTTTCTTTCGCTTCAAGATGTGGGTGGTTACTTTTTTCAATATTTAGTCAAGCCAGCTTTGCTCATATAACCCAAAGTCACAACTTAGTTTCAGAAGGCATCACAGTAAATATCCAGTAACCAAAAGATAAGGAAAAACTCTACTTAAGGAAAATATTCAATCAAAACTCTGATCTTTCTCCCACCTAATTAAGTGTTTTTTGTTGCCTCCACAAAACATTTGAAACATAATTGTAGGTTAGTTGCCAGGATACTTTTGGTTATACTAATGAAATGCAGTATGTTGACAGTGAACACTGAAGAAATCTTCAGTACACATGTTGCCTTGTTATGTTGATGGGGAAAAAAATCAGGAATCGTTGCATTTTGTATGAAACACGTGGTATTTTTTCCTACAAATTACTTGTGACTGTGTTGTGTACTTTTTAAGGGCTCCAGATCATCATTCTGCATCTCCTGTCTGTGAGGCTGTGTGTGCTTCCCACTGAAAAGTGTTTTCAGTTGGTTTTGGTTTCCTACCTCTGATGAAGAACAATGCACAGCTGCTTAACTTTGTCTCGGAGAGAGAGTCCCAAATGAGATTCTGTGTCTGTCAGATAGTCTGATAGTCAGATCAGGAGCAGGATTGGGTAGTGGGGGTAAATGGAGTGGTGGAGGCTTGCATCTGTCCATCCTGAAATCACAACTGACAACAGCAGTGAGAAGAACAGTTTTAAACTCGACAGCAACGGTTTGATTGGCTGAGGGAGACTGTGGCAAAATCTGGTTGGATTCATTTAAGGTTCTTTCTCTCTTAACCTAGCTGTTTTTTAAAAAACAAACTCAGGTCTGTTTGCACGGTTAGTACAGTTAGTACAGTTTGTGTAAGAGCTGTCAATCAAAACCTGGTAGGGACCACACAACAAAATCCAGACTGTAAAGGTTGATCTTGGTCCACTTCCAAATGGACTCTGGTGCAGTTTGTGTTGTGGTGTGAAATAAAATAAACCAATCATAGGATTTTATGACAGCAGATATGTGATTTTAGCATGTCTTTAATAGCTTTGCCAATAATAAATCCATCTGCTGATGCTGAAATGTGTCCACAATCTCATAATTACTCCCGATAAAGGCCACATATGCCATAACTCATTTATACTAATATATACATGTAGCCATGATTACACATGTGCAGGTCAGTGATGATATTTTCCCTGATTAAAAAGCTGTTAAAACTGTCATCATTGTATCACTCCATTACTGTGTGTACTTGTGTGTTCATGTATTCCATTAAAAATGGTGTGACAGTGATCCCACAATACACACAAGACGTCTTCTTTTCATCCTGTCTCTATGTTAGTCATAAGGTATAACATGTGATTTGCAGTCTAATAATAGCCCACTAATAATGCTTGCAATTAGTTATTTCCTGTGAGCTCTGACACCAAACAACAGAAATATGAACGCCTGAGAAGCATCGAAGAGCCACTGGTCACTAGAATTCGATTTCCCCACGTGGGTTCTGATGATGCAGGAGGACAAACGCCAAAAGCATCCAATCACTGAGTTACCTGTCAGTCGGTAGAACTACATCTTTACTTCTCTTGGTTTGTTTGCACAAAGTCAGTGTGAACAGGTATTGAACCAAAACTAAAATGCAACATTGCATAATTTTTTTTCCGCCTTGGTGTGGACCAAATGAACCGAACTACAGGTGTGAAAGCGAGATAGTCAGCTGATAGAGTAAAAGCTGAGAGCATAACTTTTGCAAAGCTTCATTTGTCACCGGAATTTTATGTTTTCCTTTTCACTAGAAATCACTAGAATGCAGGAAATGAAGGATTGAGGCATGAAAATTCCTGATGGAGTACCCCAGACCCCTGCTTAATGTGGTTGAAAATAAACCTACATGTATGCCCTTGGTGCTTTTGTATAGGGTTATTTATGGTCTTGTGTGATAGAGAGTTATTATCATGTTCCTGATACAGTAAATACTCGTTGAGATAGCAAATATTTCATCTGTCAATAGTTAATTAAAACGTGTGTGTGTATATTTGTGTACTTGCATTTGCAGTTATATTAGATTTGAGCTTTTTAATCATTTTCCTCCTTGTTCGCTGAGCAGCAGGATGAAGAGATGCATCAGTGTGTGTTTGCGTGCGTGCCGAAATCGATAGGCCATCTTTGACACGAGCATGTGGTATTTAAAACAGCTTCCAAGCAACTAAAGGGCTTCTGATTTTGTTTACACAACCCCGTCATCAGCTCCTATTAGAGACGAGGAAAGAGAAAGAGAAAGTGAAGGGATGACAGAAGAGAGGAAGAGGCAAACAAAGAATCATTTTTTTCTCCTCCTCTTTCCCTCCTGTCACATCTGTCTCATCACTCTCTCCTCCTCTTCTCACCCCTCGCTCCGTACATCATCTTCCTTTCATCAGTCTCCATCTGTCAGTTTAACCTGGCTGTACGTGCACAAACGCACACTTACACTTACAGTACATCTGCACTCACACACACCTGCGCTCTCCTCTCTCTCCCTCTTGATCTGTTTGGCACAATCACACACTTTTTCATTTTAAAAAATCTCGGCTTCAAGGACGGCATCATGTCTTCCTTTATATTACCTGCTGTCTCACCCTCTCAGTGTCCGTTCATCCGTCTCCACCTGGCAGACTAGATTATATATCTGCTCTTGTCAGACCGGGAGACGTCTTCACTTGGGTTATAAGTTTCATTTCCTGTCCACTCATCCATCCGCCCATCCATCCATCCATCCACACCTTCATCCATCAGTTTCCTTTAGTATCCGTCCATCTCTGCACGCAGACATGGATGTGCTATAATGGAGGCTTATCTTCAATTTCACTCTTGGATCTGCCTATTTTTTTTCCCAGGTATTGTTTTTTTCTCGCATCGCTCTTTACTGTCATACTCTCACCTTTAACCGACTCATTTTCCACACTAGCGTCATGCACATGTTCACCTGGTACCCGTAGGATTCACAGATAATTTTAATGTAACACACAGATGTGGGTTTGTTCTCTGAACAAACTGAATTTTGGTGATGTTCTGGTGAAACGTGAGCTGCGTGATCATGATGAAGCTGAAACAAAGACTTTAAATGAATGATTTTTGTCAGAAAGAGTAACAGCAGTCCGTGTGCATTAATTATCTCCTGGAGAGTTTCATGCATTTGGTCATGTTTGTGCATGTGTGTGTATCTGTCTGTCTGCAGCTAGTCAAGCAAACTACTGGACCTGTCAGCCTCAAGCTCAAAGACCTCTTGTGGTTGTGGTGATTCACAATAGTTGAAAAACCTATTTTATTGACTGTTTTATACCCTTATTCACTGCTGACTCTTTACTTCTCTTAACCAGCCGCTTTGATCTGCAGATTTTCCATACGTCAGCTCAGCTAAAGACAACAAGCCTTGCCATCTGTTGCAGGCCACATATTGGCCTTCACTGTGGCTCAAAAACAGACATCCACAGAAAAGTTTGGTCTCATTTTCAACCAGAGCATCTGCAGATTAATTCCATACCCAATATGTTATGATCCACTAAAGTTAGGCACAATATGAGATGAATTAATCTCAGTTTTTCCCATCCGCCATCTTGACTGTCAAGGAGTGGGCAGGGACATTTCCACCAGTGCAGCTGCGCCGCTCTGCAGCAGCCATGGCTGCGTCCCGCTTTTGTTTTGTGTGCCGTACGGCATCCGACATGCCGTAGCCTACTGCCTGATTTTCTAGTACACTTGCAAATTTTGTTGATTTGTTAATTTTCCTTGATATTTGTGCTTCTACTATAAAATAAATCAGCAGGCATTGTAGTTAATTTTTTCTTTTAGTCTATTTTAATTGGGTATATTGTTGTTATTTCCATCTTGTTGTGCTGTAGCCTAGAGACAAAGTTAGTACCATTAAAATCCCAATTATAGGTGACATGGATCACAGATTCGTGGCTGTGCTTCGGTCATGAAAAATAAATTCATCCCCATAATTACACTGTATCTATATTTCATACAATGTCTGCAGCTGTGATCTGTGCAATGCATTGCAGCTCCATCAAAAATAGACAAGGCGCGTATTTTTCTGGGGAGCTTCCAAAACATACTGCAGCACATCTGCTGGAATTGTGTAGAGAGGTTGCGATCAGCTGGAGTGGCTGCATGGCAGAGATCTGCAATCCACTGAGTGCACTTTCCTAGTTGTGTCTTGTTGTGTGTTGTCTTATGTTCCAGTGCCAATGACAAATTTCCCTTTTATGCAAATGAAATGGACAATAAAGCCATCTGACTCAGTATTATTTTAACCCATTTTCTTTGTATAATTAAAAGAAACAACAACAAAAACATCTTTGCAGAAAAGATCCTGGAAAATGAAATTACATTTTTGTAAGGCTTCATGTTTCCCATCTCAAATTCAAAACAGTTTTCAATCAGTTTCTTGATTGCTTGTTTGTAGTTTGGCCCTCCTACTGCAAAAAAGTGATTTTCAATTACTGCAACATTCAATTACTGTAACATTTACCTTAACTGCACACCTGCTGTCCTCATAGACCTTATTTGTGTGCTTCATCTTCTTCTGTTGTTCTTCCTTTTACCTACACAGTAAATTGTTTTCCTGCACTGTCATTGTTGGGAAGGATAAATATGTTATTATTTTTAATCAGCATTTCACTGTTCCACCATCCACCACTGAAATCTTAAATGATAAGGCTGTTTTTTTTTTCTTATTGTCAACAACTCCCGCAAAAAGATCAAGACTCATGATGTCTTACTTCAACAATTACATAAACAGGTAAATGCTACATTTGTTTGGGGACTATTTTTTAGCTGCAGATGTGCATCAATGAGAATTTACAGCTCCAGGAAATGTACATGTGATTGATTTTTGATAAACTACAGTGAGTGTTTATGACAGTGAAGGAACACTACTATGCAACTTTGTGGCTCATACATGTACAGTATTTTGATAGATTTTGGACAACAGCAGAGCTCTGTGGCACAGGTGCAGAAGATATATCAGGATTCAGGACAGACAATATTGTAGTAGGATCAATTTCTCGTTGGTGTTGGTATTGACCAAACGTCTGTTATCATTTTTATGTGGAACTGTGATATTTATAGATTAATAGCTAAACACTGTGGTCTGACCTATCTAATGTTTCTGCTGTGCTTATTTTATGTACTGTGTTGCTTTGCTAGCATCTTTAATAAACCAAGCAATGCACAGCTGTGGACGGTGGCTGCAGCACCATACGTGCTTTAGCCACCTAAAAAATCAACATCAGATTAAGTGTAAACTATATTTAGAATATTTTCTGGTCCACTTTACCTTACACACAGACCGACTGAGGCAGCAGTAGACCAGCAACTCCAGAGTTCTGCAAAGTAAAATGATTGCTTTTGTCAATGGAATCTGGTGGGTCTGAGATAACAACTTCAGCTCTACATTGGAAAGAGCTGTCTGACAGCCAGGTTAAGTGGTAAAAATATTATAAATATAGTGCTTGCTCAAGCTGATATTGATTTTTGTACTTTTACGTTTTTTAGGTGGGCCTTTTCTTCGGTGCCTAAATAACCAGTTGAAGTAGCATCTGCTCAGCACCCTTTCTTTTTGATGCAGGGATTTTCTACCTTCAAGTTATTGTGGTTCGGTCTGTTATGAGTGACTTTGTAGACAATAAGAAAAACATAAAATAGAACCAGAATTTTTATACTGGAAAAATAGTGCCCTCAAAGCAAAGATTTCCCATTAACATATTGGGAAGTGCAATTTGCTTCCAGTCTTCTCACTGATGTCTTTATTTGTTCATGGCAATTGTGTTTATGACTTTAAATGAATGTCATGGTGATGATGACAGATTTTCAAACGTGACATAAAGAAACGGTCATCGAAGCAGTTTAACAAACAAATTCCTATAACTCACGTGGTTTGATTCATGATTCATGTTAATAAGTTTCAGCTTATCATCTTGAATATATAAATAACACATCAATCCACAAAGTAAAGAGGCAATAAAACTGAATTGTGAGTTTATCTTGACACTGTCTCGGAGTAATTATCAGACTAGAAGATGCAGCGTTAATAGCAGGAAGCCAACCCCTTGCAGGCTGTGATTTACACACGTTAGTTTCAGCTGTATCAATATATTAAAGCAGTGGTGCTGTTTAAAACTTTGTCACCTCCTCATGAATTTTAATGAACACTGAATCACTGTGGGTTTTTTCACTCATAACTAACTTTCACTGGGAACCTCTGACATGTGCAAACTATTCAGCATTATGCAGTACAGTGAAGCCTTTAAGAACTGTATAGTGAAGTGATATATTTTCTTTTTCTTTCAATTTGTCCCTGTACTCTGTAAATTTGAGTTAGAACAGTGACTCAAGTGAATGTGCTGAATTTCAGCTTCAAAGGTGTTTTAGGTGAACATCCATCAGCCAAGACTCCTGAAGAAAATTTTGGGATTGTACATGTCTGCAAACCACAGATAGGTATTATTTGTACATTTCACACTTAGCATATCAACATTTCTACATTTAGGTAGTCAGGGGCAGGTAGTAATAGATTACAAGTAACGCACATGAGTACTTTCATGTTCCTGTTTTGAAATGGTGTTTGCACTCTACTGGAATATAATCTTGAGCTAGTGATCTACCTTTTATTTCGCTACATTTGTCATTTATACCGTCAGTACAACTAGTCTGCTCTACACGTGGAGATTGAGTGTGGGGGAGTGGGAGGAGCGCACGTGAGGGGCATCTCTGCTGCAGCTGCCAAGTTGCCAGCTGCCTGGAGAAAAAGAAGCACCTCCTGTCTTTTGACCACGACGTGATAATGACGGCGCAATATCCAGAACAAGAGGAAGCTTCAAGCGACAGTCCCTGACCACGTCTGGCCACATTTTGTATACCAAAATCTAAAATCGACAACAGTTACTTCTTTTGTGTTACAGAGATAACAAGTCAACATAGAAGAGGGCTTTTTAAAGAAAATTATATCAACATTTTTTTAAAAACATGTCTGGAGGGGATCTTAGTGTGTATGTTTGCTTTTTGAGTACTTCCTGTCTACCAAAACAGGGTGGATAACTGTAGAAGCAGTCAGAAGTGTTTAATCTGAAATCCAATGTGTTGGAGCACAAAGTCCACACAAAAAAAGTGTGTCACTGTCACTGTCCAAAAAGACTGCATTATAGTGAGATAAACCACCTCACAGCTGAATTCATGTTTCCTGTCTTTTGTCTTTTGTGTACAGCACTTAGGGAAAGTCTTTGAGACAATACACAAACGTTTATATAATCCCCTTAAGGATATGTTTTTTCCCTGTGATTAAGAGCGTTTGGGTGTCAGTCTTCTACCTGTAATCCCAGTCAGTATCATCCTCTTGGGTATTACTGTTGTATTTTATATAACACCTTACGTGATAAATTACGAATGTGCTTGTTTTACCAAGAATTGTATCGTGTCATGTCACATATGTGGCCCACCTCTCATGAGACTCCAACACATTTTCATTCTTAAATGAGAAAAGGAAATGCACTGACTCACATTTATCTACAAGGCTCTGCTTTTGAAGCTTCCTCTGTACATAAATCCAGTAATTATGGGATTACCATACCATAAGGGATTGCTGATCACGGCACGGGGTAGTTTTAAACACTCCACACATAAATCTTGGTGTTGGCAGCAGCACATTATGAATGTGACTGAAAATTTTTTTACAAAAACAGCTCCTGGTCCACCTCGATAATTTTAAAGCAGTTTTATAGCAATCCCATTTTCTGTGATGTTTTGATTGTTTTGTATTGTATTCTATGTTGCTCCTTCATTTACTGAACTTTTCCTTGACAGAGTCTTGAGGAAGATTAGAATACACATACTGGAAGGAAGGAAAAGCAACATACTGTATGTCACAGTTACACTTTAAAGGAGCTGTACGCAACATTCAGAGAATAAATGTAGCAGCAAACAAATCTTTGCTTTGAAAAGGTATGTGGAGTAATGGCTAGCTCTGTCAGCACTGTTGTTGCTGTTGTTAACACCATTTGCACTGTTGGCACTGTTAGCTGTTTGAGCTGTAAGGTGCTAGCCACTAGCTTAGCCACCTCCATGTTGAGAGCTGTGTGAAGGCAATCCCAGCTCAGACTCTGATTCAAAGATACGCTCTGAATGTCACGAGTGGTGCTGAATCAAAGAAATATCTTGAAAAGTCAAAATAAATAGGTCTGTACACCAAGTAGCATCCCTGAAAAGGATTTTAATGCTGTGTAACATTTTGAGCCAGAGGCTCTGAAGTCTGAGGAACAGCCGCTGGCTCAAAATGTTATGCTGCATTAACTCCTTCTAATCAGAGCTGCTTGGCATAGAGATCTATTTGTTTCTACTTTTCCACATACAGCTCCTTTGACATCTCACATTACTAAAACAAAGCAAAATGCAAAATCTTTTAATGTTTACAGATGATTACCGTTTGAAAATGGTTATGTTTATATTGGCTCAATAATATGACTGTTTAAATTAATTAAGAATCAGGAGCTTAACGCTCATTTTTGTTTGTGTAGTCAAACTATAGATGTACAAAGAGACCTGGATACAGCATTGGAGACAGGGCACCATTTTTCTTATGACAGCTCAGCAGTGCATGAAGAGAAGTCCATATCTTTCATATCATGGGGCCCTTAAGACAAGTGCACTGAGACTTCAGCCAGCCTAATCAGCTACTTCCGACTACAGTTTGAATGGGATTAATGATGTAAACATGTGGCTCTTCTAGACTTGGACTGGATCAAATCTTGTTCATCAAATAAGTCCTTTCGCGGGGACGCTTAAGAAATGTATCCTCTGATTTACAGTCATTTCTTTCCCAATAAAAGTCTATGGGAAAATTCTTCTGGTCTTCATGGCATCACGTGAAAGATGAAACAGTTGTAGTTATACAGTTTGACTACTACAAAAATTGGCTTCAAAGCCTGCCGCACTTCCAGGGGGCCTGGTTTAAAACAGAATGCAGAGTAAATATTGCAGAGTAAGATTCCACACAAAGACAATGGAAAGAGGCAGGTGAATTCAAATCTTCTTTTGGCCTGTGCAATGTCTGAGCTCTAAGCGAAGCAACCAAACAGAGTTACATCGGACTCATCATACTCATAGTACACGGACTGCATAGCTCTACACTGCAATATAAGAACTATGCTGTTTCTCTAGTTTTATTGTAACTGGCAGACACTGATGTTTAGCCTGCAGCTTTAACCTTAATCTTTTAGTGTATTATTATGTATTATTATGTATTTAACCTTCAAAAGTACAAGACTCCTATGCAGGATTCTGCTTTTAAACCAGTCAGATGGAACCTTTAAAAAGACAAACAAAGACTGTTTTCAATGCACTCAGACACATAATGTTAGTCAATTAGCCAGTAAGCTACCGCTGATAAAATCAACCAGCAACACTTGTCATTTCAGCATTTCAGCAACAGCCCAGTCACCAGGAGAAATGTTTGGCATTGTATGTTTCTGCAAACTACAAATAATCTGTAATCTCTATGTTTAATAGGTATCATATCAATGTTTCTAAAGTGACGTCATTTATGTAACTGGGAGGTGTATGGTGGATTGGACAAAACTGATTGTTATTTAGCTAACTCCACTTTTTTTCCAGCCACCCTTTAGACCCTAAACTTGGTTGTTTATTAGCAACCGGTTGTTTTTCCACTGGGAATAGTGCCACAAATAACTTTTTAAAAAAAAATAGATATAGCTGCTTTACCTGCTGGAATACTGCCATGAAAAGTGGGTATTTTACTTCAAAACATATTTCATAACCATGACCAAGTGCTTTTTTGCCTGAATCTAGCCATATGTTAACAACAGCAGTGTTGAACCTTAAAGAATTGTAATATTTCAATGTATCTGCTACACAATAACACACAATTGTAGCCTAAAGTATCCATGCTTTGCAGATGCATACAATGCCAACATTTTCTCTGGCAATCGGGTTGTCAGCAGGATTGGTAGGTGCCAGCTAGAAATGAAATGCTGCTTTTGTCCTGAAATCTTGTACCCACACTTCTGAGTCAAAAGGCTGCCTCCACTGTCATTATACAGCACATATGTGCTTTGCAAGAGCAGAAAGCTCGACAGGTGTAGCAACAGTAAATAAGAGGGTTGGGACTTAATGAACGATCGATTGTCCAGTTCTTCTGCTGTTTCCAGGGTTACCAAGAACATAAGGTTCATTGCTTCCTTTTGACCAGTCAGTCTACAGTATGTACAACGACGGCTTAGTGGGTGTTTAAAGCAGCAAATATACATGACAAAAGGATGAATCACCATTGTGTTTTATCAATTGGTAACAGAAAGACAGAGCAATATGACATTTATTTACATCATTTTGTCATGGATTACTCCCTGTTACCACTAAATACAGAACAGTGGATATAGCCTTAAAATCCTTCCTCCTCCAGCATCTCTTTCTTCATTTTTCTGCCTTTGTCTGTATTTTTCTTCCTTTCTTACTCCTCCGCTCCCTCCCAGGCCCTGAACTGGGCTCAGCTGAGCGCTGTCACGCACTGTCACTCCTTTATTTCATCGCTCCATCATTCTTTTTGCCCCTCTGCAGATCTGGGTATTCATCTGTCCATCCATTTGTCTGCTCCCTTTAGCCTGACAAGTGGAAATGACGAGGAGAGACAGCAGGGAAGGGAAGGGAAAAGAGGGAGGGGATCAGAGAGAGGGGGGAGGAAGAGAGAGACGGGGGAAGATACTTGGGGGAATGACTGAAAGGCATTTAAGACACAGAGAGAGACAACAAACGGAAAAGCAAAGGTGATAAAAGAGACAGAAGAGCACAAGAGGTGCTATGAAGAGAAAGCTGTTAAAAACAGGCACATATAAACACTTGTCAAAATACTGACCATGAATTGTCTTAAAAGTAGACAAAGGCTTACTTCTCAGGCTGATACACACCAGCTTTACAATATAAATGCTGTATTTGAGTCAAAAACAACAGCTTTGTTTGTTTGCCAAAAATGACTGAAGTTTACCTGAAACGGACCGCAAGTGGCCCCACCATAATTGTGACTGTTGTCTGTCAGAATCTTTAGATGAAGTAGTGTAGGGCTGTTATTGCAAAACCTCTGAGCAGGTGTTGAGAGTTTGAAAAATTACAAGGCGCTGTTTAGGTGTGTTGCTTCAGGTAACAGTAAGATGATGAAATATGATCCAGGGACTCCAGTTTTGGCAATATATTCATGAGATGGAGATTTTTTTTCTATCAGAAACCAAACTACAATATCAAGAGACAAGATTTTCAGCTCTGCTGAACCACATTGAACTTCTTTGCTGGAGCCCTCTGCAATGCTATCAACGTTGTCCCGCCAGAGTGGTCCCATTCAAATAAATGGGAATGAATGCAGGGGCTTGTTCACATGGCTTTGGGAGGAAGTTGAGTAGGATGGATGGATAAACAAAGCATGCGACAGAACCACTGTTCACATCCCATGTCCAACCAACAGTCACTATTGGTTTTCTTTAACCATGTGTGCAATCTACCTGTACTGCGCAGATCAAAAACCCTGCAACAAAACTGCCTCTGTGAAGTCTAGGTACCAATGCAACTTTTCCCTCCCAGTGGCAATACCTTGACACAGGGTGATCTGCTGACACCAGTGCTGTTTTTTTTCCCAAATTCTGAACCTCACTGTGCAAAACTTTTTGGAATCATTATAGTGTTTTACTCTAATGCTGTGCTCACACTATAAGTGACACAGCAACAGACTACAAGTCATTTTCTGTCGAACCTGGTGACATGAAGATACAAAGTGACGCCCGATACGCCCGGTTACTGTTGATGGGCATGATGTGCTACAAATAAAAGTTGAGCTGGCCTCAATTTCTGTCACTACTCCAATTATGTGGTAAAGCAACTATAAATCGCATGTTTTTGATTACTTTCTGGTTGTGGTAATGTGTTATTCAGCTTAGTTAGCTAACACTAGGCACACAGAGGTGCAACATTGATCAAAAGCACAGATATTGTTATGACCAAATAGAAACTTAAGATAATATTCAGTTGAGTTGCTTTGTTGCAACTAGCACATACACACAAGCCTGTAATCACATGACTACATTATCAAGCACTTGAGCAACACTTCCATGGCGACTTGGCAATAATGTAGTTGGTCAAGCTGTTGTGTTGTTGCTTGTACTGCGAGCACAGCATGAGGATTCAAGAATGTACAAACCGTTTTAATCATGGCTGTGATTCGGTCGTAGACATGAGGCTGCAGGCTGAATGTCGAAGATAACCAGTGCCTCTTGTCCAATCAAATTGCCTGGTCGGAATTAACTGTTGTATAAAATAGATCAAACTATATAAAAGTGGCACTAAAGGAAGAAATCTTGGGTAAATACGGGTAATGCAGAAGGCAGTAGTACGGTATTAATTTGCAACTTGTAATTTCTAAGGTCTTCCTTTGTGGTTTTGTTGTATCAGATTTCATTATATTGTCAGCTAGTTCCTGATATTTTGTCTCATGTAGTATGTTTTGTTTTTACATTGTCATTGTGCTCGCTCATGCCCCTTAACAATTAATTTCCTGTTCGTTTTCTTTGGCTGCCCATATTAAGTTTCAAGACTTTAATCAGCTGTCTTCAGATAATAACAAGCTGCTGCTGTCTTTTAATTATTCATTTTCTTTATTTTATTTTTTTGTCATTTAAATTGTTATTGGATGTGTTGCAGTCCTTCATTCTTTGGTACTTGTTGACATTTCCCATTTCCCAATTCGTTTAATCCCGCAAGATCATTAGAGGGTTATTTAGACCACCTGTTGCACAGGATGTGTTAACTATATCCTCAAGAATTGAGAGCCGCTTGGTGCGTTTCCTCTCTGGGCCAATCAGGGTGGGATGATACACTTTTTGGGGGGCTCAAAGCTTGGGGGACAGATATCTCATGAAAGAAAAAGGAAAAACAAGAAAGAATTTAAGAATTGACCCTCATCCTGTTGCTCTCTGCTCTCTGTCCAGTGAGTCCCACTGGAATCCATTGATTTCACTGTAGAATTTGCTCAGCTCCTCTGTGCACTGTTCTCTCTCAGTATATTTATAAGATCACAAATGAGACAAGAATTAGCTATCTAGCCAGCCCACAGTTGTTCTGCTTCACTCCCTGCTGCTGTAGACTATTCTGCTGTTTCGCCCAGAAGAGAGCAGCTTCACAGACAGACCTTTAGTCAGTGGTAGCCGTTCAAATGTGGCCAGTGCAAACCCCCAAAGCTGGGTTTCACAGCGGGCTGGTTGCCAGCATCAGCACATGGTCTAACCTGTGTAACGGCAGCAACAGAAAGTTTGTTGATCTGGTGGGGATCCCGCAGAGCTGAGGCAGAGGACACACTGTGTTTTAGGGCTCTAGCTAGGGTAGGCTACTTAAATGTGAACTTGCAGCCATGCGCTGTTTACTCTGAGAAGTAGAAGGCTAAACATTTTCTCTCCATCTCTGAAATACTCAGCCAATATTGACATGTGTTTCATTTCGTTGTCAGACTGTTTTACACTCTCATTTTCATCCATCTTCTTTTTAGCTGTTTTGCAGTGTAGCAGTTGACATTGCTGCAATAGCAACTTTCTCTGCTTGATTCTCTGCCATTGAATCAGGCTTTCACTGAAAGGATGTGCACACGCATCTGCATTTATAGAACAGCCAATAAGACGGCATCTTTATAAGACGACCCATGACCAGCTAAAGTCTCCCATCACAGGCAAAAAAATTTTTAAGGCCTGAAAGCAGAGCCAAGAGGAGGTGCAAAAGTCTAGTTTTCCCTCAGACCAATTGAATTACAATATATTCAAAGTTTCTTATTGGATTTTAGTCCAGCGATGCAAAATTAAAACTGCCTACCCCAGCTTTAAGAAGGGAATCACACACTCGGGGCACTCTGATCTTTCATCGACCTAATGCTGACCTTGTACTAGCAGATAGTTTCAGAAACTCTGGTCTTTGGGCCCTTTTTAAACTTCTTTCTGTTGAAGTTGACGGTGATTTTGAGCATTCTGAAACTGTGGTGGAGGGAATAATAAATAGCACCTTTCCACCAGGTTACCTTTATCAAGAAAAATCTTTGTGCTATTTGTCCACGGGTTTTTGCTTGCCTAATGATAACACAGCCCCACAGCCTTTATTTTGTTATTGTGTTTACCGAGTAATTTTCACTGAAACCCCATATAACCCCTAACAACCTATATAACCACACTTGCTTATCATTTAAGAGGCATTTGTTTATTAAAGGCATATTTTCATTCAAGGCACTTGTGAGATTTGTTTCTCCAAGTAAGTTATTTTATTCATGTGGCTGGGAACTAGTACTCAGGCTTCTCCCTGATCAGCTGAAATGTGAGGAATCAGTACCACCACAGATTCACTCAGGGTCATAGGTTAACAAGGCCTGAGGCGAAATTGCACATTCAATTTCACACACTGCCTTTCAGACTTTAAGGGGGGGGGGGGGAATAAATGCAGGCATTTCTCCAATTCTCTTTTTTTACATTCTGCCCTTTTCTCCTGAATGCAGCCACTGTCCCCTGTGGGCCACTGTAGATAATTCATGATAACTTATGACTTGGCAATTCTTTCCAGCGCACTCCGGGTGTTAAAATAAAATGGGTTCTGAGTAGAAAACAAACTACATTTGCAGCCTGGAGCGGAGGAACATATATCTGTTTATGTGATGGTATATGGTGATTTAAAATAAAACAAATGTCAGTGACAGACTACAAATGGACTGTTTACCAGCCAATACATGAGCCGATTAATTCATAGGTCAACAGAAATCCCCCTGGAGAAGAACAGATTCCTTTAAATTCAGATTGAGAGGGTAAAAAATGTCCTCTGGAAGAAAATGTACTTTCTTACCTGGCTGGGTGGCTTTAACAAGGTCTTAAAAAAAATCTTAGATTTGACTTTCTTCCCTGCAGAAAGAGACAAAGTATATATAGAGAGATAAAGAGAGATAGTGGAGAAACGCAGGGAGCAGCGTGTACCTGTTTTTGACGGATGTGGGGTGAAAGGCGAAGAGAGTGGGCGGTCGGCCGGCCCCACGGCCCTGACGCACTGCCTTGTGGGTAATGGCCACTGATGCGTAGCGGCTTGGTTGTCATTCTCAGGGGTCCAGCTCCATTAGAGAGAAGAGAAATAGGTTCTGTGTGTGTGTGTGTGTGTGTGTGTGTGTGTGTGTGTGTGTGTGTATGTGTCTGTGAGTGAGAGTGAGTGAGAGTGAGAATGAGAGTGAGAGTGAGGGTGAGAGAGAGAGAGAGAGAGAAAAGAGAGAGAGAGAGAGAGAGAGAGAGAGAGAGAGAGAGAGAGAGAGACGGTGTGAAGGTGTGTGTATGTATCCAGTATGTGTGTTAGGGAGAGGGATGTTGTATGTTTGAGAGGATCTGGTTCCATTAGGGAATAGGCCATAAGATGCTGGCGTGTGTGTGTGTGTGTGTGTGTGTGTGTGCGTGTGCGTGTGCGTGTAGTGTACAGGGTCCATCTCCATTAGAAAAAACAATATTGTATTATTGTGTGGGTGCCCTTGTACATGTTTATGTAAAGAGAATACGGCGGCTGTGTGCGTGTGTGTGTGTGTGTGTGTGTGTGTGTGTGTGTGTGTGTGTGTGTGTGTGTGCTTGAGTACATGTGTGTGTTTGTGTGTGTGATATGCCGAGTGCATTAGGAGCTACAGTAATGTGATCCTGGTTTTAGATGATCAAACAGCTCACTTTCATGTCCCCTCCGTTCATCCTGACTTTGCACCTCTTTCAATCTCTCTGCCACTTCCTCTCACTCTGTTCTCTTGCTTTGGACTTTCTACTGTAGTCTCTCTCTCTCTCTGTTGTCTCCACCTCACACTAGAGCTGTACTGAAGTGTTTGAAGCTTCAATGATTCATTCATAACATTGACATTCAAATTCTAAATCAATATTTGAATGTGGTGCAGCCTATTTTTTGCATGTCTGTTCATGGCGTTTAAACCGCTTGCTGATAAAGATTAAGCCAGACTAATATTATTAGTATTATACTATTTGATAAATAAGTTAAACAAGTTTCCAGTGGTGGCTGTGTAGGCAGGACAGTCTAATCTACAGACAATGGCCCCCTGGGCACAGGCATGACTAAGTCTTTTTGTAGTCATAATGCATCTTTGTGTTGTTTTGTACCTCTTTGTAGTCCTTTTGTGTGTCTTTCAGGTAATTTGGTGTCTTTTTTCGTCATTTTGTGTTTCTTTGTGGTTGTTGTGAATCTTTTCGTGGTCATTTTGAGTCTCCTCTTCATTCAGTATGTGTTAATTTGAATGACATTTTGTAGCTGAGGACCAGGGAGCCCACCTTATACTTTGGGGGCCTGTGCCCTGTAGGCCCGTTCAGCAATCCTTCCAGTTCATCTGAATCAAACATTTCCAATAACTCCAGAGTGCTGTAAAGTCCAAAAAGTCCAAATTTATTGAAAAAAAAACAAACAGATGTAACCATTTACAAAATTGTGTTTGTTTTTGTTTGTATGTTTTTATCTAATGATATATGCTCTCCGATCCATATTTGTTGGAGTGTATCCTTTCAAAAGACGGTTTGCTACTCTGTTTGCTGCACACAAAGGGAGGCACACACCTGTGTTAAGGGGCAGTCTGTCAGCAATCTAACAGCACCATAAATTACATTTAAAAGTCTAAGTCATTTAATCTAATGAATCATCTTTTTCAATTAGCAAAATGTCATTTGAATTAACATGTACTGGCCAGGAAGCGATTCAATGTGACCACAAGAGGACGCAAAGAAACTGCAAAGAGACACAAAATAACCACGAAAATGGGCAAAACAACCACAAACAGACACAAAGCCACAAAAAAGATGCAATGCAACGACAAGTCGATGTAGAACAATGACAGAAAAAGAGGCTAAACAACTATAAAGTGTATGCATCGTGCTCCCATGTAGAACAGGTGGGTGGTGGGGCTCTTTTGCATATATGCCAGTAGCCCTTTGTTTTATAATCCACCCCTGGGTACAGCCCTAGCTCACACACTTTAGTTTTCCCTCTCTCTCTCTCTCTCTCTCTCTCTCACACACACTCTCACACACACACACACACACACACACACACACACACACACACACACACACACACACACACAGATCTATATCAGCAACCAGCGTGGACTGAGCTACTTTTCTTTCTGACAGAGGGCTAATGGGACTTTCTGTCTCGTCAGGACAATTACCCACCTGTTGGATCTCTATTTCTCACACACACACACACACACACACACACACACGCACACACACACACACACACACACATACGCCCACCATGCAATAAAAGTCTTATATTATACTGTCACCTTCCCAACCTCAATAGTGTACAGTGCCACCAAAGTTATCATAACCTCTCACAGCCCTGGCACTCATTTAATTGTATGTCTGCCAACTGTGTTCACACATGGTGCATTTACAGTCACAAATGCACACACATCTAATTATAAGACACATGCTGGAATTTTGCAAACACGCCTTTGTTTGTAGAGAAAATTTCCCTCTCTTGTTAATTCCAGCCTGTCAGTCAGACAGTGACCTTGAGAGAAAGAGAGGGAGAGAAAGAAAGAGAGAGAGGGTGAGAGGGTGAGTGAGAGCTTTAATGCAATTCAGAGTTGATATAGTGAGACTGTCCTCCACTGTGCCGCATAATAGGCTATAGTGCTTTCCATTTAAATCAAGGCCTCAGTTTATTTGAATTAAACCAAATCCAATCAGAGGCAGACTGTGGGGAAATCACCTCTGTGTATAGATTGGAGACACACACACGCACACACACACTCAGAGAAAAACACCAAATCACTGTGGTATGTGTGTATATGAAGATATTTGAAGTATTTCCTTCGTGCTTGAGTGGTGTGTATTTCTGTCAACCAGTCTCCTGATAACTTTGTTCATATGAAACTAATTTGCATTACCAAATACATTTCTGTTTTTCGGAAATAGAATGCTGCCCAGATAATCTTTTTTTTGTTGTTGTTTTTAATCAGTATAATGAGGAAACGTATTGAGTGTATCTGCAGATTTTTGACTGTCAATGTTTTTTATTTGTTTTCCCTCTATCTGCTCCTGGCAACTAAAGAAGATGTGTATTATTATCATACAATTTGTTGTTGATTTTAAACCCATTAACCCAAAGAACACCACAGCTAACTCAGACAATTTTGTATATCATTTTAAAAAGCAAAATAACAAAACCTAATTGGAAGTAAATATTCTTACAAATCTATTTATTTATTAACTTCTCTTTACGGAAGACATGCCACCCTGCACACTGATGCATAGTGCCTCCCTTTTTTTCACTTGTCTCCACAGTTTACTGTCTGCAAATTGATCCAGTGTAGCAACAGATTGTTTGTGTCATTATGTTTGTATATTGAAAAAGTTAATAAAAAGCGCATTGTTAGCGACTATGGGCAAAGTATTGCCAAAACAATGCAGCATATCTCCTGCAGCTTACCCTGGAAATAATGCAGAACTGTTCTATTAACAGGTGCAGACAGATTTTGCAATGTTTCCCCAGGTTACACAAGATAAGTACTTGTTAAGCCATCATAAGCTAGGTTTGAGGAATACTTCAGCCTCAAACTGACCATTTGAATGTCAGTTCCTTACCCCATGTTACACTAAATTGTGAAGAAAACATTATTTTGTGCATGCCTCTAGTGAGGAAGAATGCAAAAGCTGCGGAAATTCCAGATGAATTGAAATTAATCGGGGTCCACTGCCTTGATCGGTGGTTTGTTTGTGTTATTGTGCAATTTTGGTGTTTTAAGGGGTTCGTTTGATGTCACACAATGACACAAACAAACTACTGATCAAGGCAACTGGCGACGCCCATTATCAGCGAGGTAAAATATCTGTTTTTGTCAATGCAGTGTGGCGGAGGAGAGCATTAGTAACTTTTACTTTCAGCTCAGTTATTCATGAGATTTTCATGAAAATGCATGTTTGGAGAGTACTGTGCATATGACTGGAACATGGATCTCTTTTACCTCAGTTTATAAAGAATTTTCAGTAACACTTTACTTGAAGGTATCTTCATAAGAGTGACACGACACTGTCATAACTATGACATGACACTCATGAACCTGTCATGAACATTATGCTCATGTCATAAACGTTTATGACTGTCGTCATTAAGTGTCATTTGGTTTTTGTAATGACAAGTTGACATTGTTTGGGCGGTCTTGATTATGACAACTTGACATTAATCAAAGTGACATTACCAGAAGTTTGTGTCTTTGTCATAACAATAATAATCATTATGTCAACTTGTCATAAAAGAGGTGCATTTCTTGTTAATGTCAAGTTGTTATGACAAAGACATATTCTGGTAATGTCATCCTGGTTAATGTCAAGTTGTCAATATAACGACATCCCAAACAAATTTAATGTCAACTTGTCATGACAAAGACAACTTCTGGCAATGTCACTTTGACTACTGTCAAGTTGTCATAATCAAGACACTTAATGACAGCAGTTATAAACATTTATGACATGAGCATAATGTTCATGACAGGTTCATGACTGTGTCCTGTCATAGTTATGACAGTGTCGTGTCACTCTTATGCAGATACCTTCAAGTAAAGTGTTACCCAGTTTTCTCTATTTTTCAATTCTTCGCTCACCATGGAGTCATGCAAGTACCTTTTCTACACAAATTGAACATAACAAAGGGTGAGTAATCGTATACACATGTTCATTTTGGGGGGATAAAGTGTTCCTTTAAATATTAGAAAAGCCAACGCTGACAAGCAACAATGCTTTGACTTCTGTTCAACAATATTTAAAGCTACAGTGTTTGATTTTTGGCCACTCAGGGGTGGCAAAACAAGCTTAAAACACAACCATGCAACAACAAGATGGTAAAGCAAACATGTTTGTAAAGAGTTACTCATTAACATACCCAGCAGACACGGTGCAACATTAGAATTCATTTGGGGACTTGTTTCTGGCCACCTGATGAATTTAAGTACAATGTTTACTGTGGCATTTGCTTTGTTTCAGGCTCTGCCAATTCTTGAGGAATATATCTGGCTTTGTTCACAAGCTGTTTGCTAACTCTGTCTGTCTGATGTTTGGTGCTGGGCACAGAGCATACAGTTGGTATACATCAGAGCTTGGAAAGAATGGAAACAGGTGGTGGCTGCTGCTGCTGCTGTTGCTGCTGCTGCTGCTGGGAATGAGGTTGATAAGGACAGAGTTGCCAAACCAAACAAACCAAAACAATGGGCTCAAATGCTCCAAAGAGTTGAGGGGAACTGAAGAGTTGGGGGATAATACTGTGTGGGTTCATCACAGCAAACAACACCTCATTATACAGCATTTTATTTTTATCCAATGTTGATATGAAAAATATTGATCAATTAAGTTTTAACCAAAGCCCTAATCAAGTGTTCTGCAGTGCAGAACTGGAAGACAACATAATTGATGAATTGATTTTTCAAATTCAAATCATATCTGCTGAAAGAAATTTGAAGTTTTTAAACATATTTTCTGGCAGGCAGGTTTCTGTCTGCAGTGTTATCTTTTGTCTGTGTGTGTTTTCCACTCCACAGCAGAAGAAAAACTCACTCTGACTTTCATGGTGAGGAGCTGTCTCCAGAGCTTCTCAATTTTAAATGAGATATCTCCAATTTAAAAAGAATTTGTCTCCCACTATTAGATAGTTATTGGCGGCATGAGCGAGAAACGCTCTGTGGGTTATGTTTTTAAAGCCGTGAGTCATGCAAGGACCTTTTCATTCAGGAGTGACACAGAGCATTTAAAAGGAGCTGACCTCATTTAAAAAGTGATTGATGGTATGAATAGAAATCACATCGGCCGCTTTTAAGGGTCAGACTCTTTGTAAAAATCTCTGCTTACTAAATGGCGATAACCTTGGGGATACAATAGTCGGTGTTTTTCAAATATTGAATTTCTGGTAGCACCATTTTCCAAAATGGACATAGTGTTTGCGCTTTAATGACTCACGAAAAACCACATAAAGAATTCATGCCAATTATTCTTGAGCTGCATGGTTCACGTCTGAGCCAAGCCCTTGCATGAAAAATTCTCACAGAAGCGGTTAAAGGCACTTGACCAATGACCCGCAGCACAATCACATGTTTTTTTGAGAGGAAATACTCAATTTGCATGGTAATTTTCAAACTGGCACTTAGTCAATCAGATGTGTTTTATTTCTCTAATGAGCTTTCAGTAGTGATTTTTTTGCTGCTGTATCTCAGTTGTGCACTGAGCTGGAAGAGTGCCAGTTCTGATGTTATTCCCTCACATGTTGCACAGATTGTATGTGTTTTCTTCATCATTAACAGCCAAATAGGTCCAGTCACACCTGTTTATGTGGGACAAGATATTTAATTTTCCTCCTATCAGATTTTTCCTCAAAGACTTTTGAAGTGTTGCCATAATAATAAAGAGATCTAGCAAGCACATGGTTAAGCCCAGTGATAGTCTGGCAAATTGTCCAGGGTGTACCCCACCTTTCGCTAGTGTCAGCGGAATAAGGGATTACAGATAATGACTGAATGAATGAAGTAGCCTACATGATTACATTAAAGGTCAAGTCTGATATTTTCAACCAGGCCTGATTTTGTTTTGGGTAACAGGCTGCAATGAAACCACTATGTCCCGCATGTTCGCACCATCAATTCACATCCACTGAAAGTGCTTGGTTTTTGCCTCTGACAGGCTCAGATTCTGATTCTAAGTGTCTGACAACATCATGGAAAGGATCCCTACAGAGGTAGACCTTTTTGTGTAAGAGTAAGGTCTTTTTTGTTTAGCCAGATACAGCACCCAAATCACTATCACAAATTCAATAATCACCAGCTGGTTGATGGCTCTGTTGAGATAAATCCATAATTTACCTAGTTATGTGAAAATATGTTGGCTCTGTACATTTTAAAATTAGTATTTATTTAAATGAAGCCATGTGGGTTTGGCAGTCGTGAGTTCTGAGCTGTTTTTGGTTTAACAAAAAGGTTCTTATTCTTTGAGGAATAGGTTTGTCTCTGTAGGGACACTTCAAATAAAAATCTTAATCTGTCAGTGGCAAAAACAAGCATTTTGGTGGATGTAACCTGACAGCTGAACATCCCCAGCAGTTACATTGCAGCCTGTTTTACTACTGGTAGCTGCAGCTGTTTTGCTCAAAATTTGATACAATTCATGGGAAAGCAGGGTCCAGGTTAAAAAATACCAGACTTACCAGTTTATGTGGCAGATGCCTCCATCCAAAGCGACCAACATATCAGGAGCAATTTGAGATTCAGTATCTTGCTCAAGGACACGTGGACATGTAGACATTAAAAGCTGGGATCAAACCAACAATACTACAATGGATTAGCCACAGGCATCCCATGGATATTTGCACAAGTAACAAAAGAAAAGAAAAAACAACCCAAAATGAATTTTGGTGGTAAAATTGAAAACCATTTTGGCTTGTAACATGTCATGAAGAAAAGAAACACATAAAGTCAAACAGTAAGAAATAGAGAAATCAAATGAAATGCCCGAAATTGGATTCAATCAAGAAACAAACAAACAAATAGAAAGCAATCAGTAAACTATGAAAAAGGTTGTGTAAAATAGAAGTAGAAAATTGAAAAGGTTAATATATTGTGGTTTTGTGCTGGAGCAGTGTTAACATGATAGACAATAAACTACAAAAGGAAGAAGAAAAAGAAAGAAGGTGGGATAGCTTGTTTTGGGGAAACAAGTTTTTCATTCCTCCTCCAATCACATGGTTAGTCTAATAACAACTTTGTCTTGGCTACGTCAACCCCTGCTCCCCTCTCTATAATCTATGTCTATTTCCTCTGAGGCCCTGTGGCTCAGGAGGTCCAACAGTATACCAGTCAGAAGGTCCAGGGTATGATGTCTGACCCTTGCGGCCTATAGTCTGTCATCAGTGTTTGAGTGCGTGTGAATGTTCATCTCATCAGCAGGTGGCACCTTGTATGGTGGCCTCTGGGGTGTATGAACGTGTGTGTGAATGGCTGAATGGTGCGTAATATTGTAAAGCACTTTGAGTTTTTGCCAAGACTAGAAAAGTGCTATATAAATGCATTCCATGTACCATTTTCAGTTCATCTACTTCTGTTTTAGGCTCCAGATAGGCTTAGGTGACAAAATACCCTCAGACATTTTCCATTATATAAGGCTGCACAGCGGTGGCGTCACCTCATCAGGATCTGGCTCTGTCCTATTTCCAAGCACAGATGTGCATCGGCTGTTTAGAACGGCAGCAATTTTACCCCATTTGCTCCTAGATTGTAAAATCCTTAACCTTGACTATTTCTTCTGTCTGCATGATGTGTGCTACGGCTGTCAGGTGACGATGCAATGCTCTGTAAGCCAACCGATATGTGTCGGCCTCCTCCTTCGCTGCTTCCCACTTATCTGTGCTAGATGAACAGCTTAGTCCCCCTCAACCCTGTCTCCTGCAAATTACATTTGTATATTACCAGTGGCATAAATACTGAGAGTGCAACTGTTGCAATACAGTGGGGCCCAGAAGCTGTCAGGGGCCCATGTAAAAAAGCACATTTTTTTGCCCCTAGGAGAAATCTGGCTGTGGTGGATTGAGTCCAGGCCAGGCTGTTAGATAAATCTGGCACTTCGACTGCTGTCTGTGGTGCTAATCAAAGGCTGGTTTGCATGATGGGAGGAATGCCCTTCAGTTTTATGGTGATGTATTTTAGCCTTACTTTGCTGGGGAATAAAGGGGGAAACAGCTCACGGATTAGCAAACATTCTGTTGCTGCCGTTACACAGATTAGACCCAGTGCTGCTGGCCAACAGCTTGCAGGAAAACTGGAATTTATTGTCCCGTGTGTGCCATCCGGGAAGAGCATTTATGGTATGCCAAGGCTGTGCCCCAGACAACCCCGGCCCAATTTAACCCCTACTTCTTCTGTATGGGTTTGTGTGTGTGCCTGAGCATATGCTTGTTTTTGGGGCAAGAGAGTGGCACAAAATATTTGCACCCTGGTCAATCACATTGATATCATGCAGCTGTATTTAACTAACTTGTATTCATAGTTATGTTGTGACACCATAATTGCGGTGTGGATTATGTTGCAAGACAAAGTTTAATTGACAATGTACGTCTGCGGGCCTGCGCGGCCAGAAAATAGTCCCAATTGACAGCAAGGTCTGACGTAATGCGGGGATGTTTTAAAATGATTGAAATAGTCTAACAAAACACATGCATGCTTTTTGTAGCTTAAAACCTTTTGGTTACCTGTCCCCCTTATATCTTCAGAACTACTTTTTCTCTGGTAAGCTACGGGCCATTTCTCAGAGCAGGAGGCTCGTTGACAGTAGTGACACCTTCACATCAGAGCTACAGATGGTCAGCGTTTCACACAACTTCATGTCCAAATACCTGAACTATCACTTTAACCAAAAACACTCGAGACTTGACTTGAAACAGTTCTGTGGCTCTCACATCATCAAACCTTTTATCACCTCCTATTGTGGCATGTTTTACTGGTGGAATTTCAGTCAAAAAATAAAGGCACAGATCATAACCAAACTATGGAAAACAACTCAAATGGGAGCAAGAAGTCTGCAAAACAAAAAGATGTGACATGTGTTGTTGTTTCTCTGCTCACGCATGTGTTTTCATACCGACGTCTGATCTGCTTACGTCCTGAAATAGATCTGAACAGTCATCCAAAGAGCAGAAAGCTTTGAAAGTAAAGACATCAACATAGACATTTTTCCCCACAATGCCTTGCAGTATCATAAGTAGAAACATTTTCAATCATGGTCGACCCAAGTGGAGATGAAACCTCTAACCCTGAAACAGAAAATGAACCCAAGTTGATAGTGCTAGCTTTTTTCATGCAATTCATTCTAGAAAATTCTGCAACTTTCCTGAAATTGTATTAATTGTCGCCACCAGCTTATAGGCTGTTGAGACCTCATATGTTCGAGACACACACACGCAAACACATATTAGTGCAAGCAGATGCCAGCCTACGGGCCCGTCATTGGGTTAGTCGCTGCTGTAAAGGTCACTACAAATTACAAGTGGTCAGCTCGCCTCTGTCTACAGCGATCAGAACAGTCGCACTGACTCTGTCAGCAGAGAATTACACCATTGACCTTTTTGTGTTTATGTGTGTGAGACAGAGTGTGTGTGTGTTTGTTTGTTTGTGTGTGTGTGTGTGTGTGTGTGTGTGTGTGTGAGAGAGAAAGTGAGAATATGTCTTTCTCCACTTTGTTTTTGTTGTTGTGCAGGTGTGTCCATACATGTCCACTTTCATGGATGTAATTATATAAGTTTGTGTCTGTTTTTATGGATGTGTGTGCGCGTGTGTGTCTGTGTGTCTGTGTTTGTGTCTGTGTGTGTGTGTGTGTGTTTGTGTTTCTGTTGGTCTCTGTCTCACTCCAGCCATGGTACCTTTAGGTCATTGGCATTCTGCCCGGGCCTCGCACTCACAGCGATACTGAGATTATTACTGTTGCTGTCCTTTGTTATTTACTTCAATCTGTGTGTTCTGTTCTGTGTGTGTGTGTGCGCGCGTGTGTGTTTGTTTACAGAGGCCGATTTAGATCTTGAACTTGAGGAAAGGATTTTAAGGATGAGCAGCAGCGTGAGGCGATATCCTTGTATAGTTTTATTTTATTTATCATTCACGCCATTTTATGTTTATGTCACTGGTTACGTGTTCTTGCCTCGCTGCCTGACTCTCCCTGTTAGTGTGTGTGTGTGTTGACTTACTTTTGAGTGTGTACTTGTGCGTGCATTTTAACGACCTGTGTGTGAATGGCACAGTCGGGGAGTAAAGCTTTCAGCATCCACGTCGCCTGGAGTCGAGTGTGTTTGTGTGTGCAGACACTTGGCGTTTGCTTATCGGGGTTGTAACATTCATCGGTGTGTACACGACACACACTTGAACCACCGCTGTGTACGAAAAAAAACTCGTGAACATCCATATAATCTGCTGAATACAGATGAGTGTTAGTACGAGTTAATTGTATGTATGTGTTCAGGTGTATGGGGCGTGAATGTATTTTAGCTGAGTCATGTTTATGCAGTTGCACCTGTGAATTTATGTTTCTGTATTTGATGGATTTGTCGGATATAAAGTAGATCATGTTTATTCAGGTGTGTGTATGTGTGTGTGTGTGTTTGTGTGATTGAGAGCTGGAAGAGCGTAATCATCAACGGTGTAATGATTATAGCTTCTCAATGCAGTCATTTGCTCTCTTTTTTCATCCTTCTTTTTACTATTTACCCTTTCTTTCCTCCCTCCTTTTTTTCTGTCCTTCTTTCTCTCCCTCTTTCCCACTCTATATCTCTGCACTGCTCCCTCTTTCCCCACCCATGAATAATCCATTCACCCAAGGCTGCCTATGAAATAACAAAAAGTTATGGAGCGCTTTACGAATCCCCCTCTCCCTCCCTCCTCCCTCCCTCCCTCCCTCCCCCACTGTAATCAGGAAGCCTCTGCAGAGTTACGCCTGAGTCTGAGGATCTGCATCCCTCATGAGGGGAGGTGTGTATGTGTGAGAGACGAAAGGTGTGTGCTTGTTGTGGTACTGTAAAGAAACTAGAAGAAAAAAAAGATTTAAAAAAAAAAACATAAGATACGTGTGTGTGTGTTGTGTGTGTGTGTGTGTTTTGATTATGGGTGATATTCTACAGCTATTCCCATTAACATTTTTGCCCAGTTGAAGTCCATGTTGTGTGTTGTTTGCATTTAAAGTGATGTTTACAAGAGGGAGAGAGGATATGACAGAATGAGGGCAAAACAGCACTTCATATGTGGTCCTATGGCATGCATACGTGCCTTAAGGCGCAAACACACAGCGGATTTATGCTCCTATTGTATATTACATGCAAAACCTGAATGAATAATAACAGGGAGTGACATGAACACACATACATACATACATACATACAGTATATGGCAGATGGTGAAGACGGTGAGAATGCCAAAGAGCAAGAGAACAGTGAGGAGAGGAGAAGGAGGAAGGATAAAGTGGTAGGAGAGCCAGATGGAGGGATGGAGGTGAGGAGTGCAGAGGCAGGTCAAGTCTTTGTAACACTCAAGGGATCCATAAAGTAAGAGTCTCTTCCTTTTCCAGGACATCAAAGTACAGATTAGGTCAATAGATGGCAGGTGGACTGGGAAAGTTTGAAATACAGGTCGCCTAAAAGCTCCTGAATAATTTCAAGGGATTCAATAAAAAGTATAGATCCAAATTAAGATGGGATGAATGAGAATTAGCACCTCAGTTAATCTCAATTTATAAAGCGTCCTAATTAGGGATGTCACTGGTTAACCAGCGTGAATGATTTTGACCAGTTACTTATGTCAATCTACAGGATAATTTTGCTGCTCTTTAGTTTACTGCACTATGCATCATTTGGGTCTGGTTGGAGCTGATGTTAGCTAGCAGCGCTGCACATTTGGCCGTGACCGCTTGCAATGCTGTCCTGATCCAACAGCGGTGCTAACATAGTTAACATTGCTCGGGATGCCCGGTTGCTGAGTGGATAGTGCAGGGGTCCATATACATGGAAGGGATTTCATGGCTCAAAATGAAGTAGCTTGCTCACCAGCGAGACCTTGGGGATGACCAGAAGGTGGCCACAGTTTCTGCAAAAACGCTGTCTCACAACTGGGATGGCGTTGCCAGCAGCGCCACTAGCTGTGCAGTGCAGAGCAGCCAGGGCTAGGATTAGCTGACCAGTGGAGACCAGAGGGTGGAGAGTTGGCACTATGTTTTCACATGATAACATGTCTTGTTATCCATCAGCAAAGCCAACTGAAAATAAAAAACAAGACATTTATGTCACAAAACATTAAAATTTCATCCCCTCTATATGGAAAGCACTTTGACATGCAGCACTAAAACTCCCTGAATCAATGTAGCCCTGGACTAAAAGGAAATGCCTCTTGTATTTCAAATCATTTTACTTTTTTGTCTGAAAAATTGACTGGTTAGCCACAAAAGTAAAATTAGCTGAACTGAAACTGAAAGTTTTATCCTGTTATAATGCTAAATTGCTCAATACAATTGATGCTGTTTTGCTGAATTGTGTTGACTCTACTGTGTCACTTGTGACAAATAGTTAACGCCTCAGATTTGTTGTCATAAGGCAGATGTTGCCTTCATCCATAATGAACCCAAAATAAGTCAACAGATGTTGCTTCTCAGATGCCCTTGTGTCATGATTATCCATTTTAATTTGTGGATGAACACAGTAGCAGACTAGTTTAATAAAAGGGCAATGGGTCAGGCACCAGGTCAGGTTCCCTGCTGGATTACAAGTCAAACTAATCATCCATTGCAATGCTTGAACAGATCATTACAATTTAATTAGTTTCCTATGTTCAAACAAATGGAAATGGACCGCCAAGTTTGGCCACGTGGAGATCTGATCTCAAAGCCTCAAAATCAGTCACAAATTCCTGGCACACATTTCCATGTCAGTTGTATACAGACAAAAATCTGGCTGCAGACTGGATATCCCAAGCAGCATCATTCATTTATCGAGCTCCCTGCTGATGTGCGTACATGGAACACAGTGAGCAAACAGGGAGGAAAACAAGCCAGTGTTGCTGAAAATCACATTTTCCTGCTGCTGCAGTTCCACATTTGCACTCATCTCTCTGCAGAGTGTGGAAAAATTATGTGCAACCGGAACTCCACAGGAAGCAAAAGACAAAAGCAGCACAAACCTCCTGTCTGCATTGTGAAGTCAATGACAAACACCTGTTTTAGGGCTGTCTCTTCAGAACAAAACAAAAAGAATAAGAAATGTTCTCATGCTCACATCTAGTTTCACCAAAACACTTCAACCATTCATAATGGAGGGAAAGAGATCTCATCATGGATGGTTATGCATTTTTGCACTGTGGTGGCGAAACATTACATTGATTGGCTTGATGGGAGTGCTGGTTAAATGTGTTGAGAAGTATTATGGAAAATACAAGTTTCTGTTGACAGGTTTCCATTAAAACCATTTCCTAACACACAGATCAACAGATTAATAATTTTTCTAAATCAGAGCAAATGGAATAGTAATGCAGCAGTCAAAGAAATAGAATGAGGGTAGTACGGACATTTAACTGTTTGCTGTAGTCGTTGGACTAGCTCAAAAGAAAATGGTGATTGTTGTTATGGTGACAACACATGTCACTGCGACATTAAAATGTGTCACACTAACTACTTTGAGAACATTATTTTAGCCTATTTTTACACCTATTTTCCAACAAAGAAATGCAACCGTACACCATTTCAAGTTTCTCACTTTTACCAAACTAAGACTAATGCTAGTTTTACTGCCTGGTAACTGATGCTAAAACACAATTAATTCAAACTCGAGAGAAACAAAATAGTTATCACCAAAACCATCTTGGTTAGTCTTGTTATTCATGTAGTTAGTTAGTCCATTTGTCCAACAATCCCTAACTCTGGTTTGGTCGACATAAACCCTCAAATCACCAAGATGTTTCATGTGAGAATATGCTGCTCTGCATGCTATTTATCCTCATGGTCTCTGCCTCTCAGCTGTCCACTGAGCAGCACTTCTCACTCGTTCTTTGGAGGCAGCCACACTACATTCTGTTTCAACAAACAAATGAATGGCAACAAAAAAAAATCAGGGACATAACGGTTACAGTAATATTTTAAATGTAACGGATTGCTTATTTGAGATTGTTCTACTCCACTGCTTCTTTGGCTATAACTGCAAAACCTCACCTCAATAAGTTCGCAACTTGCTGCAGGTGGGTTTGTAATATGGATGTTAGCCCTCTATAAGAGTTGCAAAGGTAACGGTGCACATAAAAATGGCTGCTGCTCTGACCATCGTGCTAGGTTCATTTAAAAAGGGAATGTCCATCATACTATTTCCTGTTTCTGTGGTAGCAGTCATTTCTTTTTTGGCCACCTGGGGCCAGTGGGACAACATATAAACCAACCATTGGCATATCAATACCTAAAGAAAGAAAATAAAGCATTGGGTTTGAAAACTTTCCCTTGAAGACAGCTGCCTGCTACTGCTGGAAATGGGTTTGATGAGAACAGCGAGTGTGACTCAAAAGTCCGATGCTAAATGGATGATATCCTCACTACAAGCAGCTCCTTTCATATTACAGTCTTTTATCCAATATAAAAAATATTAAGTGCAGTTTTAAACTGTGGGTTACCACAGCAACAGTACTTCTGCTTTGTTAAGATGTTAAGCTGACAACAAACAAACTTTAAAAATAGATTATTATTAGAAGACAGCTGACCTTGATCATGACCTATGTGCAATACCAAATTCAGATGTGTCCTTATATACATAGTAGAGTGGAGCAAAGTAAACTTTGTTGTCCTCGAGGGAAAATTTGTCTTGGGCACAGAGCTACAGTCTGTTGTTTCACATAAAAAACATCACAAAAACAACATGAAAACATGTTAAAACAAGAGACATTTGACTAGACATTTGACTTTTGACATCAATGACACACCTATAAGATTTTAAATGTGTGTGTGTGTGTGTGTGTGTGTGTGTGTGTGTGTGTGTGTGTGTGTGTTTGTGTGTATTAATTGCACATTACTCCGTTGCACAAAGAGCATTAGAGTTCAGCAGCTTGATGGATGCTGAAACAAACGATAGCTTCAAGCACTTGAAACTCTGCAGATGAAACACCACTCATCTTTTATTTTTGTAAAGCAAAATGTAAGTCTGATTTTGATTAAGCATGGGGTTAAGTCTGCATATTATAAGCAGTGGTGTATGGGTTGTTGATGAGGTGGTGTACTACTGTGTAAATGGGTAGCAAGGCATATGTAGGTATATTATCTTATATATTCCAATGGCTTTTTGGCTGATAGGCAAGTATACTGTAAATGGCAGGAAAAAGATATGGGCATACCCCATGTACCTGCGTACACGCTCCACTGCGCCACTGGTTATAAGGTTTTTCCCCTTGTGTCTAAAAGTGTCACGTTATCAGTTTGTCAGATAAGTTAAAGGAGACACTGTGCCGATTTTCAACCAGCTTTGTGTCCTAACAGTGTGCAAATGAATTATGGTAAACTTCCCTCCATGAGTGGCTGGATCTATCTGCTCATCCCCTAAGTAAAATTTTCACCTACTCTAGGGTTGCTGCTTGAGCCACAGGCTGTACTTGAACATTTTCTTATGTCCACCACCACGGACACAAAGAGTATAGAAGCGGATTGAGAGAGAGCGAGCTTCCCTATTCGTGCTCTCTCTTTCAAGTGCTGATCACATTAACCAAGATTCTGTTCCTTATGGAGTTAGATCAGTCTCAATATTCACAAATGCACACAGAAGGATTCACAAATACATGTTAAGATTTATATATAAATGACTCTCTCCACACAAATATTTTCAATGCACACACATATATTTAGCATTTTATATAAATGTAAAAAAAAATCCACAAATAACCAAAAACGTTTCACAAATGTATTTCTGATGCACACACAAATATTTATTGTTTTAAATATATGCAATAAAAATCCACAAATATATGTATTTAAAAAGTATTTGCAATTTTCATCAAAACATATGTGGATGTTGATACATTCATTTACAAATGCTTTTATTTGTGAACCTCCGCGCATTTGTGTGTGAATCTTTTTGAGACTCTCCTGACGTCACCCGATCCACAAATGCATTTTTTCTACCAAGGGGATATAGGTAGCCAATCAGATGTCTCCTTCCTCTTCAGCCAATCACATGAGCGTCCCGCCACCACCCACACGTGGGGTATGTTTTAACGTCGTAGCGTCAGAAGGTGGCAGTAATGCACCACTAGATTGTTTGCGACCGCCACATTAATACGGAAGAGAAGAAGAAGAAGGTCAAGAGCGTATGTCTATGGTCAAGAGCATAGACGTGGTCAAGAGGTCTAGTTTGCAGCATGGCGGCCGACGATCGTGCACCTGTAAGGAGTAGCATCCAGCTGCAGCCCCGGAGCACAAGCCCCTGACGTGACGGAAGTGATGCTGGATATTATTGTCGCGGTCTTTGTGTGGAACTGAGCTGCAGGACACAGCATCTCAACGCAGCAGGTTTCAGGTAAGCTAACTGGAATAAATTGGCAGAAAAATAGCTATGTTGTTTATTCTGTGACCGTTAGAAGAGGATCCTGGTGAGTGGCGAGGGCAGGGCTCGAGACTTGGGATCCCTTCACCTATGGTCCCGCCCGGGCCTGACGACCGCAGCCCTCCGGCCTGACCTCCGCGGCCTGGACGGATGCTCAAGTGTGGGTGAGAGGAGCGGAGAGGAGCGCGGAGGTCATGCCGGCGGGCCGACACCGTGTAGTCCGGCCATTACAACGCTAATTAAGCAGAGTGACGGACCCAAAGCCTTCAATCTGGCTATAAGACAGCTGAAATGCGAAACAAAAAAATACAGTGGTGAAGTTGGGATTTGTTTCTTGAAGTTATGTGCTCATTATCTTTTCTGTCTCTTGCAGGCTGCCAGGAGAAGCGGACTGGCCATCAGATTGTTTTGGAAATTTGAAAATAAAGTTTTTCAAATTGACTTTTGTCTCTTCATTGTGTTCACTTACACACGAAATGGGTAACAGTCAGCTATTTTTGAATGTTAGCACTGATTTTCACACATTGAATGGTGAAATATTTGTAGTTTGAAAGGTCCGACCTAAATGAAAACAGGTCGTAGCCTAGTTAAGGAAGCATATGAATATTAATATAGAAGGAGCGCCCACTGAGCGCAGCTTCTTTTATTCATGGTTGAACGTGGCGATGTGGTCAAAAACAAACAAAAAACAAAGTTTGACTTGTATGATTAAATAAAGGTAAAATAAATGGACAATTCATCAATTCATAGACGCTATGTTATGCAAATTTACTTAAAAAAGTTGTTAGAAAAAAAAGCCAGAGGCTTGTGCTTCTGCTCCGGGGCTGCAGCTGGATACTGATGCCTGTAAGTGTATCCACTTGTTGTAAATCATGACTCTTTGTTGAATTATTTGTGATTGGTTTTGCTAAAGTGTGTGGTAGCCCAGTTAGTTAGCAAATTATCTGAAACTTGCTTAGTTGGTATAATTGCACTGTGTTACTGACGCTAACGTACACCGTGCAACGTTGTCCGTCAAGTGCTGCCCCCCAACACACATCAGCAGCGGCACCTTCGACACTATTTCCCCCCCAGCCTGCTCCGGGACGGACATAAAAGGCTTTTCTCGCAGTGCCGGCCGCGCTGGAAATAGAGCAGTGCTTAAGCTCTCTACGCTCTTGACCTTCTTCTTCTTCTCTTCCGTATTAATGTGGCGGTCGCAAACAATCTAGTGGTGCATTACTGCCACCTTCTGACGCTACGACGTTAAAACATACCCCACGTGTGGGTGGTGGCGGGACGCTCATGTGATTGGCTGAAGAGGAAGGAGACATCTGATTGGCTACCTATATCCCCTTGGTAGAAAAAATGCATTTGTGATCGGGTGACGTCAGGAGAGTCTCAAAAAGATTCACACACAAATGCGCGGAGGTTCACAAAATAAAAGCATTTGTAAATGAATGTATCAACATCCACATATGTTTTGATGAAAATTGCAAATACTTTTTAAATACATATATTTGTGGATTTTTATTGCATATATTTAAAACAATAAATATTTGTGTGTGCATCAGAAATACATTTGTGAAACGTTTTTGGTTATTTGTGGATTTTTTTTACATTTATATAAAATGCTAAATATATGTGTGTGCATTGAAAATATTTGTGTGGAGAGAGTCATTTATATATAAATCTTAACATGTATTTGTGAATCCTTCTGTGTGCATTTGTGAATATTGAGACTGATCTAACTCCATAGTTCCTGAATTGCATCTTTCTCACCCAAAATGTCTTCAGAAACATGTTTTAGTGCACTGTTTTGCTGTCATTCGAGATTGTTTGAGTAGAGTAGGTTTAACCACAGTTAAAGCAGCTACATGACATGCTCAACACCTGTACAACTCGCCCACCACACCTACACGTCAGTCCAATGTCAGCCATCTTCTTGTTCCAGAAGCAGAAGCCCTGAATATAAGCAAAATTGGCATTTAGCTAGCTATAGAGTATTAGGTCAAAGAAGAATCAGTTAAGGTCAGGGTAAGAGTCAAATCTCATTACTTAAAAGATAAATAATGTCTTTCTGTATAATGATTTATAAAGCAGATTATTGCCGCATTTTGCTGTGGGGTTCATATAACTGTGATGTTGATGGGTTTGTCTTGTTCTTCTGGTGGGTGTGGTTTATAAGGGTGTGCTGTGTATGATTCAAACAGAATTTGTTTTCAGCTATACATGTCTCGGAAAGTCAGCCAAGCTCGCATTGCGTCACCCACCAGCGGCAGCATTTACTGGTCCAGTAAGGACTGTTTTCTCTGGTCAGTAGGTCAGTAGCCCCAGTTTCAAAAGTGTTTTCATCTTACTACTACACAGATGGCCTAGTTTTATGAAAACACTATCTATCCAGCAGGGAATTTTTTTATTATATACTACCCTTCCAAATCAATTTTCATATTAAAAAAAATATTTGTATTGGTCCCCACTTAATCTCGCTGTTGTGTTCTGAGATGTCACGGCTAGGGGGGGAAGGAACAGGTGTGTTGGAAGAAAGTGTGAGACAGGGGGATTGAACAAGTTGAAAGACGTTGGCCTAGAAAGGTAACTGCAGGAGAGGACATCTGTCATCCACAGAGACGTCAGTGCGGCCCGCGGTCACAGCACTTTGTCATTTTATCTGCATAATGTGACAGAGAAGAACAAGATGCTGGTCGAGGCTGCGGCTCTTTATCGTGTATCTTTACGCTCACGCACCTCGTAAAATTTTACTGTTTGGTGGAGGCATTTATCCGCTGTACAGGACAAGGGCTGTTGTTAGCATGGGTAGCCAGAGTGGGAATGGGAGACCTAACCTTGGCAGTGTTAAAGCCGCAATTACTATTCATTTCATCTCCTCTTCACTCCTCTTCTCTGTTCCTATTTCAGCTCTCTCCTTTCATCTCCTCTCTTTTTCTCTCATCGACATAGTTCATCACCTTTCTTCAACTCCCTTCTCTTCTCGCCCCTTCACCTCATCTCTCCTTTTTTCTTCTCTCCTCTTTTATCTCCTCTACCCTCTCCTTCTGTCATCTACTCTAACTGCATCACATTTCTTCCTCTTGAATTCCTCTCCTCACCTTCTCCAGTTTTTCTCTCCTCTGTTCTAAATTGCTGCTCTCCTGCCGGCCCCTCCTGCTGTGAAAGCCTGAGTTTGTGGGTGTGCGTCTGCATATACAACTTCAAAACAACACAAAATTTCAGATATGCATTTTCTGCTCTTCAACTTTAACCTGCAACACACACCTAGCAGTACACACAAACACAAGGGACCCCATGGGCATTGCTGCTCACCAGCTAAACTGAACATAGCCTTGAATTTCAGCCATAGTTAGCTGCTCAGTAAGCAGGACCTCAGAGAGACAGAAATCCTCTGATTGATGTTGATGCCTTCACCTGCTTCACCTCTCCGCCTCATACTCCTCCTCCCTTCATCCTGCGTCCCTGTGTCTGCATCAACCTATACTACCAGGCTTTGTCAGCACACATGCACACTTGCATCCACACTTACCTCCCACTCGATATCTTACCCTCTTTTGTGGGTATCTGACACTTTGTACCATTCAGGCACAGTACTCATCTCATGAGTTTGTTTGAGTTTTTTTTCGTTCAGTCTTTTAAACAAGGATCACTCATGCAAACACACCCACGCCAACACACATTCAGAAATACAAATGAACTAACACCCACATACAAACATGCACACAACACATTTATGACACATGCATGCCTGTAAAGACACACGCAATGCTTGCAGTGTTTGCATCTCACAAAAGCTCTTTTCTTCGGCCTTGCACAATGACTTTGGAGGAAAAAACTGACTGAGGCAGAGAGCAGCACTTCCCTCTTTTTTTTTTTCTGTGTGCTATATCAGTCGATGTACTGATTTCTATAGTCTTGAAAAAAAAGGTGATTTTGATGTTGTTGTTTTAGCCTTTGTTATTTTCGACTGCCAAGAAGAATTATAGTGTAGCAGATTGTGTCTTGGAAAAAAAGAAACAGTTTTTCAGGCAGAACGGGAAGTCAAATAATTCATGCAAATGTTGCAATCAACAGTTCATATGCTGCACACATAGCACACAGACCATCTGCCGCACAGAAAACTCATGCTGAATTTAAATGTGAAGCACGGCGTGGTGGTAAGCGGGGCTGTTTGCAATTGACTTCAGAATAATCACAGCGCTGTCAGATGAAGGTGCAGTTTATGTCACATGAAACCTCAGCTGACAGATTTTATTTGTCATTAGATGGCAAATCATTTTCTAAATCTGCTTTTATTGACTGACAAACTATCCAAGGTATTCCCTGGCCCTGTGACAAAAACACATGGGGATCAGCTGCTCTTTGAATCACTGAGGGAGCAAGTGAATAAATGAATGGATGAAGCCCAGGTTTGGTCAACAACAGAAATGGCATTATAACACAACAGAATTTAAGGATGAGATAACTGCACTTTGGGAAATGGGCTTATTGGCTTTCTTGTGGAGAGTCAGATGAGATGATAGATGTGCAGCTGGTTAATTTAGCGTAGCACAGAGACTGGAAACAGGAGAAAATAGCTTGCCTGGCACTGTCAAAAGGTAAATGTGCTGACCGGCAACTTAAAAAAGAAACAAAAAAAACCTGATGTTTGTTTAATCTGTACATCGTATTTGGTTCTATTCACCATACAATTAGCTGTGCATCAGCCCAGCAGTAAAGGGCCCGGAGGTGAGCTAACTGTCCTCTTTCTGCCCACAGTGTTAGTGTGAAAGTGAAATGCCTTTGGGTCTGGGGTGAAAGTCTGTCAAATATGCAACTTAAAACTGACTCCACCATGGTGAGGCAGCTGCTGCTGGCTTAAAAGCAGTGGTTAGGACTGGACTGGAGTGTGGAGCAAGGGATTTAAGGTTCAATCCCAGGAAGGAGCCCTTCTGTGCAGAGTTTGCATGTTCTCCCCGTGTCAGCGTGGGTTTTCTACTTGTACTCCTTCTTCCTCCCACAGCCCAAAGGCATGCAGGTTAATTGGTGACTCTAAATTGTCTGTAGGTGTCGATGTGAGTGTGAATGGTTGTCTGTCACTATGTGTCAGCCCTGCGATAGTCTGGCGACCTGTCCAGGGTGTATCCTGCCTCACACCAAATGTCAGCTGGGATAGGCTCCAGCCCCCCCGCGACCCTCAAGAGGATAGGCGGTTAGAAAATTGATGGATGTATGGATGGATGTGAGATAGGAGACATCAACACATGCATCACACATATCACTTGCACAGTATGCAACATATAACAGTGCATTGTGTTGTTCATAAAGTAATTCGATTGACTTATGGTTTCACACAGGACACAAATAGCAGGCTCCAGTGTGAAAGTCTGGTGTTTGTTTGACCCATCCACTTTGACTCCGACCCGCCCAGTACAGACTTTTGTAAATTATGGTCCCAGTCAGTGTAAAATAGATAGAGCAGTTTATGCTTTAGAGCATGGCTTCCTTGTGATTGACAAGTCAGATCCACTAGTGATCCAAATATGATCACGCCAAAACGCCAAACTCAAGACTTCAAAACGGGGGTCCACAAACCAGTGGGTGACATCACAGTGGCTACATCAACTTTTTTTCATATATCCTATGCTTGTGTCCGGTCTTTATGCTAAGCTAAGCTAACCAGCAGCTGGCAGTAGCTTCATATCTATTGCGCGGACAAGACAGTGGAATCTATCCTCTCGTCAAACTCTCAGCAAGAATGTCAGCAATGGTTTCCCCCAAAAAGTCTGACTATTTCTTGAAGCAATTCATTTAATATTGACAAAATATTACCAACAAAGTCATTAGTTAAAAATGTGTTTTCTATCCAATATCTAAGTGTTATACGTGGAGCAAAGTGTCCACTCTTTATCCAAGTCTCAGGAGGAATCAGATTTCCTGTGAAAAGTGCAACATTTGAGTGTTTCCTGTTTTAAAGAATTAACACTACATTTGCCTCAGTACCTGCTGCTTCCTGTCAAAAACAAAATGCCACTTCAATGCCTCATCTCATCTTGAGGTTGCTCTGAAGAGCAAGTAAAACAGAAAACGGATCTGGATAAGATTGTTCTGATGAGATAAGCCAATGTGCAGGTCAAACAGCAGCAAACATTAAGAAGCAGACTCGAAACTGAAATAAAGCTGTGTTCATCTTTCAAAATAAATGGGAGCTGTGGAGGCGGTTGGGAGCTGCTGATCTTTTCAGTGGCAAACTTGTTTTACAGTAATTACACAAATATTAGTGTTGTGATGATTTATTGATGTCAAAATGCTACGAGGATCTGAGACATGTCTGCTCATGAATCAAGTATTTTGCCACCAGGAGAACAGAATGATGGTTCTGACAGACGGTTGTTTTTGTGCGCCTGATGTAATTGTTAGTTGTGCGTATATGTTGATATGTGTATGATGCATGTGTTGAGAATGTAGTAGGAGGCGCACCTGAGGCATTGCAAGGTGCCGTGGGTGATCTCTGTGAATGAAACATTATCCTGAAAGGAGCAGGGAGACTGAAGATAAAATATGGTGTTTGTGTGTGTGATACTCTGTGTGTGCGTGTGTGTTTGAGACTTCAGCCTGTGTTTTGATTTTGTGTTTTCTTCCCTCTAATTTTTGTGATGGCCATTGGCAGCAATACCTGCTTGAGATGCAGCTGCTGCCTGTGAAGCCTGAGGTCCCCATCTGTCCATCTGTGGATGTGTGTTTGAGACTGTGTGTGTGTGTGTGTGTGTGTGTGTGTGAGTGAGAGAGAGAGAGAGAGAGAGAGAGAGAGAGAGAGAGAGACTGTTTGTTTGTGTGTGATTTTGTAGGTCAGTTTCAGCAACAGAAAACTCTTTGCGTGTGTGCCCACACAGCAAGCGCCCCTCGTGCAATTTTCCTCATATGAACATACCTGTGTGTGTCTCAAACAAAAATCAACATGTGCAGTTTTGCCAGTAAGTGGTGTGCTAGCCATGTTTTTAAAGTTTTTTGGGTTTTTTTGACTTTCTAAGAATTTTTTTTTTATCTGCTTGTCTGCCATGCATGTATCCTCCTGTTCTGTGTATATGTGTGGGCGCGCGTGCATGTGTGTGTACCATATTGTGTTATCACGTCTTGTGTCTACACAGAACACGTGTAAAGACAGTTTCAGAAAACAGCCAACTTTCAGGGGCTTGTCAACGCTGCAGCTGGAATTTCTTTGTACTAATGTGTTTGTGTGAATATTTAGCATGTTAGCATGTTTAGCATGTATTGGCTGTTGCGTCCGTGTTTGTATAGCTTGTTTGAATATGACTATATAGACGTCTCCTACTGAACTGTGTGTTTTCTTGTTAAATGATGAGTGCTGCTGCTTTTTTAAAAATCTCCCTGTACACAGTTAACTCACAATCTCTACTTAGGGCAGTCAGAGTCAGGGACGAGGAAGGATTAGAAATCAAACATCCTCAGATAAAGGTGCTCCGATTGATCGGACACAGAAAAGCCAATATTTTTTTCTTAATATTTTGAAGGCCGGTCAGATGACACAAAGCATTTTGAGACATTTTTCTTTACTTGCCGCTAAAATAGCTTCACTGGTCCGGTGCTTCTGACACACTGCAGCTCACACTGAACATTCACTGTGACATTCATGGTTTACTGCTAACCTGACGTCCAGCTCACCTGCCTGTCCCTGGTGTTGACACACTGTCTCTCGCTCTCCTCGCTGGTCTCACACACACACACACACACACACACCACGCTCAATGCTTCTATGGAGGCAGCGATTCACCGTGCTGTTTTCTGACAGTGTTTACATTTAGCATTGTTTTGTCATATATTGTTCCCATACAAGTGACATGGCATCATTATATAAAGCGACTCTGGCTCATCTGCATTTATTTAGGATTTGACTCTGTTTGTCTCTTAGAATGGAAAGGCAGGGTTTATCAGCCGGTGCGATTGTGACAGCTTATGGAGTATGGGAAGCATTGCATTAAACAGAATTCAACCTCTACAACTGCGTACAAACATGTGTCTAAACTGTAGAAGGATAACTGAACAAGCCCACCAGGCACAGGCCCAGCACCTGCAGAATTTCAAATTAACACACACTGACCACAAAGAGATGCAAAGGAACTGCAGAGACACACAATGACCAAAAACAACACTAAATTACCTCAAAGAGACACAAAACAGCTCCAAAAAGACACAAAACCACAAAAAGATGCATTACGACTACAAAGAGATGCAGAACAACACAAAACAAGGCTATAACAACAACAACAGCTATAAAGTGTGTGTGTCTCGCTCCTATGTAGGAGAGGCGGGGGGGTCTTTTGCATACCTGAGCCTCGGGGCCCATTGTCCCATAATCCGACCCTGGTCCAAAGCCCCTCTTGTGTCAACAGACGTGCTTAATATCTTTTGGCGGCGCAAAAATAAAACTCATGCACTTCAGCACCGCTGCTGGAAAAAAATCCTCAGGGAATCACTGCTGCCTATACAAGCTGGCAGTTTGAACAGCTTTCACCCTCAGTGTAGTGCTAGGAAAAACTTGTGCCCACACACCTGCATACTAACTCGCACCAGCACACACATACACTTCAACACGCGCACACATCTGCCCTGACAACTGCATGCAAACACCAGCTGGGAAGCAAATGTCAAAGGAATGAAAGGAGAGGAAAACACCTGAGCCCAGAGAGGTACACCGGCTCTGTTTCTCTCTTTCTATTTGTCACTCTGACGTTTCCCTCCACAAAGGAGCAAATAACCATTTAGTTGGCAAAAATTACCATTTTGGTTGACATTGCCTTTCTTTTAAATACTCTCCATTCTTCTCTCTCTCATGTTCACACACACCAACAGACACGCACAGACCCCTAACCTCCCGGACACCTTCTGTCAGCAAGGTGACAAGGTGACCAGAGGATAAGTCAGCATACATTAGTCCAATTGACACCACACCCTCTTATTATGTTAATGACCCATCTAATTAGCATGGACAGGCTAGTGTGTGTGTGTGTGCTTGTGTGTGCTTGCGTGCGTGCGTGTGTGTGTCAACTGAAACTCTCCACTAATGCAGACCTGCTGGTTTTCATATAGATGCACTTGTATATGCTCCTGCTCAGATTCACCGTTGCCTTTATATCATTAAAGCCTCCATGTTTCTCCTGGCAGTATGTTAACCTCCTGCAAAGCGTAAGTTTTGTTCACGCACGTGCAAACAGACCCTTCAGCTATCACTTGCTACACATGCAGGTTGTGCCTGCTAGCAGTAGTTCTCATCACATTGAAGGTGCTAAACACTGATTTCCAAACATTAGTATATCATTGTTAAATTAGCTGTGATATCTCAGTATAATTATTGTAAACAAAGGAGACCCCGACGGAGAAAATTGGGACCTCTATCTCCCAGCGTCGGTGTTATCAGTGCTCATGTTTCTCAGAATTAACGCCACGTTTTCCCATAAACCCTGTTGCCACTGGCTCCATATGGCTCAAATCAATGAGGCTGCTGATCTTGATGGTCTCATTTGTATATCATAACAACGCTAATGCCTCAGTGAAAGTGGTTAATGATTTATTGTAGTTAAAATGCTGCACTTAGCAGCTCTAACCGGTCTAATGAGGGCTGGTTAAAGCAACTGCATCAAGGTCGCTGCTTTAAAGTAGCGATGTGTAATTGATTTGATCTTAAATGGGAAACATGTTCACCTACAACCCTGAATTATTTTACTCATATATTCAATTATGATCAATTGATAAAATATAGGCACATTTATTACTGTTGTAACAGACATGGCTGCTGTGAACAAACCTTCAAAACCATTACAGCTTCTTTAAAATTGCCCTATACTTCTGTTGCTTTCAGCCCATTCATCTCAGTATCATGTGGTTGGATCTGGGTCTGATAGTGAAGTCAATGCAAAAGTGCCATAAGCCTGCATTCTTGTTAAGGCCAGCAGGGGACAACTCCACTGGTTGCACAAAGAATTGTGATTGTATAGTCTTGTAAAGTCTACAAGAAAATGACCCTACGGTACTTCTCTCTTGATTTATTACCACAGTAAACATTTCTTTAATCAGTTTATGGTCTTAATCGCTTGTTTCAAATCTTCCTCAATACAGCATGATGTTCATTTTAAACATAATGGTCCCCTTTAAAGTAAAATGGATGATAAACCAGGGTATGCTTAGGGGTGTCAAGGCTTTTAGTCCACAAAACAATGGATGACACCGTGGTGGCTATATCCACTTCTTTTACACAGTCTAGTGTTGTAGTTGGCACCACCTAAACTGAGACCAAGCCATGGCCAAGAACAGGGTGTATCGAGACTGAGACAAGACCAAGACCAGAATTGTGCAAGTCCCTCACTGCACAACACACGTATGATAAAATGTAGAGCATGTAAGCCAAAGGCTCAGATATGAAAGATCCACATCCCCATAAAACACCCACAGAAAAGTGAATATTCCTCAACTAACACAACTTGTTATGTACAGTACAGTTTTTACTTACTTTTTTGTAAGTAGAGCACTTTGATTTTTGATTATTTCTTTAAGGCACAAAGCATGTGGGTAGGTTTAGAAAAAACATCATGGTTTGACTTTAAATAAGTACAGTTCCTCCTAACATAATGTCACGTCATGACATATGTGAAATACGTCACTACTGTAGCTACACATACTAGCACACAATGTTGTTATTGAAATAACTCCACTGACTTTTGGTTACACACAGGAAACAAACAGTGGACTCCCAAGTGAAAGTCCTGTGTTTGTTTGTATCATTCACCTCGCCTCCCAGGGACTTTCTTGCTCTTTATGCTACTGTAGTTACTGTCAGAAATAGCCTCAGCTCACTGCATCTGTGTCTGATGTTGATATCTACTGACAAAGCAGCAGTATTTGATGCCTCTGTGCATCCCTATGTGACACCTAAGTCCTTGAGAAAGCAGCAATATTTGATGAGTAGGGAGTGAGAACAGCCTGGTATATATGTAAGTATACCATGAGAAATGTCTCGATAAAATAATCAAGGGTGAATTTTATATACAGGATTTTTTTTTACAAACAAACACCAATGGGCTGAAATCAGTTAAACCATCTTTGTTCAACACTTGTTTTGTTTTGTTTTGTTGTGTTGTGTTGTGTTGTGTTGTGTTGTGTTGTGTTGTGTTGTGTTGTGTTGTGTTGTGTTGTGTTGTGTTGTGTTGTGTTGTGTTGTGTTTTGTTTTGTTTTGGGGGTTTTCCACAGCACAGGCATTTTATTGACATGTAATGATAATATAGCTGTGGTCTTGATTGGTCTTGAGATAAAATCCGGAATCCACTTGAAAATTGATCTTGACACCAATCTTGATCACTACGACACTGATCTACAGTATAGAGGGAAGGGTAGTAACATGCATTGCTGTCTGCCATAGTGTCTTTTTTCACCACCACCGTTTGGCTTTAGAATCGGAACATGTCAAATTTAACATTGTGGCTTTAACAGCATCAGAAAATATTTTTGACTTCTTTGTATTATTGACTTTTGGATATAGTTGTATTATGGATTGTAGCTTGAAGGTTGCTTCTTGTTGCTGTTTGTGTTAGCTGAGTCAAGGTCTCATTGTTGTTTCAGAGCCAGCTTTGGTTTGTTTTGACACAGATTTATTATTTTGCAACGTTTGGATTTTTTCAGTTGTTTTGGTTTCTTGCTCATTTGACCCAAATAAAGATCAAGGTCTGAATCTTGGCTGTGAAGAAAGCCCCCCCACCACATCCCCTTTCACTCCCAAAAGAAAAGATATTTAAGCTACATTAGCTTTTTGTTCAGAGGGCTATCTATGAGTCTCTCCTTGATCAAAGTGCAAGATCGAGTGTGTAAAAATGTATTGAACATTTGTTTATGTGTTATGTTGTGTTGTGTGATGGATCATTTGACTTGGTGTTGTGTTTGTGTGCGTGCGGTGGCGTGCTTGTGTTAGGGCGTGCGTGTGTGTTAGGGAAGTGGAGTATAGACTTCAGAGAAGATGCCTCCCTTCATGCTAGGTTAGGCACTATAACAATTACAGTGCGTATCATTACCCCCCATTAACATCATCCAAGCCTTGATGACACACACACACACACATACTGTGGCACTAAGCTGGTAAGGGCTCATCAAGTCGCTCATTAATACCAACTATGGTGCAATGCAACTGGTCAAGAAAACATCAAACAAGCTGGTAGCTGCATTTAGAGAACACACACACACACACTACACAGTCAGGGCTTGATTTTCCTAAAGCCTCTCTAGTTTTTACAGCTGCGTCACCACCTGCACACAGTGTGTCATTGTGTAACCGTGTGTGTATTCATATGCATGTGTGGGTGTGTGTATCCCTATTGTCTGAATGCACCTAAATCGTGTCAATGCACCACTCTTTTCCGCTCCTTTAAGCAGGCTGGGGCTGTCTGGCTGGCTAAGTGTTGTCTTCTGAAGTTGAAGAGCTAATTACTGTCTGCCTCCTGCAACATGAGATTTGAGCTGCCAAGGGCTTGAGGCAGGACCTGCTCTCCTTCTGCTGTGGCGAACCGCCTCTGTGTGATGTTACCTAAGCAAAAAGAGCTTCTCATGGATGTTAAAATGCTTTAGAGGGATGTCGGCGCTGCGTTTTGGAAGAGAGTCCAGTTCTTCATTTGTCTTGCCTTTCCTGTGGTTCCACTTGTATTGTGTTGTAATTTGCAGCTGCAGGTTGTGCAGAATATGCTGCTGTGCTCCCATTTTGTAGTCTGTTTCACTTTGTGCTCTTGCACGTTCACTTTCAGCTTCTTTCAGCATCTTTTCTGCAAGATCAAGTATTCTGTGTTCATCTATGATGTATTCCATTGTTCAGGGTTGTTACATTTCTGAAATCAGACACACACTTAACGCACCCATGTGAGAATAGTCACACTGCAGCTATTTAGCTATTTACACCCATCCCCACGACATGTTATTATTGATTCCAGTGCATGTTGTGATTGGCTGGTACTCATCACATCAATGTGTCAAGACCAGAGGTGGTTAGGATAAGGGCAAAGAGATCGATTGAGATTCCACTACAATCTCAGATATTCTCTGAGATTAAAGTGGAACATTTATGAGAAAAAAACTGAAAAATCTCCAGACAGAGTCAGGTTACCTAGAATAATTAGCACCAAAGTCCATATAGGGAGAAAGATGTGATGGATAAATTGGTGAATCGCAGGACTTTCATGCAGGAGACCAGGGTCTGAGTCTTGTGTGAGTCAATGATAGCTTTTCAATCTTAGATTTAGCTGACTTGGGCTTGTTTCTGGTCAAATAGTTCTGACTGGTTCCTTCTTATCTGTATGCATACATGTGTATGATAATTAATATGGCCTACACTTTAACAATATTCTACATATAATTGGTTCCCAGCCTTTGGACATAACTAGGCAAAAAAGCTAATAAATTCGCTGCCCTTTACTCCAGTAATAATTTTCAGAAGTGATTGATTTGTGGGATTTAAGTCATTTTTTAAGGATTAGATAAAGAGCACTCTTGTTCAGGGTGTTGCTTCTCAAATTTGCACTGAACTCATTTTAGAGCTTTGTACATATTTATGTATTACAACCGTTTTTTGTTTGTTTGTTTGTTTGTTTGTTTTGGCATTAACTAGATTTTGTGCTCGCTCATTTGTGGTGTGTGTTTATGCTGCCTTCTTCCAAAAAGTTTACAAAAGCACACATATCTGGATGATGAAAAATTAGATGGCAGAGATCATGCAAGTGACCAAAGAAAACCACAGTCCACACACTAGACTGTGCACCCATAAATATTTCATTAAATTACCACCAAGGAGACATTTCCAGCTTTACGCTTTTCATCAGAAAAAATAAAATGCAGAGACACACCTTCAAATACCTTCAGGGCCAGCTCACCTGTCTTTGCGTTGTTTTTGTCTGACGGAGAGCATGAAGGTCTAAATATCATCCAAGTGGTAATGGAACTAAATATTTATGGGAGCATAGTCTACTTTGCTTTCTCTTGTCCAGGTCACTCTTGATGAAGAGACTTTTAATCTTTACCTTGTCAGATGTAGTTATTAAGGAACTGTAGATCAGTAGTGACACCTCTGGTTGACTCCAAACCTGCAGAGGCTGAGTTTGTTGTCATCTATGATTCGATGTTTTAACCACAAAAACAGCAGCAGTAAGCCACTTGTGGCCACTGTCTTCATATATTTCACTGTCTGCCAGAGTTAAGACACTGTAGTGTTTCAAACAGCATAATCTAAACTAATCTCCAAAACGGGAAAGGAAAACGAAATAGGAAGTGGAGTCACTGGTGACAGACTTTAAACATCTCTATTTCAATGTACAAAGAGAGAAAGAAAAACAGCATCTAATTAAAAACGTTAAACTTTCACATGTTTAGACACACCATCAACAGCGCTGCCACAACTATTTGGAGACAGACAGCAGCACAAAGATCATTATTTTAAGCCCACACATTAAAGAGAGGCTTCAGCTACAGCTGTGCCTGGTTGGCAGCACCCCTCACATTTTGACATCACATTGGGGGGCAGTTTACAATTGTGGATTCAAATGGTGCAGTGAAAACTTTAAAAAAAAAACCCAGTACCAGCTTTGATAGAAAAGATGAGAATGGATTCTGTGGGCACATTACATGTTCATATTCATGCCACTTATTTATACAACCTTGAAAGTTCTGCACAATGCATCTTGTAGGACAAACGTTAGGTCATAGGATTTATAAGAGTCAATTTAAAACAATATGATAAATACTGTATACACACTGAAACTTCTACCATGTACCAAGCATGAACTCCTGGTTGGGTTTCCTTCCGTGTGAATTACTTAGGTGGTTTTTACATGAAGCAGAGGTCTCTTCCTCTCCGAAACAAATGAGCCTTGTGATTAAAACCGGTAAAAACACTGAATAAAGCAGTCTCACATTACATATCAGTGTTTCTCCAACACTGTTTTGTGCATCACATATGGGTCGCTAGCTCAGAACCTGTTAATTTGCGCTCACTTTTTTAATGATCCAGACATTCAGGGGATTTTTCACTGGGAGACAAATTGTCTGCAGAGATCTCCTTCTCCCAAAAACAAACTGACCTGGTGATTTGCACCAGCATGTTGGACACAGGCCTCTAGCCTAGTACCTGCAAATGTTGTTAGCCGAAAACTTTGTTAGTTTTCCAATTTCTTCCCACAGTCCTATCATATTTATATCATACAGTGTTATAGTCATGTGTCAGTGGTATATTCCAGTTTCATATTCATATGCGTTGGTGGAGTTGCCTTTATTCCCTACAAATATGCTGTAGATCCTGATGCTCTTCATGTCTTAGTGCTTCTTCTTTCTTATGTATTCTACTTCAATAAAAACAGTGTTCTTCATTAAACTGTCTTGTTTTCCACTCATATAACCTTAATATTTCCGATTCCAGTTACATATTCATAGTTTCCTCTTACAGTCCCACTGTGTGACTTTTCAGATGTGTGGTCTGTATGTGCTTCTGCTTCCCAGCTGATTACAATATTGCTTCTAATGTGCTCTGAGTATGACTAATGGACTGCTTCTGTTTATACGCTAACTCTCTCAGCGTGTGTGTGTGTGTGCGCGCGCCTGCATGTGTGTGAGGTGGGGCATGTCGCTCTGTATGTACAAGCCTGTGTGATGTGGCTGTGTGGGATGTGTGTGTGTGTGTGTGTGTACAGCACGCTCAGCTCCACTGCGCTGCTTTTCATTCAGCTATAATAAAGCCTGTTGCTCTCTCTCATTTACAGACATTAGCGAGCGCCACTTCTGGCGCTGTAGTAGCAGGGAGCATGATGCAGAGACAGACAGAGAGTAATAGATATGAAAAACAGAGGTGGTGAAATCCAGATATTACAGAGCAACCCTGCTTGTTCTCTCTGCATGATAAATAGTTAGTTAGAGAGGACGATGGAGAGAGAGGGGAAAGAGAAGATAAAGGGTAATAGGACTGAGATACAGAGATGGAAAATGAGAGAGCCAGACTGAGAACTGAGGTGGAAATGCACTTTTTGTGTTCTGTGATATTGTACTCTCCAGAGAAATGACAGCATTCATCATTTGTTCAAATGGCTGAAAACAAGCCCGTTTATATTTTCCTGAGAGGGGAGGACCTCTTAAGGTAATTTCCTCCTTGCTCTCTTTGACAAATAACAGCATCTTTACATTATTTACATTCATTAGCAAAACAGGAAGTAGCCAGGCTTACTTATAATGCAGTAAAAAGTCCTAGGAGCGAAGGCAGGGAAGATGGATGAGTGTATAGTGCATTGAGGGTTCACATCCTGTCTCCGAAGAACATGCTAACTTGGTTTCTTTTAAAGGTCCTGTGACATTATTTCTTAATGTAATTTATTTCCCTCTGAAACAGAACTTTCAGACATGACATGAGACACTGAGGGATCGTTATTAAATGTAATCCAATGGGCTGTTATTTATGGAGAGAAAAGCAGTCTGATTTGATAAAACAGGGAAGAGAGTTGGAAACATTTGTGCTGACTTGGAGCAATGTCTTTGTAAGTGGGTCCCTGTTTGGTTTGTTTTTGTGGACACAGGTGACAGGATAATGGTTTCGCACTATTTCACTGATCAGGTGGTGGTAATGTGTGAAGAAATGCAGAAATGTTCAAGCAAATGCAGAGAAGAAGATAACTGCAAGCCAGTAAACATGTATGTAGACACCTGACGTTTCAAAATAAATAAATCAAAAACAACTGCTTTGCAAGTGTTTCGTGAGGAAGGAAATTCAATCAACACATTTGTTAGACCTCACGGATACCATGTGTTTTGGTGAGAAACACTGAATGTAGACAGACATTTTACTTGTTTACAAGAAAACTTCACAAGGCACCTTTAACTAAAAAATCCACTTGCCTAAATCAGTAATGGCCTACCTTAAGAACTGCTGTGAAGAAGAACTAGGGATGAAGTCAACGAAAGAAAATCTTCATCGACTGAAGTTCTACCTACTCTTTAGCTAATGAATTAGTCGATGGAGCAAAAAACTCTCCATGTTATCTTGAGAGAGACACAGTGCTCTTTACTTGTCAGTGTCAGTGTTAACTCTGGCAATGGAAGAGCCTTGTATTTACACTACACTGCAAATACCACAAACAGGCGCCAAGCATCTTTTCTGCGCAGAGCACTGCACATTGCCGTTTTTTCTGGTCACCAAGAGTTGAAAAATACTCAACTCAAAAAAAAATGGACTCAACATTGTCACTTTTTACCTAGCCATCCAGTGACAGTGGGTACGTTCACACCAGAAGCTTCCAAAGAGACAAAGTCTGTCTCGGACGCCCAAGAAGCATGACTGTCAAAAATATTTGTGGCAGCTTTGGTCGCTCTATTCACTCATTACGTGAATCATTGAACATTCGACGGTGCTTGTCAATTTAAAGAAGCTGCAAAGCGGACTACTGGCTTGAAAGCAGCAAGTTGCTGTGTCCAGTCAAAAAGCTCATAGTTGGCCAACAGAAAGTTTAGTTTGGTCAATGAAAACAGAAAACGTCATCCCATTCAAACCAAGCAAGGAAGACTTGCATGCTACGTCCCAACATTAGCCTGCAATTCTCTCCTCTATTACTAACATTACACACTTTAAGACTCAGCAGACCAACCAGCTACCATTCTTTTTATTTTGGTCTCTGTAACCGAACGGCGACACGTTATAAAAGACTGAGTGGGCGTGAACCCATGTAATAAACTTCTTGATATCCGCTGTCAGAACAAGTGTGCTGTAGGAACCAAAATTACATGACTTGTTCTCTGGGACCCGCTTCATCGAAGCACATCAGCATTCCGGTTGGTTGTTGCCGAACCGCGTCAGAGCTCATCACCATAAAGTTAAACAAGTTTTAACTCCCCTCCGGAGCAGCTCCTGTCACTTTGGTTGCCCAAGACACACAACTGATGACCAGGTCGTCCAAGTTGCCCAAGTCGCCAGGCTCTCATTGAAAACTAATGGCTTTCTCCACTTTGGAAGCTCTGGTTGATATTGGTGTGAACGTAGAGTCATCATCTTTGGTGGACAGACAGTCTTATACAAGTAACACCAGCAATTGTCCTACCAATGAGAATTGGTCAGAGAGTGCAGAGATACCAGGCTTTGGAGTTTGCGCTCTGACTGCAAATTGTTCCATGAAGTTGGAGCAGAAAACCTAAAAGCCTTCTTTCTCAATTCTATTCTGACCTTGGGAACAGTAAAGTGTAAAAAGTCCTGAGAATGGAGACTGTGGGCTCTATTATTCAGGATTAAAAGAGATGATAAATAAGATGGAGTCATCTCAAGAATGGCCTTGTAAATCAAGGCATTCCTATGGCCGCCAATTTACTTTAGTGTATAAGACACAATGATGTGTTAGAGCACCACGGTTTGTGATAAAATCCTCGTAAAACCTTCAGCTTCTTAGCAGTGTACAGAATATGTGCCTTAAAAGACAAGTGGTCAATCAATCAAGAACCCCAGATATTTAAAAGTAGATACAAGTTCAATTTGTTGACCATTACTGGTGACAATGACAGACCGATTTGACCTTGCTTATTTTGAATTTGTGAAAAACATAAGTTTTGTTTTATCAGCATTTAGAACAAGTTGCAGCTGACAGAGCTGTTCTTGCACTTTATTAAACGCATTCTGCAAATATGCAAATGCTTCTGTAGGCGTGGGTGCAAAGCAATATATGACTGTGTCATCAGCATAAAAATGAAAGGCTGCATTTGAAATATTCACCCCAATATTATTTATATACAATGTAAATAACAAAGTGCCAAGTACTGAACCTTGTGGCACCCTTTTGTGGACTAAAAGAAGATGAAACACCTTCTAACTGGAAGATAGTTTGCAATCCATCCAACTGCATGTACAGAAAACCCAACTGCTGTAGGACGTTAAGTCAAAATGTCATGCTCCACAGTATCAAAGGCCTTAGAAAAGTCTATAAAGAGAGAAAGACAGCACTGTTTTTATCTTCTATCTGTTTTATCATTTATAACCTTCAAGGCTGCAGTAGTAGCACTTTGTTTTTTGCGAAATCCTGACTGGGAAATCGATAGAATAGAATCAGTAGCCAGGTATTATTTTACTTGTTCACTGACAAGGAATTTAAGTACCTTAGCTAGAACAGACAGTTTAGAAATAGGCCTATAATTATTTAAGATAGTTGGATCCCCTCCTTTCGAGAGGGTGATAACAAACGCAGATTTCCAGATTTTGGGAATTACATTGGTCAACAAGCTAAGATTAAAAATGTAACACAATGGAACAGCTACAATTTCAGATGCCAGTTTTAAAAAGAAAGGCTCCAAGTTGTCTGGTCCTGGTGGTTTTTTAGGATCAAGGTCTTTTAGAGCTTTAGCGACCTCTATTGTGGAAAAAGGGGTGAAATTAAAAGCCGGTACATTGCCAGGGGCCCTGTCAACAAGTGAAGGGTCATTAGAGGACTTTTCACTAGGTGAGGGTTGTTTAGAGGGGTTTTTAGAGTTAAATAAGAACCCAGAAGAAGTAAAATGTTTGTTAAAACAATTTAATATGTCTGTTTTGTCAGTTACCCTGCTACCATCAATCAGCATACTGGGAGGGAGATTAACTGAGTTAGAGGTGGAAGACAAAGATTTACTTGCTTTCCAAAATTACTTTGGATTTTTCAGACTTTCAGTAGTCATGGACAAGTAAAACTCAGCCTTCGTATTTCGAAGGAGAGAGAGTTTCTAAACCAGAGTTACATGCCCTGACCCAAGCAGAATTTCGCTCGTGCAGAACTTCTGCTAGTACGGTTATAAACTATGGGTTGTCACGGCCTTTAATTCTGAATTTGCGTCGTGGGGCATGTTTATTAACAATCTGACTGAAATTTTCATGAAAGTAACTCCAAGCCAGTTCAACATCATCAAAAAAGGGCAATCCTATCCAAGTAAAAATGATAAAGATCATGCAAGAAGGCCTGTTCAACAAACATTTTCATATTGCGCTTCTCTACAAAATGTGGCTTACTTTTAGGGAGCCTTGTGTCTCTCACGACTGCTATCACACAGTGATCACTCACATTGTTTGGAAAGACGCCTGATGCCACATATTTAGAAGGCATGTTGGTTAAAACTAAGTCAATGAGTGTCGCTTTTTGAAAACACTTGGGATTGGGTCTAGTAGGGGAATTAATTAATTGTGTGAGATTAAGAGAATCACATTGTGCTTTCAGATCATTGGACACAGGCATTAGCCAGCCCCAGTTTAAATCTTCCACCAGGAGTTATTCATTATATTCATTAAATATGAGTATTTGTTGGGTCTGTATACATGCATGCTGTCTTTTCACTGCACAAAGCTGTATAAAAAATGTTTGTATTGCAGTGGAACATAGCCAACAGTCTTAGCCAATAGGTACCCTTCGTTGTAGTAATTGTATTTGCAGCAGGTTCACCAGGAGTAGTATGTTAGAAGCATTTTATAGATTGATTATGGAGAGATTTGTAACTCTAGAAAATCTAATGGTCATATTCAACAAATAAAGGTTTAGTAGCTCAAAATTATAAGTAAATAAACCCAAAGCAGAGCACCAACACAAGGTCAGCTGCACTGGGACCATACCAAAGTCCCACTGCACAAAGAAGCACTGGAGTGCATTCTCTGTCTTTATGTCTTCATATATTTTGTAAATTCAGTGCATAGACTCTGTGCTCTATCTCCAGTTTTTCATTTCACCCCCTTTTCACTGTAATTAACAAGTGGAATTATTTCCCGTGTGGATGAAATGTTCCGTGACCAAACCAAGCCATCGCTAATACGTCGTAACGTGATAATTACATGGTCATCAATTGGGAAAATGGAGCATTTTTAATCTCAATTACACAAAAGTTCGTCCGAGTCCCAACATTTTTTTTTTTTTTTCCTCCGCCGGACCCCACCAACCGTTAAATTTAGTTTTCTGTGGCTATTCATTAGCCGTTCCTCTTCCATTCCTCCTTAGAAACACGTTGATTAGCTGGGGATTGGGTTGTGTTGGGGTGTGTCAATACGCTAGCATACATGGCTGCAGCTGTGTTTGTGTGTGTGTGTGTGTGTGTGTGTGTGTGTATGCGTGTATGCATGAAATAGAGAGAAAGCATATTTAGCCCTTTTCTGAATTTTTCCCCAGGGAAGTGATTAGTGTAACTAGCCTTTGTTGAGTTTCTATTTTAAAGACAACTCTTGCATGTGTGTGCGTCTGTGTGTCTCTGTGTGTTGCTGCTGCGTGGTTCACTGGGTGCATGCCAGTAGGATGTAGGTGTGTATTTGCATAGTTATGTACAATAATGCCATTATTAACTCTGTTATTTACTGTATGTAAATATATGTGTTGAGATAAAAAATATCGTGTAGCTCTGAACAGTTTTTACTTCAACTGATTTGCAAGTCAAACTATAAAACTAACACCTCTGTTCTGAACTTGATGTTGAGTCTTACTATTAATTACTTTTGAAGGTTTTCACATGAATCGTGAGATTATTTCCAGGAAATGCATCACTCTTTTCTTGCACAAATTGAATAAAGTATTATTTAACTCACAAAACTAACCAATCATACAATGCTATTATCAATATATGCTAATGTTTGAAGTAAAACTGTTGTTAGGGACTGTTTAAAAATTATCAGGGGCGAAAGGGGGAATGAAATCTTATTTTAATTTCAATAAAAGCAGAACCATCCCCAGTGTCATTATTTTCTTTAGACCCTCATTTGACTTAAAATCTTATTGCAACACCCTCCTTCCAAAATAATGATGGGTAGCTACAAATATTTTCACCATTAATAGGCAAAACATAAGAATGTAAGGCAGGGGTTTTCAACTATATTGTTCGGGGGACAAACTTTCAAGTGTGTTCAAGTATGTCTCATTATGTATTTGCACTTGACACAACAGAGAACTGCATTTTCAAAACTTTTGCTTCACTACATGCAATTTACATTTATTATTTACTTTTTTTACAGCATCTACTTATAATCTCTCCTGTCTGCTCTGTGTGCACAGCCTGCAGTTCAGTACATTTTTCACTTAATTTTTTTTCAGGTGAATGTTGGTCTTAGCCGAGTTGTTTATGGCTTCTCAGTTGTACCCTGGAAATCCAGAGTTCTTGCAAGAGCATAATTTGAATTTGCTCAGCGAGTCACTCTGGCAATCAGTAATGATTCTCATTACCCATGCTGTTGGAGCCAAGCTACACCAATCACATCAGTGTATCTGATACAGGTGGGCCAGAGGTGAGCTATCAGTCAGTAAACATTGCAAGATGGCTACAGATGAACACCAGTTATTTGAAATGGCTTTGGCTGCTACAATGAACAAGTTTGACTTGGCTTTTTCTCTAAAAGAGGAACAGAAGATAGCGCTCAATTCTCTCCTTTGCAAGAAGGACATTTTTTGCTGTTTTGCCGACCAGATACGGCAAGAGTCTAATCTACCAGTTAGCTCTGCTGGTAGCTAAGCTCTGGATACGTCACCCTGTGTATTGTTCTGATTGGTCGTAGTGTTATCTAATTGCGTGCAGTGATATTTACAAATGCATGCTTGGTGCCGTCCCTCGAGTTGGGCATTTCCATTACTCATAGCCAGACCCTAAATCTGTCTAGATTTGATTCTGGATTTCCAGGCTATCCCAGTTGTGCTGATGAACACAGAATTCAGTGGTTTTATTTGGGCATGCTCTTTCTTTCCCAGAATAGATCAGTAAATTACTCAGATCACGGGGCTGACAGCCCATCCTTTTGTTTCCTCAATGGTTGCTTACGCAACAAATACGTTTTTTTTAGGTATTTCATTAATGTATTTATTTGGTTACAAATAAAAGGTTGGTTTTTTTTGTTGTTATCCCCACCCATTTATGGTTGGCCCTGAGTATTGCAATTTGAAGCTTAGATTTAGGTGTATCTTTTTAATGGATGTATTCATCAGACATGATGCTTTCAAGGACCACCACAAAATCTGAAAATTGGACATCAGTTTCTAGCTACGGTAAATGGTTTAATTTTGGTGATTTTTTAAAAAAATGAAAAAATAAAATATGCCTTTAAAACCCACTGGCAGGAGGGGTGCGGAGGCAATCAGGCCAGGTGCACAGGAGCACTCTGCTGGTTTGAAGTGTTTATTGTGGCAAAATGTTCTTTATTAGCATATTTTCATGTTGTTATTCTTAGGGTTTTAAATTTCATTTATTCTTAAACAGAAGTGATTGGCAGGCCAGTCTGGCATGATAAGCAGGCTGCCATTTGTATAGTCTTGATAAAGGGTAATATGAATTAAATAAGATAATGCTCAGGCCTGTTATGTATGGCATCAGATGTCTGACTGTCAGTATTAACGAAAATGATTTGTGATTACTGCTCTTCTCCAAAAACTATCGCCCACTGAACAAAAACACAAGACACAAATCATTTTCATACTGTCCCTACAATGTCTTTGAAAACTAGTTTGAATGGTCTGTTGAAGCCACCTGTTGACCAACCTTTATTGTTCACACTTGCAGATTTTCCATATCATTTATTTAACATAAATATTTGTGGAACGCAGCTGAACTACAGGCTGCTAATTTAGCATGAAAAGTAAGTGGAGTAAGCCACTGCAGCTGAAGAGTTGACCTAGTTCTGTGACTATAGTAATAGCATTTCAAGGTCAGAATTTAGGTCAGCTACAACAGGTGTGTGGAAGTGTTACAGAGTTTGGAGAATGTGTGTTCACCTCTATGCATACAACTGCCATGAGTAGGTGAACGCATAGACACAAAGCATACACATACTACAAATTCCCGAGTTCCTAACTATTATTTTTCTCAGGAAAAAAAATGTCAACTTTGTCTCATAATGAAGCTGGTAGCTGATGGTATGATCACACAACAATATGAACCACCAAGAAATGTCAGTTAAAAACCTACAAGCATATTTGCTGTCTTTTATTCCTCAGTTCAATGTACAGTTCACTTGTTCAGTGTACTGCCACGTTTAACAGGTTTACCCTGGATTCTCAGTGCATTGTCTTCTTTATTGCCCTCACTGTTATTAATTTTCTCCTCCCCTGTCTTTCATAGTTTCCCACCAGTGCATTTCCTCAGTTTCCAACTGTGGTGTGTAATTTTGTATTGATTCCTGTGGAGTGGGAATCCACAGGGAGGGAAACCACCAAGTTGAATTTCTTATATGTGCAAAAATATTTTGCCAACAACCCAACTGCTGTTTTTTTTTTCTCTCCTCTTATATTTTTATAGTCTGTTTTGGTCTCTTGGTTTCCATATTTTCTGGTCTATCTCTTCAAGTGGAAGCTCGTAGAAAACGTGAGCTCAAAGCTAATCCCTGCAGGATGAATAAATAAAATCCCTGCCATTAACCCTCTCCTTCCACACAATCAGGCCATTAGTATTCCACAGCTGTTGCAGGTAAGCAATTACTACAAAGAGAAGGATGTTTTACACATGCAGTTAAAGACAGCAGTGTAATTTGCTGAATCTTCGAGCTCGGAGCAAGATGTGCTTTTACAGATGCACTTCATTGCAGTGCGCATTAAACACTTGACATGACTTTAAAAAGGCTTTGGAAATGGTAGAAAAGAGGAGACAAAATGGCCAGCGAGCTGATTTCTTGCCTGTTTTTCTTTTTTTATGTTTCATTCACTGATCAGCGACATGAGATGCTGCACTTAATGGATCTTCCTTGCCAGCATTTTCAGTCTCAGGATTGATTTTGGATTTGCATCAGTGTGTTTGTCATTCTGGCTGTAACTGCAACCCCCTGTGTGCTCACAGACTGAGAACATACAACTTGTTAAAATCAATTTTCTCTTCCTGTTTTCATGTTCATTGACTGTGGCTTTGAACACATTTCATAGCCAAGTCTGATGCTTTTTAAAGCTTTTGTATAATGGCAGAGGAAAGTTGGCTTTTCTCCTACAATCATGTAAACACCTACAACACACACACTTCACTTCATCTGTGTCCATTTCTTCTGATTTATTGGCATAAACACAACATGAACGATGTGGTCAAAGTGCTAAATATTTTTGAAATCCCTATAAAGAAGGAAAAGAGTAAATATGTGTGGCCTCCAACTGTGTGTGCTCTTTTAAATATTTCTCTGTGAGGACCAGGAGTAGCGGGCTAGACCTTCACAGGGATAACTTTTCGGAAAGTTTGGGCATTTTGGTCAGTCGTTACTTTTTCAAAGGGCTGTTTAAAGGATTGAGGGCCCTATCTTACACCTGGCACACACACACACACACATGCACACAGTACAGCGCAACTGTCATTGCTAGTTTCAGACTGAAATTTTCACATCCAGCTCCCAAGTTGTTGCACCCATCTGTGTGCCCAAGCGTGTGTAGGTCTTAAGATGAGGTGTGGTCATGCTCAACATTGGTGTATTGCTATTTTGAGGCAGCAAAAAGCGATTGCATCATTGACCAACAAAAACCTGGTCTAAAGTCAATGTCGCAGAAGCTGAAAGTTTAGTTTTGTCACCTCTATAACTACAGTTTGTAGTTTTGCTGCTTAAATGTCCAACAAAGTTTGTTGCAGTGACATTACTGCTCTTATTGTATCACACCTAGCCAAAAACTATGAGCACCTGACTTTTAAAGTGGAAAAGCCGTCCCAGTATCAGCTGTAACTGGTGTATAAGCACAGTGCAGACCAGTGACAATTAGCTAGCCAGTGGGATACACAGTTGCATTAACATACATGCCCTGTCTACTACAACAAAGGACAGAGAAGCTCGAATTACAACACAGACACACACACACACACACACACACACACACACACACACACACACACACACAGTGTCTTTACAAGACTAATAGCTGTTTGCTGCTAGTTAATGCTATTAATGGCCTTGAGCTCCTTAAAGTTGATATGCCAATATTGTTAGCAAACAGTTGCCTATTTTTTTACATCCGGCAGACACAATGCAACGTCTGCCTTTATTTTAAGTCATGTTTCTGGCCACCTGATGGATGTAATTTCAATATTCACTCTCCTTTCAGGTCTGTTTTTTGTCTCGAACAACTCATAAGAGAAATGCTCTTTGGCTGCAAAATGTTCCACTATGTTCACCAGCTAATTGCTAACTGTGTGTGTCTATCGCCTACAAAGGTTTTATCAGATCTTCATCACTGAAAACATCACATATAGAGATACTGTTTCGTGGCATGATGTTGCCTTGTCTCTCTGTACAAAAGGTACAATCACGGAATATAGGGGCAGAGTTGCCTTGCCCTTAAGCGGGCATCAGAGGCATTAACAGCACCAGAACAACATCTGTATAACTGGGACAGCCAGCAAGACAGGATCATGGGCAGCATTTTGACAACCTGCCTGGAGGTTTAAAAGGTAGGTGGTAGCAGTTAACAGCTAACTTGAAGGACAGAAGCCGAAAATATCTGTAAATTAGGGAGACACAGAGGTCCGGGAGCCGCCATGCAACACGGATGGTAAATGATTGTTATTGCCATGTTATGTCATTGTTTACCAGTATGTGTGTTACATGTCACACTAGAGGCCAATGCTGTTGTGTTACACGTCACAACTGTCACGCCTCTTTTGATTCCACAATGTGCATGGCATGACGCCACCGTTATTTGGTTCTGTGTAAAAGAAGGAATTTCGTACTTGCTCTATTTTGATGTAGGCAGGGAGCAGAAAAGGATGCAACACAGATAACATGATAGCTTCCTGTTCAGTATTGTCAATACAGTTTGGTCAATGACGCAAAATAGTATGTCAAAGCAAATCTGGATGCAAATCAGTCAAACATATTTCTCTGTGGACAAAATTAGCGGTGATTCCTTTTGAAATGAACTGATTTTGATCTGAATTTTGTTCGGACCAGTCTGTTAATCTATGTTTTGTAGGTAGCTTTGCTGCAAACCTTCCATTTTCTGGTCAACCCTTTTCTCTCCCTTTCTGTCTCTCCACCATCCCTTTCGCTTCATCTTTCCCATTTTCCCACAACGCACTTCTCTCTCCCCATTAGGTGTTCTCTGGGGTCGTAGCCTTCTCTGCTGCCCTCATCCCTCTCTGGTCTGTGTGTACAATCACTCCACCCTCACCCCCCTCCCTTTAGATTTGTGTGTGTGTTGTGTATTCCCTCTATCCCAGGGCTTCGGGCTGTTAACCCTGCAAACACTATCGCTCATCACAGTACACAACAAGAGCTTAAGAGCTCCAAGGGAAGAGTTCATCTCCCTCTGCTCCTCTCTTTTCTTTCTTTCTTTTCCTCTCTCTCTCTTGTTTTTTTGTCTATTTCCTATTCCCCCTTCTCCTCCCTTTCTTCTTCCAAAGCTCACACTTAATACTTTACTTTCTTTTAAGTATTGAAGAGTACAGGCTTTCCTCTACCCCTGTCTTGTCTCTTGATCCCTCTTTGGTAATCTCTTTCTGCTTTCTTCTTCCGCAACTTTTCCCCCGTCTTTCTATCTCCTCCTCGCTCGTGTTTCACCGGAGTTTGTGTCTCCTTTAGAAGCTAGAGCAAGTTTCTGCATGTTTCCATTTAGCTGACGAACACATTTTTGTGCAAAAAGATAAATTAAGAACCACTTCCAGTTGAAACTGGAACCCTTTCAGGAAGATTTGTTGTATTCACGTTGTTATTGTTCCTTAATGCCAGCTAATAGTGGCCATGCTTCATGCTTTTATCAGGACGGGAGAAACAAATAAATGTGCTTAGCAATAAAATCCAGTAATAGACATATAAACACATCAGCAGAAAGCCAGCAAGTAGAGACATTTCTGAGAGTCAGTGATGGACAGATATTTTACAGATGACATTTTGCAACGTCCAGAGCCAATTTTCAGCTGACACAGAGCCATTCATCAGAACAACAATACCCGGCCTGCATAATTATTTATCTGAGTAATGGGTTTCCATCACTCTTTAATACATAATTTCTTTATCAACAGTGAAAGTGTTTCACTTAGAGAAGAGTGGAGATAGGTGATGATGGAGAGGAGGCTACAGGGGTTGGAGGAAATACAAAAAAGGGAGAGGAAAGAGATAATGAGGGAGGGAGAGAAATGGATGACAAAGGAGAAAAACAAGGAGCATACATATAAAGAAGAGGAGGAGGGAGAGGAGGTGTAGAGGAGGCGGAGGAGAGGGTGGGATAAAGGGAGGAAATGAGGTCAGGGAAAGCGAAAGAGAAGAAAAAGACTTAAGATGAGGAGTCTTTAACAGAGGTGCGAAGTGATGGATGAGTGTGTAGGAAGTGTACAGAATGAGAAAATGGTTGCCTTGGTGCCGAAAGCCGCAGAAGAAAAATCAGCTGTAAGCCCTGCGGTGTGTGTGTGTGTGACTTTTATGTGTGTGTTTTCACCCGGGAGCATTGAGTCAAGGGAGGATATTGTCTGAGGTCAAAAAGGTCATTGCTAGCTGTTGGGGTTGCAACAAATCACTTCCAGACAAACACACAAACACACACAGAAGCCAAGACAGCTGCTGTGTCGGTATTTTGTTTAAGGAGGCAAATACCTGCATACCTGTCATGTACAAACAAGCTGTGGATCCTAAAGCACGCAGCTAATACACGCACTAAGTATAAAGTTGCATATATTGTGAATCAGTGCTGTCATCCACACTTAGTGGCATTATATACATCAAGTGAGATTTATGTTCCAACATTGCCAACATTGCCTGTGCACACACAGAAAATCCATTTACAGAACCAAGTTATTAACACTTCAAATACCTGCAGCTTTGGTATCTACAGCAGGAAGATATACACACATAGCCACACACACTTTATGTAAGTAGTGATATACTGTGCTGTGTCCTCATATACAAAACTAATAGATGAGACTCGGACAACTTCACGTTCGGTTTGCAGAAACATTCAGGGACATGACAAGAATGCAGTGACACGTGTTAGAGTTGTGTTTCCCTGTTGATTTTATTTTTTAATCTTATATACTCCTCAGTTTTATGGTGATACCATTTTTTCAGTTTAGCGAGTATGATTTCAATTTTGTGCTATATTTATCTTTATTATTACACCCAAGATCTACTGCTCTCCTTTCTCTCTCTTAGAGCAGGCAGTGTTGAAAGAAGTATTCAAATTACACACTTAAAGATATAATATGTATCATTTCCACATTAAAATGTCTAAAAACAGTTAGGTCTATGTTATACATTTTGTTGTGTACTTTCATTATACCAAATATTTTCAACAATGTTTCAGCCCAGAAAAATCTGTAATTTCTTTTAAGAAACTGTGCCTTTATTTTGGTTGCCTGTTAATGGCACCATATCTCTAAATAATACAGTGTTGTTGGATTATACTAAGGTGTTATTTTTTGGGGGTTGTCCGCCTGTCTGAATGTATGTCCCATTCTTGTGAATGAATTATCTCAAGAATGCCTTGAACAGATTTCTTATAATGTAGCGCAAACTTTCAGGTGAACTCTACAATGAACATATAAGATTTTGGTGGCCAAAATCAAAAGGTCAAAGTCACTGTGACCTTGCATACCTCTCATTTTCCTGAATGTAATATCTCAAGAACACCTTAAGGGGATTTCCTCAAATTTGGCACAAACGTCCACTTGGACTCAAGGATGTACTGATTATAATGTGAAGGTTGAAGGTAAAAGATCAAGGCCATTGTGACCTCTTAAAACATGTTTTTGGCTATTAGTCAAGAATTCATGCAGTAATTATGACAGAATTTCATACAAATGTCTAATAGGAAAAAATGATAAATTGATGACATTTAATAACAAAAAAGAACAAAAGTCAACTTCACTGTAATATTATAACGTTTTTTGGTCATTACTCATTGTCATAATTCAGAACCCAGTGCTAGCTGATAGCCAATGGCAGCACTGGATCTAACCTGTGTAACGCCACAAGGTTTGCTGATTCTTTTTAATTTAATGGCGGGAGCACTGCGTCACATTTTAAAAGCTTCTTATGTGTTTAACATGTAAAATCTCAACCTGGAAAGAAACTAAAGTTGTCATAAAAAAGTGGAGAAAAAAGCATCACATTCTTTGTGAAATGCAATGAAGTTGCATAAAATGAAAATACCCAAGCAAAGTAAAAGTAGCCTACCTCAAAGTTGTACTTCAAGGACGGATGTGTCGGATTTAGTGGCATGTGCTTGTAGGATATCTACAGTGACACACATGAAAACGCAAAAAGCCATATGTAGAGCCAGTGTTTGGTTTGTCTGTTCTTGCCTACTGTAGAACAACATGACATCTACTGATAGATGCCCCTACACACTGGACCTATAAATACAATACTTAAGTAAAGGTACTTGGTTACATTTCACCACTGAAAACAGTGCTGTCACATTGAAGCCCTGCAGGCAAATCTAATTACTGGATAAATTTACTTGAGCATTATTAAAAAATATTAAATGAGGCAGAAAAAAGTCACTACTTAAAATGGTCCCAATTGTTAGACATATGCAATCAGCGATAAGGACACTCAAGATGCTTTTTTAACGGGTCGCAATCCAAAAGAAAGTGTGAACGACTGTTTTAAAGTGTCTGTAGTCAGTTCATCTCAGGGTTAGATCCTTCAAATAAATGCTGATGCTTCAATCATACAGGGCTTTTTTTCATCAGACTGCTTTAAGTGTGCTTTTTTGTCCTTGGAAATGTGGAATTTAATTGGAAGCAGGGATAGCTCAGAACTGCAACTTTGCTCTCTCATTAAATGTTTCCAGCCCTGAAAAAAAAGAAAAGAATTCACAACGAAGCTCGTTAAAATAATCATATTGTCATTATCAATGAAAAGTTCCTGGTGTCTGTTTCACCAGTGAGAATTAACTGGCAACAGGGCTGCAGGCAGAAGCATTGTTGCCATGGTTATCTTTAGTTATACCTTTGTGCGCTGGTTGTTTCAGATTTTAGTGAACATGTGAGCAAGTCAGAAACAAGTATTTCATGTTATATCAGTAAGAAAAAAAATCACTTGTGTTGGTGTATCAGTGTGTGTATACCATACACTGATACACTAATGGACAACTTGATTTGTCAGAGTGCAGCCTGCCACTTGATTGCAAATATAATGTAAACCACTTCCAGTTGATTTGGCTTTCTGTCTTTTTAAATGTGTTACTGGCAGCTGCTGCATAGCAACCAAAGCTGGCACCGCCAAACACACATCTTTCACTGTCTTTCCGAACAGCACGAAGCTTTTAACTTTTTGTGGGAAACATCTTTGGCTGCAGTGTATGCTTAGTGAGGTTTAACAGTCATTATTTCAGTGGGAACTGAAGTTAATCACAAACCTGCTGATGGTAAGAATATGTTTGCAGCATCATTTGCCCTGAAAAAAATGATAGATAAGAAAGGAGTTCAGACCATCAGTCACATATCCAGAGGGGCAGATATTCTGTATTTAATGAACAAGTAAATAATGATAATTGGTTTCCCCCTGCAGCCCTCATTCTATAAACTTTCTCTTAGTCACAAAAACTTTGACAGTCCTACCTCTGCACTCTCAGAAATAAGGCTTTGAAAAGGATTCTCAGGTTCTACCCATTTTGCCTCTGAAGAACCTTTTTTTGAAGAAAGGGTTGTTAAAGTGTATCCCAGCAATTGACAAGATTTTCCATTTGTCATATTCTGGCAATCCGTGTTTTCACTGTTATAAGATAGGGAACACTGTTACACAGCTTGTGAAATGGAACAGTTCTGCCATGTCCAAAAACAAAAGAAGCCCAGTTTTGCGTGAGTATTAGCCATGAGTGTTGTCCATTGTGCTGGACCATTAAGCCAAAGGCTGCTGGACGTGGGTCTTCTGGTCCCGGGAAGATATGTTAAACTAAGACTAGTGGGCGAGAGATCTATGGGTATTATAGTTGATTAATATTTTAGAGCCTCTCTAGGTGGGCTTTAGATGAAACCCTTCTTGGTAGAACCCCTTGGAAGGTTTTTGTTTTGTTTTGTTTTACATAACCCTCAGACACAGGACCTTTTCAAAGGACCTTCTGGGTCAAAAATGTTATAAATGGCTCGAGGTATAATTCTTTTTGTTGGGTTCTTAACAGAACCTCTGAAAGGATTCCAGATGGAACCTTTATAAAAGGTTCTACTAGGAACCAAAAAGGGTTGTCCTAGGGCACTGGAGCTGGAGCATGTGGCTCTGGAGCCACATGCTGCTCTTTAGCTCCTCTCCAGTGGCTCCTTGTAGTTTGACAAAAAATTATATGGAAATGAATAATTCTTATTTTATAACATTTTAATTTTCATGTGTCTAAGAAAAAAAAACATTTTACAGTGCATGGACAGATTTATTTGCTTTCATCCATGCAGCAACCTCCTAAACTGACAAATTAAGCCAATGCGAAGTGCCAAAAACTGCAGTTCCTCTGATGGCCACTTGAGGCTGGCTCCAAAATAGAGTAAATCCCCCACAGCAGAAATAAACATGTTTACAGCTTGGTACATAAAACTTGCTTGAGTGACAGGTTGTCTGTGAAGTCTTGCTACAGTCTAGGAGTCAGATTCACCACTCACTCCCTCCCAGCTCCACCACTATTTCTACCATTTATGCTTTCACCGCCAATGCTACAAGGTTAAGGTCCCAAGCATCAATAGCCCACTGCTCATTTAGTCCTATTGATAACACTGACAGGCTAATGCAAACTTACTGTTCCTCCGTATATGGTTCTAGTAAACCTTTATTTGTACATATCATACTAAGATGATGTTGTGTTTGTGTGTCTTGCTTATAATAACATCAAGCTTATTAGTATTAATTAAGCATCTTACAGAGGTTTAGAGCAGATTGTGTCTTATAAGGATGCATTAAATCTGGTGGTGTGTGTGTGTGTGTGTGTGTGTGTGTGCGTGTGCGTGTGCATATGTCTGTCTGTGTGTGTTTATATATCCCCTGCGTGTTGATGTTTGTGCACGCATTGTTTCTTTCCCTTTTCATATTTCTGTTTATCTCTGTGCCCTTTGTGTGCATTTGTGCGTGTGTGTGTGTGTACATGTGTCTGCGTGCGTTTGTGTGTGAAATTATGATGTGTGCTATTTTTGGATTGTGCCTGAGTGTTTATTTACCTTGTTTTTGTATGCATGCATGGATTTGTTTTGTGTGTTTGTGTGCGAAAGAGAGAGAGAGTGTGTGTGTTCGTGTGTGTAGGTGTGTAGATGAGCAGCAAGGGGACAGATGACCGATAGGGTTCCAAGGACAGGGAGGCCACGGGGGCCTTGGGCTTTGTGTGTGAGTGTGTGTGTGAGTGATTCGGTGTGGCAGTGGATGGCAGCAAGCATACGGCTCCCCGCGAGCAGAGAACAGTGTCACAAGAAGTGGAGCTAACACACACACACTGACAAAAACACTGACACACAAACACACAAATTTTAATCATAGCGACAGAAAGGCCACAAAAACACAAGAAACAAAAAACACACACACACAGAGGTGTGAACTGTCATTCAAACATATTCATTCACAGGGAAAGGCAGCTGGAAACACCAACACTGGGCAAACACACCTGCTTAACACTCAACTTGCTCTTTCGCTCTCTCTCTCTCTCTCTCTCTCTCTCTCTCTCTCTCTCTCTCTCTAACACACACACACACACACACACACACACACACACACATTAGGCTTACTTTATTAACACAGTAAAAAAAGAAATTAACACACATTCATATTAGCAGAAACTTCAGGATTACATTATTCAACAAGCCTCTCATATAATGAAGAATTTTTGAGTTTGAATTCATTTACAAAAATAGATCCAAAGGTCAAAACTTTGCATTGCACATTATGAAAGGGGAACTAAAAACGGCACAAATTCTTTCTTTAATATTTTGCGTCTTATCTCTTACAGTCTGTATCAAAACTGCTGACACTGCCCACCATCTTAATGCTGGCATTCAATCGTTAGATAAGTGAATGGGATGATTTAAAAGATATAAATGGCGAATCTATGTTATAATATCAGTTAAGGCGATTGAAGTTTTTTTCAGCCATGTGTCGATACCAAGCAGGCATACACTACCAGAAAACCTAGACAGTCTTCACTTAACTGTATGTGCATGGTGTATTTCGCCTCCATATGTTTTCAGTCACCTTATGAGTAAATATTTAATTAATTAATGGTGAGTGAGTGTGTTTATGTGTGCACAATGATCCTCGTTCTGTTCATGTTCAGGACGCTGGAGACACCTGGAGCCATATCAACAAACAGAGAGCTGTTTCGAATGATGAAATTCTACGAAAATTCTTTTCTAAGAATTTCCCCTAACAGTTAAGACTAGATTCTGTCATTTACAAAGCATCTTAGTCCTTAAAAGAGCTCCTGAAGTAGAAAACTGTGAGGAGTAGGGAGCAGGACTTTTAAGAGGCTTAAGAGTTTCTTAAGCAGAAGAGAAGATGCCGAAAAGACAAATAAGTAGGAGAAATAGACAAATTATAGCCAGATTAGATCATGCAGGGATAATGTTGGTGGCTGATCTCATTAGAGGTTGACTCACATCTCCCACGCAATGCAATAACGATACAACGCCAGAAATAAAAGCGTTCACAACACTAAGATTTTTGACAAGTGGAAAAATGCAACACTGTAACTTGTTGACTCGGACTTCCGAAACCTTCTATCAGCAGATTGACCACACAAACAGTCTCATATTGCGACACAGATCATTACATTTCCACTGGGTGCCCACATCTGGCAGGCCCACAGAAGGACAACCACTTACATCCTTTAAAAGAACTAGTACAGTTCCCCTTCAAAATCTGCCTGTACAGACCAGGAACTATAATTGTTCGGCTTGTGGTTTTGCTACTTGTAGCTTTCTTGAGAATGCTCGAGACCTGGACCTGGACCTAAACAGCTATAGAATCATTACAATGTTTAGATATGAAAAGTTTAATTATGTTGCTATTTTTACTCATTGTCACCAAAAATAACTCACAAAAGTTCACAACAGCACTTCAAAATATGCAGCTTAATGGAATACTATGTACTTACTGTGTGCTTGTGCTTCTACTTCAGAGGAAACCTTGTACTACTACAAAGACATATTACTGGTTACACTGAAGATTCAGATTTTACTCACAAAATACAATGAATAAAATATGATGTTTGATTATTTATTTAACTATCCAGCAATATTTTAAAATTGAAAGCTCCACCTTAGACAGACATTTCATCAATTTAAGTATATTGTGCCTTCATTGCTTCAAATTCTTCTCCCTCTGTCCTCAGCTTAATGCATCCATGAAAACACCTGAATGGTTTAGAAGAAATTGGAAACACTTGGCATCATGTACTGTATAGCACACAAAAATTTGCCTAATATTAGGACTTAATTCATCTGTTACTAGATTTTAACACATAAGGCACATAAAAAATGATTTTCTAAGAGTGAAGTTATTAAATATTTTGTGTATAAGGGCATTTTTTATTGAATATGTATATTTTGCACTTTGCAGACAGTCCCTGCAGGCTGCACACACACACACACACACACACACACACACACACACACACACACACTGTAAAGCAACGATATTTGTCCAGCTCGAATGATGGATCATTTTGATGAAATGTTGCTCATTGTCTCAATTGGAGAGAAGCATCGTTGGTGTTTTATCAATGTTTTGCTTTTGAGTAATTGATCAAGGAAATTTGACCTTGAATATCTTTCCAACTTTAACTCTATGAACCTTTTAGTGGTATGGAGTACTGGACTTTACCTGCCTCCTGTCCTCCATGGTTATAAGTTAATATGGCAAAGAGAACACCAAAGATCTACTCCCAGTTACATGGTGAGACATGTTAGGCTCAACTCACAGGAAGATACACCGTAAGAACACACTTCATCTTTCCATATGAAATAAATGTTGAATGAGAGATTGCACTGAGTTACAGAAGCTAGTGGAAGAGAGGTTAAAGCCCAGCTCTACCCACGCCACCCAGAGCAACTTCGAGCTCACATGGTAGACCATGCGCTACATATGGGCTGAGTCCTTTGGCCCTTTGCAGCAGCTCAGGTGAACCCTTTGTCTCCCCCCCCCCAGTCTCCAGCTGCACTATAATAAAGGCAACAAACCCCCAAAAATAGTATTTAAAAAACATGCCAACCAACCCAAAAATCTAGACATGATGTTTACATATGTGCATGTGAACTCCTACAATGTCACGCACACCCACAAACACACACTGTATCTCTGTCCTCTTCTTTCTAATGGCCCCTCTGTGTGGGTGTGTGTCTCTCTCTCTCTCTCTCACACACACACACACACACACACACACACACACACACACACACACACACTCTGTCGCAGCCATCAGTGTAATACCCAGTCCCCAGACAGTTTAAATGCAACAGACCATCTAAAAGGGTGAGAAGATTAGTCAGTGTGTGTATACAGACGTGTTTGTGGGTGTGTGAATCACTGAGTGTGTATGCCATATGGTTCTCCGGTGTATTAACTGTAAGTGTGCCAGCTCAACTGAGTGCATGTGTACAAATGTGTATATTTTATGGTTTAATTTGTTGGTGTAATACTCACAGTGCATGTGTGGTTGTGTTTAGTCCTCTAACTTTCCGAGTATCTGCTGCAGAGTCTCTCCTGTGTGTGTGTGTGTGTGTGTGTGTGTGCGTGCGTGTGTGTGTGTGTGTGTGTGTGTGTGTGTGTGTGTTTTCCTCATTTATGCTCGAGCTTCTGCATTAATCTGTGTATTTTATGGGCTTTTAGGTTGTTGTCTTCATGTTTATGCATGTGTGTGTTTGCGTCTGCCCTCTGTGTATGTGTGTGTGTGTGTGTGTGTGTTTTGTGCACAGATATGCATTTGAATCTTCCAACCTTCACACGCCACCTGTCTGCATGTTTGACCTTCCATCCTCTCCTGTGTGTGAGCGCGTGAGCCCCTCTTTTGACCTCTGCTTCCCCCACAATGCCTCCTTGCTCTTGCCTACACCCCAAGCTCATTGCCTATGCACAGTTACCTGGTAACAGACAGCTGCTGTTGCCATGGCATTGCCGGGGCACCCAGGTGTCCAAATAGCTGTCTGAATGACTGACGATTGGCTGTTGACGATTGGCTCTATTATTTATTTTTCTCTCTCTCGCACACACATGCATATAAACATGATCTGAGTCCCAGTGATAGGGAGTCTCACACACATACACACACACACACACACACACACACACACACACAGAGTCACATCTTCCTTCACACTCAGAGGCGTGATGATTGGCTGTCAGGAGAACATGACCCCGATTTGGGCCTGTGGGACTTGAAGTTGTAGCGTGAAGTGTGTTTGAAGTGGCTTCAAGTGACATGTTGTGTGTGTGTGCAGGAGTGAGTGAACTGAGCGGTGAAGTAGGTTGAATATTAAAAGTGTTCCCTTGGCTGCAGACCTGGGCAAAATAGCACTTGAATATATTCCAAACGCTTGAAATAACCCGGGGAGCGCTTGATATGACTGATCTCTCCTCCACTCTCGAGGCCATTCCAAGTTTCTGGCAAGGCTGAAATTGAGCGCACCCCGAGTCCTTCAAATATTACAACCCACTTTTGCATTCTCACATTTTCGTGCAGGTATTACCCCCAGTAGCTTAACCTCTAAACCGTGCGGCTCAGCCAGCAGGTATTGAGTGCCAAATTGACTCCAGAGTTCTTTCTCACACCTGCCAGAGTGAAAGAGCTAAAGAGGAGTGGATGAATGTGCAGTTGGCAAACGCAGAGTCAGATATTCAGTGTGACTGGGGCTTGATCTCTTCATTATCAACCTGACATGGATGAGAAATTACTCAGCCTGGACTACTGAGAGTACAAAAGCTAAAACTTATTTTCAAGTCTGCAATTTTTTGATATGCTAATTTTGCTAGAATAAAGTAGCAACTCAACGTTATTTCACAGTTGCAGTTTTGTTCATTTGGTAGAAATAACCCAGAATTTGGAGCATGAAGTTATACACAGTCATTCATCTGACAGTTTTGGCAACTGGCATCCTGTTTCATCAGCACTATGAACCTACATGGGGAAATCAAATTTGGGTTCTGCAGCAGGGACAGAGAAAGCTTCCAAAAATTGAATAGTAATTAGAATAGTAATTAAATGAGGTTATTTAGGGACAGGAATTGATAGGATTTTATTGATATTAATGACATTATCAATTCTGCTTATCAGTCCGAATAATTCTTGCTTCCCTTATTGATTCCTAAAGAAATTTTCTATGTAGAAAAATAGTAGGCCTACACAGGTTTTAACTGTTTAATTGTCTCTGTGTCAGAGCACAGCATAGCAACAGTCTGTCATCATCTAAAATGGATCAAGTGAGAGAATATCTGTACAGCACTTGTTTTCATTTAGGTTTTCGTAGTCACCAAAAAGTCTTCTAACCCTGCCTGTGTGGTGCTAACAGGAATTAACCCTTGTTCACAGATATGCTGTCCAGTTTGGAACCAGTGGCAATCATGTGTAGTGTCAAATACACAGCATATTGGAATTTAAGCCTATGTTGCATAGAGAGATGTCTCAGCATATTACTAGTGATTACAGCCTGACTTGAAATGATCATTTTACAGACATGGAAAGCAGCACCGTTGTCATCTTTCTTCGTGAAATGAAGACATGTTCTGGACCTTCTTGTTGGGAGTTTCAGAAGCTTAGACGCATGAGTTTGACATCATTGCTTTGCAATGCAAAACTGTCAGAAAAACATGCCAGCATCAATAGAGGGAAATGATAAGCTTAGAGACACGTTAAGAACTTTAAGAACGCTCAAATGTTCTTAAAGTGGTATTAACATGGTCAGATTTTCAGTGTTGTGCATTCACAGCTAATCCTCATATTTTCGGTGAACGGTGAACTGGACGCATCAGTTTGCAACTTATGAATTTGAACGTGTCACTTAGTCTTACTCTACACTTACAAAACACAGCACAACACCTGCAGACAAAGCAGCTCAGAACTGCTGAAGCCTGTTTATAAAACCATTTTAATGCAAATTTTACATCTCAGTTAGAGGAGACACGTCTGAATGTCAGCCACTTCTGCAACAAATTTGAAATGATGTACCGAGTTGAGGAACCAACGTCTTGGTTAATATCTGCAAGTGAATGATGATCGCAGGATTTTATTTCATTTATAAAAAACGATGACTTGATCATAAACAGCTACATTTTTCAGGACTTAGTTCAAAATTCAGACTCTGAACCAAACATGAACTCTGTGTGAAGTGACCTTTGAGCTAGCTGTTGTAAAGTGTAAACATGCACAACACTGCAGATTTTCAATTTCTTTTATCTGATTTCACTCATTTTTAAAAATTTACACTGCCCGATATCAGATGTAATGCATCACTGTGTTTTTACAAGCTCATAACAGCAGTGGTCCCTGACCCAACCTGAGCTCTCTAAGAAAACAAAGATAAATATCCCTGGGACATAAGGGAAAGAAAACACAAGAAATGTTGGAAGACACAATTCAGAGATCTCCTTCCCTCAGTCAGCCCGGGGCACTGTAGGTGCAGTAGGTGTGGAAATTGAGCTTCAAAATGAATCAAAAATGGGAACCGTTAGAAATACAAGATAACATTGAAAATACACAGAGGTTTTAATAAAAAGTGAAAACAATAAGCCTGTAACCCCCTGCAATACATTAATCCTGCACTACCAAGTTAAGGCGGCTGGTAATAATTTATCTTTTCAACAGCTAAGACTGAAATTCAATAACTCTAATTCTCATTTATTTTAAATACATGCACTTCTTTGCCTTCACCCTCTTCTTCCCATCAGTACTCTCCAACTCTCCTAAAATCTATTAAAACTTACTTTAAGATCTTATTGACGGAACTGCTTGTTCAGCACATTCACAGCTTAGAAAGTAAGCTGGAGGAAGGTTGAGATACAGAATGAAACAAAATATCGCACAGTGCTTTAAACAGAGTGCAGTTGCCTTTAATGTGTTCAATGTGTTTTACAGAAACAAGAGGACAAACCCCCACTTATCAAATCCTGGTTGTTACCATAAAGTGAATGACCATGGGCAATACAGATCTTTCTTTTCATTCATTTGACAGACTTGTAACACATCACATCCTAAAACAAATTTGGTGGCCAATTGTTTTTTTTGCTAAAAGGCAGAAAAACAACAACCAAAACAGTAAAGTTTCGAGCCATACAACCAAGCAATGAGCTAAAGGACGATAAAAAAAACTCTCTCACACTCATAAGACTTGAGGGATCAGTTTCAGTGTGTCTGATACATGATCTGTTTTTTTGTTTTGTTTTTTTGAGCAAAATTGTTGCTTGGTAAAAATCTACTCTCAAAGCAATGGTTCGTATCATTTGAAGTGGGCTGTATGAGGTACTTATTCGAAGTCAGTGTATTACCTACAGTAGACAGCAGTCGGCACATTGCTGCATACTGCTGTGGATGGGAGGAGCATCGAAACATATTTTATGCACACTTAAAAGAAATCTATCACTGCGCTATATTGATACTATTTTCGTCACTTTATCTTGCAGTCAAACAGCCCTTTCCAGCAGGAGGCAATCAACAGCTTCAGGTTCCAGTCTATGCTCTCGTCAAACTGCCATACTTCATTATCGAAAACAGCGGTGGAACCCTACGCTATATTTAGAATATGCTCACCACTTTGCCTTGTTGTTAGGCAGCCATTTCTGATGGGGAACTGTACTCTATGCTTTCTTTCAAGCTGGACAATAATTCTGAACTATCCCTTTGATGCCATTATCAGTTGATATTGTGTTTAAAAGTCATACCATTCAATTAAATTACCACAGGCTAATTGGCACGCAGCGAACCCAGCCTACATAGCATCTGACAACAGGGATAGCTGTTGATGTCTAGACAATATGTAATTAGGATGCTATTGTGTGCAGGTAGAGTGGTTAAGGCAACAGGGGCCCTCAGCTCACTGTCACCCCTGGGGCCTTCTTGGAAGTTAATCTAGCCATCACAATAAGTCGCATCACTTAAACATCTTCAAATTTTACTCCCAGTACAAGTGCAGCAAAGTTCTGACACGGCACTGTACTCACACTGTGGCCTAATCTCTTTAAACTACTGAAGTGCCGCCACAAAGAAACAATCCACTCTGTTGTTAGTTTAAACAGCAGATTTTCCACTCCAGACAGAGCACGTCCTCACTTCTCGGTCCCGTTGAAAAACCTCCTTTGAAGCACCTTGCTTTGCTCCCCTCGTCTCCTCGTCTTCTTCTCCCCCTTCCCCCCTCCTCCTCCGAGTGATTTGATGTAATTTGACGAGGTAGGTGACAGCTCTTTTAAGAGAGGGGACAACTCGAAATGTCAGCTTCACTGTGTTTACACAGACAGAAGAGAGGAGGCAAGAGGGGGACCAGAGAGAGAAGATTGAAGAGAGGAGATAAATTCAGCCGGGGCTGCTCTTCAACTCCTCCTTTTCTCTCTCTCCTTATTATTCTTCCATCTCTTCCTCTTTATGTGTTTTCCCTCCTCATTTGTGTTCTCTCCCTCTCTTCTCCTCCAGCCTCCCTCTCTTCTTTTTCTTTCTCTCTCTCTCTCTCTCTCTCTCTCTCTCTCTCTCTCTCTCTCTCTCTCTCTGAGTATGACCTAGTTTGATCCTGAATGGTTTGGGGGCTGTCTGTCTCTGAGATAAACTCATTTGCTCTGGATCATTTAGAGAGCAATGCCATTTCACTCCCCCCCAACCCCCACCCCTCTCAACCCTCCATGTTATTTGGGGAAGCAAGTAGCAAAATGTGTGTGTGTGCGTGTGTGTGCGTGTGTGTGCGTGTGTGTGTGTGTGTGTGTGTGTGTGTGTGTGTGTGTGTGTGTGTGTGTGTGTGTGTGCATTTTAATCTGTTAAGTGGGTAGAGACATATGGGGAGAAAGGACTCTCACACAGAGCTGTCAGAAAATGAAAGGGGAACTCTGGCTGCAGATAAGGTTGTGAAGTGTTGCATATCCAAAGATATCTGTCACACAAACACAGAGAGCACTGATAGGCAGATTTATTCAAAAAGGTCACGCCGCGCTTGAGCTCATGTGTGTTTGCGTGTGTGTGTGTGTGTGTATGGGAGAGAGTCGTGCCGTGCAATGGGATTTTAAAGATCCCATCAGACCTGCTTCGCGTCATGTGTGTTTTTGCGTGTGTGTTTTGTTTCTCCGCAGGCTGCTCAAAACCGTCACGTACCCGAACCAAAAAGCCGTGGGTTGGATGGCTCTTGTCTGGTCTCAGAAGGCTAATTACACTGAGTGCACAGTGATGGAGCTGCCTTGAAATTATTTATGATTCTTCCGCTGTCCCACTTGTTCTCATCAGCCAAGTCATCATTCGATGCGTCCTCGATTGGCACATAATTTCTGATCCTTCACATCCTTTGCCCCTCTTTTTTTCTTTTGTTTTAAAATTGCTCTTTAAACATTAAAAAGAAAAATCCACAGCTCTCTCGCACTCACTTGTACGCACTTACACAGAATATCTTCAATCAGCCCCGGAGGGTTTGTCTGTAGGTCGATCAATGCAGCTTTAGCAAGGGACTTATACCGAAATCCTGACATTTACCAATGATGTCTTAGATCATTAAAACAATTTCTGTCATAGCACTCCTTTGTACTGCAGCCGCACTCAATGCAACTTCATGTCCTCCACATTTCGCTTTTTTTTTTCATCTCCACAGAGAAAAGAAAAAAAACTCAACAAAAAAAATGGACCCTGAAACGCTGGCCGCATCACCAGTAGCTGTTTCAAATTGTGATAAAGTGCTTTACAGTATTTTTTCTAAGTGTATTTCCTGTTAGAATTAGGTCAAACACATCATGAAGGACTCTAAACAAGCACTTTGTCTTTGGAGTTCTCTAGAAATCAGTGCAACTGAACTGCCTTCAAACACGGCACAAAGATCACTACACTAATATAAAATATTACTGAAAAGATTTTTCTTTACTCATGGCTAATATTGAACATCCAGAGCAAACATTTACCTGGAGTGCTTGTTACCTTGGCCAAGAAGGTTGTGTATTCAGCTCGCTTTGTGTGTTTGTTTGTCAGCATGATTACAGAAAAACTACTGGCCTCACTTTGAACTTGTTGAGACAGTGTAGCGAGAGCCGAGGAAGAACCCATTCAGTGTCGGAGGGAATCTTATTTACGGGACAGATACACAAATTATTTTTCTACTTTGCTATGAACAGCATTCATAGTCTGGGCCAGGGTTACACATGGCTCTCACTTTGGACATCACAAGCAAACATTGAGGTGGCTAGTGTTGCCAGTTTAATAACCATTTTTGCTGTCTGTGTGGGATTGGCACTACTTAACAGCTCAGATGTTAGCTGCTGCTGCTGTGTTAGCTCGTGCTTACTGGGCAGAAAGAGCAGGAGGAGAGCGGCTCACTGAAACAGTCCGTCACATTGTGTCTACGGGAGCAGGTGATCACCGGCTATCAGCTGTTCCTGACCCCTCACCATCAAAAATAGATTCTAATTCTGTTGTAAACACTTAATCATCATATCATTGATTTCTGAATTTTATACAGCGTTGCAACGGTTTTTGTAATGTTCACTTATCACTACAATTATTGCATAAAAATCAGAAAAACACTTTAAAAAATCATAACATGCATCGTGAGATCAGGAATTTCAGGCCCCAACGATCTCAAGAGAAACTTGTGAAATCCTGGAGGGACTGAATGGCGACAGTGTTTGATAGAGCTAACGGTATTAATGGGGGGGTTGGCTCACAGTCGCCACGGTGGAAATCACAGGATGGGAGTTTTGCTTCCACAGGTTGGGATGGTGCTATCAGTGGTGTTAACAGTGCTGACAGAACTAACAATGTGATCATCCAGTGGTGCTCATTTCCAGAAAGCAAACGCATGAACGTCTTTCTCTGATTGACTAAGCGCTGCCTTCATTGGTTGGGTTGGTTAGATTTCGGTAACAGGAGTGATATTAGTTAGGGTTAGGCAGGGGTGAAAGTAAGCCGGTACGGTCCAGTATTGCGTACCACTAAAAGATTCAGCGGCGGTACGCAGTACCAGGAAGATGGGAGAGCGGCTGCCTGCTATAAAGCCCTCATTCAGAACCAGTCACGACCGCACTCTGGGTCAGAAAATAGATCCGCTAGCAATATGCAGTCTTGGAAACTACTTTTGTCTGTTTAAAATTCCTTTCAACTCATTCCGAATTGTTTCTGAACTGTCCATGCTGTGTTTTAGTTCATGCCGGACGGAGCCTTAGCCGGCTCTTGCCCTGCTTCTCTCCCTGCTTCTCTCCCCCTCCCCTCGGAGAGAGCACGGCGGTCTCCTCTCCGCCTAGCCTTTGAAACGTGTACCACACGTGTAATGTCTTTACGTTCATTGCGAAGTGTCCCAATTAAAATCAGTGGGAGAATAAACAGTTGTGTTTCGTGCTATTTTGTTCAATTTCAACAAACAGAATAGCTCGAAAAAGAGACTGCTTTTCAGCTAACGACCGGAGATTTCACTCAGCAGTATGTAAGTGTGCATGCGCGTCTACTTCCGAAACACAGCAGTTGCTATGGGGATCAGTGCGTTTGATTCATTGCACTGGGATGTTTTCCACAACTGGTGCACAGACGTCAAGAGATGCCGCTTGCGCCGGAACAGGACGAACAATAAATTACACCAACGAAATTCCACACATTCTTGTGGTTGGCTGAAACACTTTCAGCATGATTTAAATATCTGTCAGTTATCATCTACAGACATTTTGAATAAAAACGGAGAAACACTACAAAACGGTCATTTTTTTTGTGTCAAAGTAGAGTTAATAATGCAGAGACAAATAACTTCTCTGTTTAAAAGAAAAGACAGGGACACTGAACATGAGCCACCAGAGAAAATAAGAAAAACACCCAATGATGAAGATCTTGAGCAGGCTGAGATTCAGGGTGAGGAGGCACCATGTCAGGAGGAAAAAGAAGCAGCTGCAGGACCCCCAGAAAAAAGCGCAGGTGATGATGATGCTAATGCTACGGCTACGTCTCCTTCCATTTGGACAAAGTGTCAATATGAACAGTTCAAAAGCAAAAATGAATGGTTGTATGCAGAACATGGGAAACTGGGATGCAGTCCATGCCACGATGTGAAGAGTGTAGGTCTCATGGCATCCCGTGGTGTCAATATTGCCAGCCAGTGGGCTGAGGGAAAGATAGCACCATTTGGTACTTCAAGAGAGGTCCAGCTTTTATCACTGCGCAAAAAAATTCATGAGCACAGAAACTCCCAAGCACACAATGAAGCAGTTAAGATTCTTCAGACAGTAAAAAAAAGACATTCTTCTAAACATGAACGCCACCAGTCAAGAGTCTGACTTTGAGAGTCTGACTGAACTGCAGCAAGCTAATTCTGCTGATTTAGGCCGTGTTTTGCACAGCAAAACTGTCTGTGATGATATAATTGATCATGTGTCATCACAGATGAAGAAGGAACTCCTGAGGAAGATTATAGAAAATAGGTGTAAGATCACAGTACTAGCTGATGAGTCAACCACTGTGGGGCACAAGTCAACATTAATTGTGTTTTTGAAAGCCAGTGTTGATGGAGAGACGGAGCCCATTGCTTTTCCATTGGACCTTATTGAGCTGGATAGCCTGTCTGCTGCTCATATCAAAGAACAGCTTATGAATTGCTTGTTCAAGAGTGGCTTCACCAATGAATTGCTGCAGGAAGTTTTCATAGGATTTTGCAGTGATGGGGCCAGTGTGATGCTGGGAGTGAAGTCAGGTGTTGGGAAGCTGCTCCAGGATGACTTTCCAGGCATTGTACTGTGGCACTGCCTTAATCACAGACTGGAGCTGGCTGTGGACCAGGCATTGGAGGCAACAGGGGGAACAAAAGACTTTCAGGCCTTCCTTGACAGTCTGTATTCATTGTATAGCCAGTCACCAAAAAACATGCGAGAGCTAAGTGAATGTGCTCACAATTTACACATCCAACTCAGAAGAATTGGAAGAGTGTTCAGTGTTCGCTGGGTTGCTTCTTCATACAGGGCAGTCACTGCAGTTTGGCACTCTTATCCAGCACTGGCACAACATTTCCGTGAGGCATCAGAGGATGAGACAAGGGCCAACAGAGAGAGGGCTAAATTCAAAGGTCTGCTGTCAAAGCTGTGCTCTGTAAACTTCCTGAAAAGTCTTGCACTGATGGCAGATGTCCTGACTGAACTGAAGAACTTGTCAGAGTTTCTTCAGAACAGGAAGACCACACTCCCAAAGGCCCATGAGATCATGACGATGTATGTCAAACGCATTGAAAGTCTCAGTTCATACCCAGGGCAACATGCAGTTGAAGCTAGCCAGGCAGAGGAAGAGATGAAATTTAAGGAATAACAGTTAAGAGTTGGCAAGTCTCCCATCATTGACCCTGCACAGTTTATTCAAGCAGTGGCAGACTCTTCACAACCACAGCCAACAAAGCACAGGCCAGTGTCAAAGCCAACAGAAAGGAGACTTACAATAGGCTTCTGAATCAAATGACAGTCCTTAACCCTGACAAGTGGGACCATGACAATCCTCGATATGGAGAAGATGAGGTGAGGGCTTTGTGCCATGTCCTACATCTGAATGAACAGGAGGCACACCTTGGATTCATTGAGTACAAGGCCAGTGGAGGAAGAAGCATTCCTAACAAGATGAGGAAGTTGCTTGTGGCAGTGGATACATTGTCAGCAAGTAATGCAGACTGTGAGCGGGGGTTCAGTACCATGAACAACATCATCACTGAGTACAGGAGCAAACTGACAGCAAAGAATGCTGCAAACCTCCTCTTTGTCAGCTCAGTTGGATCACCGTGCATGCAGTGGAACCCAGTGCCTTATGTGAAGACCTGGCTGGGCAAAGGAAGAAGAGCAGCTCACACAACAAGTGGCATGGCTCACCGCCATTCTGAGGAGGATAACTGCTTTAGACCTTTGTGGAAAATCTTTTAGGTGATGTGTTTTGATGAGGGGTAGTTCCACCTACAGGTAGGCAGCCTACAGTAAAATATTGAAATATTTTTATTTGTTTGGGTTTTGACTTTGCTATTTTAAAATGCATGAAGTGAGAGAGAGAGGAAGGTTTTGGTAATAGTACCGGCAAGAATTTAAAACTACTTTCACCTCTGGGGTTAGGTAAGTTTGTCAGGATGAGCCATCGGAGGCAGAGTAAGGCAGAGCAGGGCGAGTTATACCTTCGCTATTCCAGGAAACGCAAATTCGCCTCCCGTGCACGCCCAGCCTAAGTACTGCACAGTGGCAGCAATAAGCTAACCAGCTACATGAATGAAAGTACTTTGCTGCAAAGTGAATATTTTGAATCTCTTCAATATTGCAAGACAGGGAATAGCAGAGCGGTCTGCGTTCTCCGAGTGCCCCTCTAGTTTGTAATGCAATTGGAGGCACACGGAAGACGATAATGTAAACAACAATGTGTACGTAAAATTCTTCCATCATCTCACTTGTCCACAATTATTAAAGTTAAAACTTTGGGAAATGAAAATACAATCTCTAATTAAACGCATTCATCTCAGGCTACTTGCAAACTGTTTATCCGTTTTAGTTAATTTATCCTGTTTGTTGACTCACATTGTAGCAAAGATTGCATGTAATACCTTCCAAATTTTCACTGCAGGGGCCCGGTGCAGTGGGGACATTTTGTCACATAGTTTTACATAAAATCAGCTTGAATGTGCAATGTTATTAAATTATGCCGATCTTCGTGGAGCTTGTTCTCTTTTCTCCCTCTCACCTTTCTTTTTCTCTTTCCTACTTGCTCTCTGTCTCTCTCTCTTTCTTTCTCTCTGCCTCTCTCCAGCTTTCGTACCTCTTTTCTGAAGTGCCTTGCTGAAAGGAATAAAGAAGCTTTTAGCCTCTAAGATTATAATCATTCCTTTTTTATTCATCATAATTGCTCGCTGATTGCAGTAATTTCTGTGCACTCATAATTTTAGTGGTCTTTTTAGTGCTTGGTGGCCGCTCGCTCGTATTTATGGATTTGTGTTTTCTGTGTGTGTGTGTGTGTGTGTGTGTGTGTGTGTGTGTGTGTGTGTGTGTGTGCGTCGAGTGAATTTGTCTTTTCAGAATCGGTAAATGCAAGAGGGCGCACTAATGTCGCTGTTTGTGAGTCAGAGTTGGAAGAAAAGGACAGGAGGGGGGTGCACTGGGATAAAATAGGTGTTTTTGTAAAGGAAGGACAAAGCAACGGGCATTTTTCATGTTGGCACAGTAGCAGAGAACAAGTGAGCAACAGACTGCGATGGAAGGCGACAGAGTGGCTGTGAAAAGGAAAAAAAAAACAAAGTGATTGAGAGACTACTGTATGTCTTAGCTGGAGGCGTATAGAGAGTGCAGTATTTTGATGAAGGGCTGAAGGACGAGCACACGAGGCATGAAAGAAAAGAAAGGAAGTGGTTAACACACAGCAAAGGAGGGTGATGGGAGAGAGGACGAGTATCAGGAGGGTTATAAAGAAGGTGAAAATTAAGAAAAAAATTAAAAGGAGGAGGTGAAAGAAGGATTGTGAGAAACTGAGAGGGAGGCAGTTGTTGTTTCAGTGTCACTCATGGCCTCCCTCGGGAGTATATAGACCTTTAAAATCTCCTCTTCTTTTCCGCAGGCCGCTAACACTCCTATCACTTCCTCCTCCTCCTCCTCGTTCCTCCCTCCTTTGCTTCCAGTCTTCCTTCCTCCCTTCCTTCCTCTCCTCTAATTTTTTGCCCACCCTCCTCTCTTATTTCTGTTCCCACCATCCCTGAGATCCTCGCATTCTTTTCTTGTCTTCCCTCCCGCCTCCCACCTTCCCTCCAACACTGAAGCTGCTATTTATAAATTAACTGTATGTGAGTGTTCAGGGATAGGAACGGGCAGAGTGAAGTAAATTGTTTTGTGTTTGTGTGGGGCAGCAAATTTCAGTAGCTGAATCTGATGGCAGTGTTCATTCATATCCTGTCATATTGCATCAAAGTCTACATTTCAGGCTGCAGGGCTTTGGAGCGAAACTTCTCTTTAAGCTCACAGAGTTGCTTGGGAATATTTTATGTCAAAAACATTTGGGTAACACGACCTTAAAAAGTCTGAGGCAGCCACTCAATCAGCCGTAAGTTTAAAAATGCTCACTTCTCAAAATGGCATTTTATGGATGGGTGAACAGCAGTACCAGGCTCAGTCTTCACTGCTCTCTCCAGCACCATTTCAGTGGTTATTGTTACGATTACAGTCAGCTGTGTCCTCACCATTTTCTAAATGACTTCTCTGGTTCTTTGCCGAAGGTTCATGTGAGAGTCATAAAACTGAGATTTGGTCATGGAAAAGCATTAGTTAATAGTATTATTATGGATAAACCTGCAAAATGATGTTCTGATCCAAAACAAAGTAAAGCTAAACCGGGCTGTCAGAGGAAAATATTTAAATGTAGACATTTCTGCAAACTCCAAATATATTACATTTTAACATTTCATATATACGATCATGGATAGGTTACTGAATTAATTAAAAGATAAAAATAGAGGATTTTCACAGATATACAAAAGGCTGCCCGCTGCGCCTACATAGGAGCAAGACACACAGATTTCATAGCAGTTCAGCCTCTTTTTGTGTTGTTGTTTTGCATCTCTTCGTAGTTGTAATGCTTTTTTTCGTGATTTTGTGTCATTGATGTAATTTTGAGGGGGGGGGGTAGCCATTTGGTTTTGCTTTGTGGTTGCTTTGAATCTCTTCGTGGTCATTTAGAGTCCCTTCCATGATGTTAACGATGGATTTTTGGTCCTCATCCTCCACGAGATGCTCATCATTATTCTACTTTCGTCTGAGGATTTCTGATATAAATCTATAGATTCATTGCTTAATCTTTCCAAAAATTGGACGTCAGCTCGGTGCCACTAAGTAGATGCTAATCCTGTATATACTCATACAACCCCAGAGTACATTTGGCCTAAAATCAAGGATCACATTATTTGAATGTGGGAAGTGATTACCGGTATTACACATTTTGCAGAGTCCTTGTTTTAATAAACTGAGACAGATGTGCCGAAACAAATGCTTCTTGTTAGGTCTCATGTGCTTCGTCTACTTCGCCGATTCTTCAAGGTTTATGTACCTACCCTGTGACATGTGATGTGGAATAATAACAATCACATTGCTCAAAATTACAAGCAACCTCGAAGTAGGGTACTTGTGTTTTTGTGGTGCATGAATGTGTTTATCCATATGTGTGTGACACAGTGTTTTTTGGGGGGGGGGGGGGTTTACCGTGTGTGTGTGTGTGTGTGTGTGTGTGTGTTTTCTCCATGTTGTGTATCAGCAAGAGATAGTTAAGTGCAGGCCTTGGGCACAATGTGTTTCTCTGATGGCTAATACAGCCCACACACTGGAGCGTTTGATAAGAGAGAGCAATGGAGCGCTTTAGACAAGGATTGTTGTTTCAATTTCATTTAAATTGCATGTGATACAGTAGCAATTTCTCACCACTTGAGTGTCACTTAGATAATAGCATTATATATCTGCAGATTTGGGGTGTTTTGCTGCCAGGCAATGGAGGGAGAAATGGACAGAAACAGATAGAGCTAAGCGGGAGTGAAGGTCTGCTGTAGTGTGCCTGTGTGCACCAGTGAATTCCCACCCACTCATTTTTACATCTAAAAAGCAATGTTACAATATGAAGCCCGGGCTATTGATTTAACAATATAAATGTTTGATAATTCATATAAATATTCCACAACCCCAGTAGAAACCAACAGTGACTTGCTGATGAGGAAATCGAGCTGCATTTTAGATAAAGATGGAATTTAATGGATGGAGGTGGTGTGTATGTGTGTGTGTGTGTTTGTGTGTAGCAACAGATGAGGATGTGTTGAGCCCGGGACAGACAGGAAGTGTCAGTGGGTGTGTTGACTCACCACTAAAGCAACCTGCTTGTGGGAGATTTGAAAAGCTGCTGCAGACTAACAAACAGAGAATCAGCTCCTGTAGGTCATGGGTACATGGATGAAAACACTCTTTGGTTGTTTTGCTTTCCATTTTTGCTTCTAAACTTTAACCAAGAGGCTAGAAGCAAAGTTTTTCAAGGTATGCTTCCATCTAGATGCAGAACAAACTTTAAAGGGACCGTTTACACCAACATCAAAAACTCATATTTTTCTCTTACCTGTAGTGCTATTCACGAATCTAGATTGTTTTGGTGTGAGTTGCCGAGAGATATTGGCTGTGGAGATGTCCGCCTTCTGTCAAGTATAATGGAACTAGATGGCAATCAACAATAGATAATTCATTTGAAAAACTCAACAACAATGTCTCTCTATTGAAATCATGACGCCACGTCCACACCGGATGCGGAAGCACTGCGAATAGCCTCGAAGCGAAGCCACTTTTCTTTAGGCACCCATGTTAACTGATTGTGTCATGCACACCGGCCGTGCCGCACAGCTCCGCGGCCGGTGCTGCAGTGATCGTTTTGGTGTCTGGTCTATTTTCTGCGCAAGTCGGGGAGCGAATGTGTCACGCCGGGCAGGAAGTCAAACAAAGGAACAACAACAGCATCTGGTCAATTTTCAGAATAAAACAAATTTCAAAATAAAACACCCCGTTTGACAAATGCGATAGAGATGAACACACACACACGCGAGAGAGAGAGAGAGAGAGAGTGTGAGAGAGAGAGACAGCCCCAAATGTGACAGAGACAACAGCTGGGAGCAGAAGCGCTTGTCGACCGGCGTGGAGAAACGTCTGATGTGAACAGGCTTGCGCGAGAATTTCGGTACACTGCGCTTCGCAACACTTCGTTGTTCAGTGTAGCCCTAGTGTGACCCAGTTACTCACAGACCTTGTTGTGAGCAGTTTTATGTAGAAACTGTTTTCTTTCTATAGAACTACACGTGCCAACTGTATCCCTACACAGAAGTAAGCGCGCATTTATTCATGGACAAGAGGCTTGGGCTCTTGACAGCACAAGATGTAATCATAAATGACATCCTCTTTGGCTGAGCTGTAACTTTTGCTAGCTCAGTGGTGCTTGTGCGCTTCCTTCTGCACAGTGACATTGTTGGTGGGTGTAATTAAAAAAAGGTCCATTCTGTTGAGGTTTTTGATGTATGTTTTTTTTTGATGATGGTTCCAATATATTTGAGAGAAGGCAGACATCTACCCTTAACATTAGCCAACTGAAACACTTAGTTAAAGTTTGGTTAAGATTGTGATTATAGTTATAAACAGATAAGCATTAACTGCAGGTCTCCAGGTGCCATGCCAACGTCCACACCCCTTACTTTACACTCCACACGACTTCCTGCATTGCCGAGGAACACTGGTATTGTTGCAGAATTGCCCAATACTCCTAGGGATACTGTGCTGCTTCTGTGATATTGGGTCACAACATTTCATTGATGCTTCTCACCTGAAATGATAGTTTCGTATGGAAATTAATACACAACAAAGCCTCTAAGGAAATACAACAAATCTAAGCAGTTAATTAGTCAGCAAGTTAAGGTTTTACAGTGTTTATTTAACAGATTTATATGCATGGAAACAGTTTTGAGACTCATGGGCGTCATTAGTGTGCTAAGTAAGCAAGAAGAATGGTGTAACTATATATGAGAGAGCACCCTCGCTTCCCTTGCTCACTGCCGTCTAAAGCCATATGGGCACAGGACTGGTATTTCCAGGGAGCCGCTGTTAATTTGTAATAATGGTGGAAGTCATCTTTGATCTTAGTTCTTCTAATCTGTTATGTCCATCATTTGTTAAGTATAATATTCACTGCAAATTACCTACCATATTTTGCCAAACACAGAGTTCATATTTTTAGTCCCATGCAAATTGGAATTTCAGTTATTTTGGTTTGTATTTAGGTTTTCTGTCTTCTTTGTGCCTCTTTTCTGCCTCTGTCCCGGTTGAGAGAATTGTGGAGGCTGCGTTGGCAATTATCATTGAAAGTTTGGACAGTATTTTTGATGCAGGAGGCTCATCTCGCTACGCAGCATGGAGATCTTTTCACAGAAACAGCAGGCTCAAATCAATCAGCAATCTCTTGAATGATGATGAGATGGAAAACATGACTGTGTGGCAGAACTGGTTCTGTTGTTTTAACCCACTTTAAAAGAAAAAGGAAGTTAACACTGTATGTCACCGCTGGTGGTGCTGCGTAGTGTTTCTGTGTTGTATAGAGTGGAGTTAGAAATGACTGCACATCATATCCAGGAGCTAATGTCTCCAGGTAATTCTAGTCCTGTGCAAATAGGACTACAGTCAGTAGTTCTCAACCAAGGGTCCTTGAGGAAGTTCCAGTGGGTCCCCAGGAAATGGGTTTATTAAAACAGTTATTATCACCATCTAATTAACTGTAGAAGTGAACCGAATATAAATGAGTCGTAGCAGTGACTATTCTGATTGTAGGTTTCACTTCCTCCACAGTAATCTCCTCACCTGTTGTAGTCTGGGCTAAAGCCTAGTTCACGTTCCATGATTTTCACCCTGATTTTGCATCGCAGAGACTATCGTAATCTTTTCAGTGATCATACCTGGCGACGTGTGTTTCTGTCAGCGGGAATCTCGCCAACTGCGTTACAACCTGTGTGTGCACACCACAAGATTTCTCCACCGAGCCCTCGCCGACAGAGCCCCAGATAATGCAGTGACGTCACCAAACTTGGAGACGACACATCGTAAAGGCATGGATATTCTTCCCAGTGTTGAATCAGATCTGCCTCCAGGGCCTGGGTCCAAACACAACGCGCTCCCCGTGATCCTGTGGACGCCACCATTATTGTTGTTGCTTACCAGCTTGTCCTCCTCACATTCTTCCGTCCTCCTGCACACTGCTGTGGGATGTATCCCGCCTCTCATTGGCTGATGCTCTATGTCAGTCGTGTCAGACTTCTCCAGTTGTCTAGCATGCCAAATATCCAGTCCCAGTCACAGATGAGGGGGCGACTTGCTCGTAGGCTTGCTCATATGAGGACTCGTCGTGGCAGACTACCTGCCGACTCACCTCCGACTCAAGGTGGCTCTCAAGATCCTCTGCGATGTCAAAATTGTGGTGAAAATCGTGTAATGTGAACTAGGCTTTAGTCATATCCAACAACCAAAATCTTTTCAGACAGAGGTCTCTGAAGCTTAATCTTATCAAATAGGAGTCTTTGACCCAATGTGTATCAGTTAAGGGGTCCATAACATGAAAAAGGTTGAGAGCCAGTGGTCTAAGATGTGCACACATTTTGGCAGATTTTGAATCCCTTACACATTAACTCCAACCAAGAGCAGAGTAAACTCTATTCGATTTGACTTGTGAGGCATCATCCTGTTAAACCTCGCCTTTTAAGTACCATCTCGCTACATCCCAGTGCAGTCCATGATCTTTTTCCTTCTGAAACCTGTTGGCAAGAACCCTTTCAAGCCCTTTAAATCTCTCAAAACAAACAAAACAAAATCCTGAAAGCAGATTGCAAACTGAGCATTTACAAAATCAGGATCGTGCTCTCAAAGTGTATTCTACTCTCATACCCTGACCCGGTGCACTGTGCGCAGAAATCTTGGCTTGCAGAGTGATAACAGCTTGGGTTTGTTTGGTGCTCATTCAAAAGTTTGTGGTATTCATGAACTTCCACACTAATGTAAGTTCATTTCCACATAGACCGTCTGGCATGCACTGCCCTTTGAATTCTATATTTTTAAGGCTTCCTGGAGGTGTGGAGCCATATAAGGGTGGGTGGGTGTCAAAAGTAAACAAAAACATGGAAAAACTGGTCATGTAATGGGATTTTTAATTAGAATTCAGGGTTTTTTTCTGCCTTAATGCAACCTTCTCATAATGCCTGCAGTGAGAAGAGAAGGTGTGTTTGATGAGGATTATGGCATCCTGCCTATAAATAAGAAAGGTGTGAGTCTGTTCTCTGGCGGACTGTTAACACCAGTTTTGCATCTACTATACCTTCAGACAACCGATCATCTCTTCTCTTTCTACTCTTCTGGTGTACACTCAACTCTTTATGACCAGTCAGGTTTCTGCTTCTGCAGCAAATCCCACCTTTCTTCCTCCCCCCATGTCGCCTGTGTGGCGTTTCTCCTACAGCATCACATCTTATAGTTTGTTATCAACCACAAATATCAATGGCATACATCGCCGATGTAAATCGCCATGGCACACATCAAATGAGCTTCCAACAGACACACACACAAACATGTTTGCACACATGGAGAGAGGAAGGGATTGCCTGAGTTCACATGCTTCTGTCTGTGTTTGTGTTTGAGCATCTCCAGCTGTGAGGAAAGGCCGGTGTCATCCTCTGTCTTTCTCCCTCCTCCCTCCATCTGTCTCGCCAGTCTTTCATTGTGTATTTCCTCTGTTGTTTCTCCCCACCTTGGAGCCATCCTTACCTCCTTGCCTCCCTCCCCTTCTTCCCCACTCTCCTTTGCTTTTTCTCCCTCCCTCATCATCCCCTCTTCTCTCTTCTCTCCTCTACCTATCTATCTATCTATCTATCTATCTATCTAACTATTTATCTACCTACCTACCGTAATTGATTCTTTTTCTCCTTGAAGACTGTGCTATCATGAAACAGAATGCCACCTGCTGGTGAGAAGGAGGAAAAGCAGCCACAACTCAGTGATCAAACATATTTTCAGCAGTTCTTCCACTTGCCTATGTTTTATCACGTATCCCTTGTAGTATCTAGCTATGCATACAGTTATTAGGGGCCGGGCAGCCTAAGCTGCCAATAGTCCTGATGGTGGCGCTACAGCAAGCCTCTAAAGTTCAAAATTTTGAAAATTGACAACAAATCAACCATATGTGCTACAGATTTGCAACTTTCACCAAACTGTAGCCCCAATACGAAGAAACTTTTGTACATTTAAACCTATTAAAAATTATGAAGTCCATCACTCTGTTCTTTTTCAAAATCTGTAAAACTTCTTCAAGTAGATTAGTATACCACTTCCCAGTGCACACTGTTGGAACATTTTACTATATGTTATGTCTTGTCTTGTTATATCCTGTATGTTACCTAAGTATGGGCCTTAAGCCTACTTGCACTTTTTTTTTTTTTTTTTATTTAATATTACCTTATTGTTTAGGACTGTTCTTGTTGTACATCTGCACTTTATTGTTGTCAATGTCTACGCATGGGACAGTGTGAAATGTAATTTCGATTCCTTTGTATGTCAAGTACATCTGAAGAAATTGACAAATAAAACTGACTTTGACTTTGACTTTGAAAACTTATTAAACCTATCTCCTCCCACAATTTTTGCTCAATTGACACCAAACTTGCTACAGAGCATCTTCAGACTGTCCTACACAAACGATCTACACAGATTTTTGATTTATTGAAAATTGAACCTACAGTGCACCAAAATGTTTGACTGTAAACAATATTGTAAACATATACTTGCAAATTCTTGCTAAATACATTTTCAATTTTCATTTAAAAAAAATGACAAAATTTTGGAATCATGGTAGATGATGTTTGGAAAATATCAGAATTTTATCTCAAAAACTGATTTATTTATTTTTTATTTTTTTTTTACAGCATTTTGAATTTTGCTCTCATGCCAACAATTGGAGTCAATGCAAAAATGGCATTTTTAAACATCAGCCCCTCACTTATGGAGCCAATAAATCATTGTGGAAAAACAAATCACCAACATCTCCATGCTGTCTAGATGCAATCTGTGTATTTTCGGATTTTTGTCTTAATAACTGAATTTTTGACAGCCGTTTGTAATCTGCCTTTACACACTAACAACTGCTGTCTTGCACTCAAGTGACTGGCTTAGTCAATTTGTGAAGCTACATTTGCTATTTCTGTTTGCCAATTAGCTCGGTGAGATAGAGAATGGTTCTTGGTGTTGAAGATTCTGAGTTCAAGCCTCAGCTAAGGCAGAATGGACATTCTAATGTCAAAGGCCTATGTTTAGGTATCATGCTATGTGGATTAGAGACTATAATAATTATGATCCAGGCAGTTTTGCGGAGAGACAAATACTCTTTATCAACACTTTTCCCTGTTATCCTTTGTCTCTTTTCCCTGTTTATTTGGCTTAGCTATCAGTCAATATGCAGAGTCTATCCAATAGCTACTTTTACATTTTAAAAAATGTTTTCATCTTTGTCACCACTGATAATGTTTAGCTTTAAGCTAGATCAGGCCAGTTTGTTCATAACTGCTAGCAGTTAATGTTATTCTTACTTTCTTGTTCTTGAGTTTTTCATTTCCTGTATATTATGAGTCTGATCACTTCAGCCACTCAGCCACTCATCCACAACTTGAAGGGCATGCCATAATTATATGATGTAACTTCTATGTTGTGATATGCTTTGTTTTAGTGTGTGTGTTGCTCAGAATTGCCTAATTTTGCCTAAAATTGCCCGACCCGACCATTGCTGCGCAGCAGCTATAATTATTTTGAATTTATTTATCTGTGTCTAAAACTTCTGCAGCATTTGAAAGACTGGAAACAGTCCAGATTTCACTGTTCACAGGTCAATTTCTTTGTTGGAAATATTGATTTGGTGCAACTTGAACCTTTAATTTTGCATCCAGATGTTTCTTCCTCTGATTCCTTTAAGCTGTGGTTCTTCATCCTGAGAACAGGCAGTAAAGGATGAGGATGATATCACTTTTGGTGGCTGAAAGAATCTCTCATTGCAACAATGAACACAAAAGTGTTTTCTTGATTGATGCAAATGTGTTTTTAAATGCATTCATTTACATTTTGATGTCTTTCACAAGCTATAATTTAAGAGGGGACTCAAACTCCTGTATGTACAGCAATTGCAGGGCAGTTTTTCTTGTAGCAACAGCACAAATCGGCTTCATTTTAGGTAAATAAACATACAACAATCCACTAGATGTATGTAGTAAGGCTAAATGAGTGCAAATCGCGGGGGTAATTATCCTTTTATCATCTCTGTATCAAACGCAGCGGAGTGCTTTTACTTCAGCGGCGGTGATGAAATATGATTTCATGGAGAAAAAAAAGGACCAAACAACCTGTGAATATAATTCAACCCTCCCTTTGTTGTTTTTGCCAAAATCCCTGTTATAGTCTATGATTGTGCAGAACCATCACAGTGGTTGTTTTGTGCAGCAGCTGTCGTTGTTTTTTTTTTTTTTCTTTTCTCAAATAAAAGCACTACAGTAATGAGAGGCTTTTACAGTCAATTTAGATGCCTAGCAGCCCTCTGGAAATCATAAATTGGCTCTTAATTGAAGGGAGATGTTGAGGTCAGCGTGAGACTCAGCTGACGTGAAGCTGCATTGCAAAGATTTATGGCATTCATGAGTATTCGCGCAGCACAACAGAGCATTGAGTTGCTTTCATTTTACAGGATCTCATATTGAATTCTTTTTGCTCATGTGATTGTGCTTCTATGTAACACCATAAAAACACTGAATAGAAACTTGACTTTTGATTACCTGCTTTCACATCTTTTTTCCTCTCACCTTATGATGGTTCATTTTACTCACATTGCATTTAAACCAAACTATTGGCCCTTTTGTTTCTATCACATATTTTTCTCAGCTACAGTTGATGGTGCTGAATGAAACATGTTACTTTATTTTACACAGACTTCAGCAGCAAAACACACAGAGCTATTCAAGGTAGCAGCATCGAAGTGCCAGAAGCAGTCGCATCAAATATAAATTAATCTTTAATACATTTCTCTTTGTTTTGCTTCTCCCTCACCAGAAGAGAAGAGACCAATCACCCCAGGCCCATCAACAGGTGCCGTCATCGGTGGTATCCTTGGCGCCCTTGCCTTCATTGGCATCATCATAGGCATCATCTTCTTCATTCGCAAGCGCCACGAGGATGCTGAGTAAGTCTTCATTAGCAGCCCTGAATCTACTTCATCGTTTATTTAACCTCCTGAGAAAAATGTATCTCCCCTTCTGGAACTGAGGCTCATTAAAACTTATCACGTCACGAGGGAACCCTGCAGAAGTAGCTTGGTAACAAATCCTGACCTGACGTTTTTGCACAAGGCAACCTCGAGACTTAGCTCCCAAAATGGCAAAAGTGTCAAAATTGAGACAAAGCTGTCTTAAGAAGTTAAACTGGGAAGTACAATTACAGGCTGCTAACAAACCCCAATGTTGTATCACCAGGGCAAAGCAGTCCAAATGCTTGATGGTAAAACCAAAGGTGTCCACAGCAACTCCTTAAAGGTCCCATATTGTAAACAAATAAATAAATAAATCAGATTTCTATGTCTTTTTCAATATAAAGCAGGTACAGGTGCTATACTGTAAAATATCAAAGTCATATCTCAGTCCACAGAAAAATGCACACAGTCAACAATCTGTGTGCCTTTAAGCGAGCCGTCAGGATGTAGGTGAAGTTGTGATGTCACAGCCAAATATATACACCATTTCAAACTTGAAACATACACATTCTCAATGGGTTCCTGTGTATTTCCCATTAGAATGTGTAACATTTTAAGTGCACTTCATCAAATACACAGTTACAAAGTGCTAGACACACACACACACACACACACACACACACACACACACACTAAAGATATAAATGAATGAGTAAAATGAGTAAAAATAAATTATAACACAAACAAAAGCTTAACACACGAAGAAGCTCTATGGACAGGCTTGCATACAGAGTTGGGTTTTAGTAGATGCTTAAAACAGTCCAAAGATTTAGCTAATCTGATTGGGGAGGATTGTTCCAGAGGGTTGGGGCCAAAACAGCAAATGCACGATCGCCTTTTGTTTCGCAGCTGGATTTTACAAGAAGCCAGTGGAGGGATGCGAGAACAGGTGTAATGTGTGACTGACAGCTAGTTCTAGTTAATAGTCTGTCAGCTGCAGAGCATCTTGACTGAGGCATGTGTGGGGAGAATTACAGTAATCTAGACAATACAAAAAGAATGTGAATGAGTGTGAATTAACAGTTCAACATCCATAGAAAACAACATACATCTGACTGTAGAGATATCTCTTAGCTGAAGGAGACAGGACTGCACAGGATTATTAACATGGTGGTCGATAGTCATAGATACCAAGATTCTTAGCAATGCTTTTGTTGTTTGAGAGAGGGAGACCAATTAACTGATCAACTGCAGTGTATGTGAATGACATCAGCTGACAGGAAGTAAACATGGACCCAAGCTGTTGCCTACAGTAGCAATGCAATTTCAGTGAAACTGTCTATAAAGATAGAAATAGCCGCTAGTGTCCTGACAGAAATCAAGCTGCATTGCTCTACATTAATTTAGTTTCATCTGTCCTGACTGAATCCGTAAATATGGAACTCTGTTACATCCTGTAAACAAGTACTACTTTAGGGGAACAGCATTACTATTTGCCAAATGATTAACGTTAACCCTGTTCAGTTCTGATATGCTCTGAACTTGCGAACTACTCTCAACCAACTGCTACAACTGACAGCAAAAAAATGTAGCATGGGACTTTGATAGTAATTGCCAGTTGTAGTACACTAGAGGACGTAACTGCCGTCTCCCTATTATTCACAGTCATAACAATACTACTATCCCTGATATAGAGATGATTGTTGTAGATCATACCACCTTCTCCACTTTGTAAAACAAGCTAGCCTAACTAGCAAGCTGTAATGCATCGCATCGCATCGCATCTAGACACGGGAAGTGTGTCTCAAATCACATACTTCCATTATATTTCCTTGTAGTAGACTTTGTGCGTACATTTCGACAGGGTAGTGTTGTCTCTGTCCGTTGTGCACTCACTGGAAATGACGACTGCAAATTAGCTAGCATTAGGATTCACGTTATTGTTCGCGGTACCAAATCATTACACACTGCTAAATTAACCCAATAAACACACTACCGTAGTATGGTATGTGCTTAGTGCAAAAAACACATGTGTTTGTACAATGCAGCGACCTTCACAGTCGCACAGTCCTCGGCCGCTATTTCCAGTTTGAAACATGGTCCCTCCCGTTCTGCTATGTGATGGCGACCATTGAGGGCGAGAAGCGTCCATACTTCCTGCATTTTTCCATACTTCTCAGTGTGAACGCACTTATGCACTCTAAATATTAAGTGTAAGTAGAGAAGTACGCGATTTGAGACAGTGTGTTACAGTCATTCCCCTGTTTGCAATTACGGTGCAGAGATGCTGAGTGCACAGATGTGAAAGATACACAAATACTGACCAGTCAGGGAAGACTAGGCTGTTTTTTGGGAGGGGGGATTAAAGAGACGGGCGCTTCACACAGGGTGAATACAAGTATATTCAGGCAGACAGTATAAGAAAAATAAGGTGTTTTTTAAACATTAAAGAATTTCAGCTTGTTCTTGTAGAAACCCAAAGTGCAAGTATGAACCTGAAAATGAGTATATATGGGGCCTTTCAATCACCACTTTCAGCTGTTGTCCTCAGGGCAAAGGTACAGAGTCTCCTGTGCACATCTATGGGAAATCATTTGTCCCTGTTGCCATGACATGTCTTACTCAGAAAGGACAGCCACTTTCTGAAGCCAGCTTGCTACATCAGCACGCAGCACTTAAAATCTATTTATTCAACCTTGATTCAGTCCTAACTGCTGCTCCGTTTAATGTAGCTTTCGTTCTATATTGTGCTTTTAAGTAAATGCATTTTGAGTGTGTCCTGTCTGGATGTGATATGATGTGTTTTAATGTACCCTTTCTGTAAGCAGACTTTGCACATGCAAAACCAAAGACAAAGTTTTGCCTTTTGCATGCAAAAAGTAGGCAACAAAGTCTTTTCTGTTCTATTTTTATTCTGTTTTTAAATGCTCAATCCTCTACACCCCCAATTCACCCCCTGCAATTCCTCCCCTGGGCTACAGCTGCAAAGTACAATTTATCAAATGTTCCAAGTTTTAATTCCACTCTAGGAGGCGAGTTTCCAAACTGAGACTTCCTGTGGAACAACAGGGTATACAGTGAATTAACAAATTAGTAGTCATTATTTCCTTGCCAAGTCACAGAGGTTAATTTGATTCACACTTACTGAATGTTGCAGACAAGTTGCTGATGCTTTAATGTGTGGCCAATTCAATGATAGAATAAGATGGAAATCACAACAATTACCCAAAATTATGATTGCAAGGTTCAGGCATGGAACATATACAGTATATATACAATCTTGTATGGTTTTGGTCTGAACTGGTCTCACTCTCTGCAGACAGCTGTTTCATGCATTCTCGTGTGACATAACATACGCGTCAGCAGCACTGTACAAACAATAACAATGGCATAACATGACAATAACGATTATTTACCGTCTCTGTTATAAAGCAGCTTAAGGAGCTCCCGGACGTCATTGTTTTGTTTGTGGACATGTTTTGGCTGCTCTTCTTCTTTGAGTTAGTCACTAACTGCCTTTCAGCTACTTTTTAGATCACATACAGTGGGTCGCATACAAAACACATCGTCAAAACATCCATGATCACGTCGTGCCATGTCCCATTTATACAAAAATCATTCTCATGCCCCCCATTCTATGATTGTACCTTTAATACAGAACAGCAAGACAGCATAACAGCATAACAGCGTGAAATTCCTGCCACGAAGAAGCAGTGTAAAATGGACTAACTGGTCAACTGGTATACTACATTACTTTAGAAACTTTGATATGATATATGATGCGATGCGATACAACATGATACGACACAATGTGATATGATATATATGAAATGTGTATATGTAACGTATTCGTGGTTTGTATAGATGTACAGTGCCAACACTTGTGGTGACTGAGCTGTAAATCGGGAATATTCTAATGATAAGGAAGCCACAATAACAAGTTATAAACCTGCCAAGACTAAGACTCAGGATCTATGTAGCTTTTCATGATGTATTTCTGCCCATAGTGGCCAAAATACTAATGAGGCTTTTAGGAATCCCTGGGCTGATATTAAGCGAGAAGTGCCTCGTATTGTTTAGGTCTCCACTTCAAGCAGTGTTGTGTCACTGAGGGCAAAGAAAAGTGTTCTCCATTATATGCTGTCAATACAGATGTCTCTGCCAGTACAAATACATATCTATAAATCAATCCCTGCTTCTGTCTTCAAGTACAAAACCCTTTAAAACACACAGGGCTCACCACCTTAATTAAATATCTTTTCATTGTAATTTTGCATTCAAAGAGTCATTAATAGAATCTGGATTGAATTACTCTTAATTGAAGGGAGATAACACGATGTCTTTAGAGTTCAATACAGTACTTTCCATATCTGTGCACTCTTAGCAACCCGACTTTGTTTGGTACAAAAGAAATCGGTTGTCTTAACGGAGCAGCGATTGGTACCGCATTATCTTTGTCTCTTCTCCATCAGGGGCCCCCCCAAGCACAAGCCCCCCTCCCCCTGTGAAGGCCGGCAGCTCAACAGAGATGGTGAGTGGTCGACACGAATTCAAATCAATCTTTATTGTCATCACGATTATATTACACACACACACACACACACACACACACACACACACACATACACACACACACAAATACACAGCCGCAGTCCATTTGGACAGTCATAATGGGGCTAATGGCTATTGATTGGAGATCTGAGTTGGCTTATGTGTGTCGAAATAATTAGCTTGGTTGGTAAAGAGCTCCATTAGAGCCCTTCTTTCCTCCTCCTCCTCCTCCTCCTCACCATTTTATTCCATCATTCGATCACATTTTGTTGTGCTCGTAACACATTATGTGTAATGAGACTAAAACTCTGCAATTTTATGTTGATTAGATGTATAAAAGATGTCTAAATGCCTGTTAATGCCCAGCTAAGATGGGGTTCACAGGGTTCAACAGTGAAAGTTTATTAGAGATCTGCACGGTGTCTTGGAGAGCACCATCTGTGGAACATGATTAAAATCAAGCATTACCTCTACCAGGCTATTTCTGAGTCCAAAACAAGCCTCTTGTACTTGCAAACGTCTCTTTCAAAGCTATATTTACAAAGAATCCCTTGAATTTGATACAGTGTTTTGTGTTGAACACATTATAACATTTTCTATACCATGGTCTGGGTGAATATTTAATTCTGGTTGGCTGCAGGGTGTCCGTTAAAAACTGATAATGGACATGTACTAAGTAGTTCCGGTAGAACTGTCTCTTCATTGTTCTGAATGAATGTGCCGGCTACATAACAGTATCAGTATCTGTAATCTGTTTGCAATTAATTTAACACACTGAGGGCGGAATTCACAAAGAATGAACTGCAGCCGCTGATAGCACCTTTAATTGCACTTCATTTGCACCTGCAGTTTGCTCCGTCTTAACATCTTATTCACAAAGGATATTGCGCTAATAATATACCAGTGCAAACACGCCCACAAAGTGTGGCAGCTGAGTGCAGTTTGCCCCTGATTTCCCCCTGATTGCAATAAGCCACACATGGTAAAGTACAAAGTATAAATGCTGACTTTGCGCCAGGAACACCGTGGCAGAACAACGGCAGACTTTGTTTGGCAAAGTACTGAATACTGTATACCCTCATGTAGTGTCTGCTGGTGAGTCAGTCTAACAGTGTCGGATGGGTTGAGGCTGTGGATTTGACCAAGTTTAACCACTTTATCACTGCTCCCTCTCACTTGTGGCTGTTTTTTCGTTATCTTTTGAATTTAATATGAATTATGGAACCGTTTTTGTTCACGTTTGTTTCCCCCGTTTCGTAAAATAAATGATTGAAAGTTGCTTTTGAAGTGCGTGACAGAAGTGCGTTTTGGGAACGGCTGCAGACTGTCACCTGTTCAACGCATCAATATCTTCGGATGCCATTAAAGTAATAATGATTATAACAATAATGTCAAAATATTATTTACAGACTGATTTAACAGACGATCACTGCTGCTACGATCACTGGAAAGTCTTCCACAGAGGAGCGCCCAGTTTGCACCAGCTTTCCAAAGACGTTATTTACTTCACTCAAACTGCGTGTGGCTATTAGCGCTGGTGTTAGTGAATTAGACGTTGTTTATCAATGAGGCTCATTTGCATAGAAAGGGGCAATTTTTGTGCCAAATATGTGCATATTACCTCATTTAAATATGTGCAAATAACACAGAGACACAATCTGCTTGGCAGCGCAGTTAGTGGAGCATTTCACCCTCTGCGTGTGCTTTGTGAATTAGATGGTATCTGTTTGCTCTATTTTTATGGGTTTAGCGGCCACAAAAGTCACGCAGTCCTTTTGTGAATTCAGCCCTGAGAGTCAATGCCTCTGGCACCATAGGAGGAAGGCTGCAACAGGCAACAGATACGAGACTGCTTAAGTTCAGGCTGCAGCCGACAGTAACATTACACATGATGTGTCTTTTGTTCACGAAAATCTTGATTTGATTAGGGGACAGTAACATGGCTGAATATCCAGCTAGTCTTGTTGTTAAGCATACCGTCAAATAATATTTCCTGTTTGTCAGTTGTATGCAGTGTTATTGACCTTGAATCTTGCTAGCATGACATTAGCTTTCTGGCTAATAGCTGGGTCAAAGAGTTCCATGAGCTGGACGAACTTGAATACCTCCCATTGCTAGGTCATAGTTAAGGTTCATCCTATTTACTGGAGTAATGAATAACATTTCCATTGCATAAGAACCTTACGGGCCGGCAGGGATTGTTCCAGCCAGGCCCCTTGACATGTCCTTTATCACTGTTAATGCTGATAATGGACACCTCATCTGGCATCATTCCTTACATATACTATAGTAAGTATTTGTTACTGGTTAAGCAATTTAGTTAAGGTTAGAAAATGTTAATAAACTTATTGTGTCTCAAGTCACTGTGGTCTTTTACTGTATCAAACCAGACCACGATCTTTCCCTCACCTCATCTGACTGCTACCAAGGCCTACATGAAGTTGCTGTAGTTGCTTGGTATGGTATTGAAAGATAGAATATTTTAGTGGAAAATAAATGAAATACAGTGTTATCATAACCAACAAAAATCATGGCCTGAGCTATAACAAGAAAATCCAATTTCTAAGTTGTCTCTTGTAACGCGAGACTTTAACTTTTCGTAAACAGCGACCTCTGTGGCCACAAGTGGTAATTACAGGATCATTTCCATCATTTTCTTATAGGAACAGTGTTTATTATTTCAGGAGATTTAGTGGTGTCTAGCAGTGAGGATTGCAGATAGCAACCAGCGGAAACTTCTCCCAGTTAGAATTCCTTCAGTGTTCATCGTTCAGGAGGTTTTTACTGGTAGACGAATAATCTACAGGTGTCTCTTCCTCTCTAAAATACTGAATAAAATAGTTTCCCTTGTTTTGTTTTTTTTAAATCTGTGAACTCACCTATTAATTTCATGTTTCACAGCTTGTTAAAGTTTGCTAACATTAGCCACTGCTCAAACCATACCAAGTAAGGCTGTAGTGGCAACACTAATGAGCAAGGGTGCTTTAAATTGCTCATGAATTCAGTGACATATTTTTAATTGGACCAGTGTTATTTTTTCTTCCCAAGGCTACAAGGTCTCTATTTCTGACTTGGATCTACAGCTCTGTTATCTTATTTTAATGCATTGTTTGAGCTTGTCTGTTCTCAGCTGTATTATATTGTGTTGTTTTCTGTTTTGTTGTCTTCCCTGTGTTGATGTGGTTTCTGTGCATGTAGCTGAACAAGCCATCAGAGCCTCCCACAGCCACAGAGACAGCACCTCTCAGCCCAGGAGAGGTTTACTACGAGCCCACGGGGGGAGAGCCTGTCACGGTAACTAACACAACACAAACACAAAAGCATGTTTTTGCTACCTGACATATGACTACGATCACGTGTCAGGTTCCGCATTCTGTCACAGTGGGCTCCATATCTGTTTGGACAGCTACTGACTGTGTTGTAGGGACGCCATGGTGTTTGTACTTCGTACCAATTAATCAAATTATATTAATATTAAGCTCTATATAATTACTGATGTTAAAAAAAAACCCTCATCAATCTTCATTTTGATGAATAATAACATAAACTCGATGATCCTCAGTCTTTTATACTTGAATATTGAAGTTTAATTACAACACAAATCTGATATCAGAGAATCCTTCGACACAGCACATGCAGGGACAGAGACAAAAACTGAGATTTCAGAACAATTATTTCAGCCTTTTACAGTGTCTGTTCCTTGTCATTCAGATCCTCCTGTCACCAGACAGGTTCTGACAAAGTGAGTGTATTACTTAGAGGCACCGACAAGGTCAACCTCTTATCTTCCCAACAGGCAGGAGCCTTTCAACTAGAGATGTCAGATTCAGAGTATTTTTACTTTCAATTGCTTATTATCTGACTAATCAGTTCAACACCTTTGAACTGATTTTAGTCCTGCACTCTATTGACTCAGTGAGCTTTAGCGCCACATTTTTAGGCACTATCAGTTTAGGGAGGGTGAAATTTTAATGTAAATGCTTTTTATTTCATTTTATTTATTATTATTATTTGCTTTGTGGCACATGAAGCCAAAAAGCTTCAAGTGCCGCATATAAAACTACCAAGATGATCGGCACACAGTGTTGCCAACTTAACGACTTTGTCATTACATTTAGCAACTTTTCAGACCCCTTTTGCGACTCTTTTTCAAAACAGCGACTAGCAACAAATCTAGCGACTTTTTCTGATGTTATTGGAGACTTTTGGAAACTCTGACGTGAAAGCAGGTATTGTTCTTATTCTTCTCAAAGAGCAGCAGATGCTGCCGTGGGCCCTTCCCCCGTCCCAAAGTACTCACAGTCAGAGCAGGAGATGGCTTATAGTCAGGGTGGGATGTAAATGTAAAATTTTCTTTGTATAATATAAATCACTGAAAGAAGGTTCGTTTGTAGTTCTAAACATATTCAGGGTGTTTTTTACTCAGTTTTTGTCTCTCCCACGACGTTATTCCTCTTTCCTACAGCAGCCATTACAATTACATGCATATGGACAACTATGCAAATTAGGTGATGATGTCATTTAGCGACTTCTAGCGACTTTTAGGACAGCCAATAGCTACTTTTCTTACTGAAGAGTTGGCAACAGTGTTGGCACAGCATCCACATTGTGCAGTCCATAGAGTAGGTGCACTAAAAACTTATGGTGGCCGAGTTCAACTGAGTGCAGCCAAGCTTCTTACTTCCACTAGCAGAATGCTCTGCTAACTTTGGATAAAATTATTTAATCTTGGCGGTTCTTTTAGACTTTCCAAATGTTCTTGGACCAATGGATCCAATCCCGATAGTGAAAAGAGTCATTTATCCACAGATTTACAGATGTTCCTTCCCCAGTGTCAGTCAATGGGGAAAAGACTTTTTGGTCTGCAGGGCATCGCATGACAGAGCTCAGAGGTTGCATTACCATTGTTTGGCCAGTACGAAAATTGGCTTCTACACTTCCTGGGGGCCAGCCTGGGTTGGGTGCAAGCTAGCTAGCTGGGGGGACTCCTTCACACCTCCTCATGGCGAGACCGCGCTGCTGTTGAAACATTACCGTCACCCTCCAGTCTTCCCCCTGGTAGCTCCTGTGGGTAAGCAGCTACACTTTGAGCCGCAAAACCCCTTCAGCATTGATTATTAACTTATGTTAGTACAACTAGCCATGCTAAAGGAGGTTTGCAGCTCAAAATTGAGCCACATGCTTAGCAGGGCAACCTGGGGGGAGACCAAGGGGTGGGCACAATGTTTCCACAGCAACGCTGTTGGATCAGCGTTACTAGTGGTAATTACCAAATGAGTGGCTAGCAAGCTCCCACCAGACCCAGGTGGTGTGCAATGCAGTAAACTGAAGAGTGGCAAAAATAACCTATAAACCGACATGCATAACAACCAAAAATATTCTTGGCTGTTAACCAGTTTGCGGGTAACCACTGACATCCAGCTTTTCAGACCAATGCACAAATTCAACATTCTTATGAGACACAGAATCAAAAAATTCTTAATGATTTAAAAATCCCTTCACAATTACTAAATCTATCTAAAACTGTATTGTTGTGTGATTGTAACTTGAAAATGAATGTCTGTACTTTTCCTTAATATCCCATAATTCTCCTGCTATGTAAAGAAGTTATAATTCTACCATGGAAGGTGAGTCTTCCTGTGATTTATATTGATCAACTTTAATGTCATGTAGTTTGTATTCCCCTGAAACGTGAATGACGTCTTGCAGAACCTGGATGATGAGACCACCGGAGCCCTGAACGGCGGCGCGCCCCCAGTCCTGGACGACTCGGCTAAATACGATAAAATCAACGAGCTCAAAGACCACACCAGCGACGGTCACCATGGCAATGACTTGGATTCATCAAATCATGAGCCACCGGCCGCCAACATCTCCCGTGGCGAGAGCTTCGTATCTCCCGCCATGTACGTGTAGCCATGGCATCTAGAGCACCACATCACAGTATATGGGCCAGTTCCAGATCACCTAAATCTGCATGAAAAGCAAAGGCGAGCACACTCGTTTAAAGTTTAAACTCCATATGATGACGTTTTCCATACAAGTTTCTTTTCCTTTGTCAGGCACATTTAGAGGGTGTTATATTTTCATTTCTGGGGAAGCCACTTATGACTAGTAATGTTGGTAAGGGTACTTATCTTACTTTTTAACTTTGTCATACACACTTTTAATTATCATTACACTGCAAGCAAAAATAAAGAACAAAATATTAAAGCAAGATGCACACACACACACACACAGTAGTTAATATCAGACAAGCCATGCAGCCATTGAAATCATGTGTGTTGCATATGATGAGGCGGGCTTTTACAATATGTTAATTACATGCTTGAGAGGTATTGCAATGTAGGTGAACTGGAACACTCCCCTCAGCTAATTAACACACTGCGCTCTGCCTGTGTGATGCTTGCAAATCAAAATTTCCACCAAAAAAAAAAAACAACAGCAAGACAGCAACATTTTCAGTGGATTCAGTATGAAATATTATATGCAACATTTTGTGCCATACACATACAATGTCCCCATCGCAAAAATGATTGTTTTATGTGAAGCTGCCAGTCCTGGGCTCTTCTGTTTACAGCCGTGGAAAGTGATTTGAACATCTTCTCTCTATCTAAGTAAGGATAAAATATAAAGCTCCTGTTGCAGCCTTGTGCAACAGAGAAAGTAAAAAATACCATCTTTGAAATCCTTTCAAAGTATTTTTCTTCCACGGTTAGTTGGTTTTGAATTACATACGAGCTGAATTTGGTCCCAGGAAGTTCAAAGCCTGATCATCTGGCTCTCCAAGCAGCTTCAATTAATCACTCAAGATGTCTGAAAGTATTTCAGTTATTTATCAACTCCTACAATAACCCCAGAAAGAAGCAGCCTTTCCCACTCTTAACCAGGCTACAGTCCAATAAAAAAACATTCCACTTTATTATGTTGTCAAAGGGCCTCATCTGTCCCCGGAGCACCGGGCTGCTCGTTAGCACTAACGAAGGGGAAGTGACATCGTTTTGAAGCTCTGTAACCTGGCAACATTACATGATTAAGATTCCATGATTTATAATTGCAAGAGTTGGTAAGGCTGTGTGTCGGGGAGATGAAACTTGGTTTACAGAGAAGCACACACACCACAGGGTTCTTTCATGCACACACACACACACACACACACACACACACACTTACAAATACACAAAAGCACCAATGTTTGTATTCAGTCCTCCTCTAATGAATCACACTAATAAGGCTGAGAGAACATTATAAGGAATGTATTTTCAGAGTGTAAAAATGCTCAGCATGTATTGGAAAATACTGCCATTACAGCCATTTTAATAGATTAAAATGGTCACACACTCTGATATATGCAGAACATTTTACATGTGTAGAAAATATGCATTTTAATCGATTGTCCACTTAAAGCAAAAATGAAAAAAAAAGTGAGCATCAACTATGCCTGGCTGAATCAAAAATTGGTCTTCATAGATGTCAGATGGTACCAAATGATGAACAAACAGTGTAAATACTATTGATAATATTGATGAATAATATATTGTTGGTGAAATGTGTAAACATAAAAAAAAAATAAACAAAGTGTAGGTGTTATCAGTGCCTCTGTACAGGGGATGGAAGTTTGTTTAATGTCAAATTGAGCGGTTTAAAAAAAAGTGTATATTACTATTTTACTTTTCACGGGTACATTGAGGTTGTCACTTATTACTAAAATGTTTTATTTGAATATATAAGAAAAAAAATGAAATGGTGTGGATTTTACTCCTTGTTCATATTACTCTGCATGGCATGATCGGTGGCTTGTTGAAACACTTTCCCAAGGCTGTTTGCGGAATGATCTTCTCCATTTGTAAAAACATTTTTGAATGTCAAAGAAAAGCAAGCTGTTTTTTTTTTTTGTTTGTTTGTTCTTTTATATCCATCTCAATGTCACATTCATGCACACCACGAGCACAAGTCCAATTTAAGTTGAGAGAGCCGGAGATTTTTGTTTTATTTTTTGTTTTTTCCGTCGTGTGACAGCTCAGCAGGCTTCCTGGTTTTATCTTTAGCGCTGATCCGAAAATGTAGTCAGCGTGGAATCGCCATCTCTTTCGGCCACAGTGTGCAGTACACACAGAGACACAGAGATGCTCCTCTCCTCTCTAATATTGAGCTCTCGCTTGAGACCTCGAGGCACACAAATCTTCCTGGATGACAGGATGTGGCTAACAGCACCAGTAAAAATCGCCCACAAAAGCACAGTCAGATGGTGGATGTAGATTTGTTAAAAGTTTAGTATAAAAGTTGATAGAGATGGAAACAGGAAGAGAGACACATAATTGGAGACATAAAATCAAACTGACACAGTAATGAGATAATAGGAGGGAGGCCTGAAAAGATTACAACAAGAAATTTCTCATCACAGCTTTCACTCTCTGCGAGGTCGGCGCAAAATGCAATATTTTAGTTTTTAAGGACGTATGACAATCATCTGTTTGTATTCAATTGTTGCTAGCTATGGTGGAGAGGCTTTTTTTTGGGTTTATATATTTGTAGTTATTATAGAAGTACCACTTTTTGCTGCATGTTTACAGAAATACTGCTATACCTTTGATCCATCCTGAAAAGAGACACGACTTTGTTTTACTAGCTTTATTTGACTTCGTGTAATAATGACAGATGGCACATAGACTGTATATAAAGATGGAAGATGGGTCTTCACTTACCCCTACTGTGCAAAACGAAGCCAAAATATCTCAGATACAGCTGTTGTCATCTTGCTCTGGTGATGGATTTGGAGTCAGAGTCTGCACAGTAGCAATCTCCATGATGTCGAGTTACCGTCTAAGCACCCATCTGACCAATCGCGAGCAGCGACCTTCATCACAAGCATACAGATTGGCACACACAGCTGTCAGTCGTGATGTCAACCCCCTTTTTGTAGCATCACATAACCAGTTAAAAACAAACGTATCCAAAAGGGTAATCACTTGAACATACATCAGCGTGCTAGAGTGTTTAGTTTGGCTCATTTCCCATCCACTAACATGGAGGAGGTGGACTGTAAGACCTATGCTGCAGCCAGCCACCAGAGGGTGATCAAGATGTTTTGACTTCACTTCTGGGGAGCTGTCATTTCATCCATCTTATTTAGGGTCTATTGGACACGAATTTGTGAATCCCAGCATAGTGAGGGAATAGCCTGCCCCACCTAACCAATCCAACCATTGTAGCCAACACTCATCCTTGAATTCGCACAATTGCCTATGGGGTGACATGTCATCTCCCCAAAAGTGAAGCCAAAAATCTAGTCTCTTGCACAGACGCCGATGACGTCAGTACGCTGGCTGACTCTGTCGTCTGTGGACATTCCCATAGGAAGGTTGTAATAGAACTAGCGCTGGCTCCCAGCGGCACTGATGTGATTGGATCCAAAGCTGTGTACTTGCGTACTTCCTCGACCAACAGCTGATTAGCTTTGCCTTACACTCGCCTACACCGGAATTGCTGTTCCCCGAATTGTTGTCCATATTACAACAGACAACATCCGGTGCTTATTTTTCGATGACAGGTATGACTCCGAACAAACCCGACAAATATCCACAAGTTTCTTCGGTGTAGTAGCCACACACACATCTACTCACAGTACTACGCCCCGGTAACCTGCTCTCTGTGTTTCTGGTACATCTCTGTTACATGTAACACATATGTCGTACCTATGGGGTCTGGATATCCCCACCCATTTCTATTACAAAACAAAAGACGAATGTCCCCAGACTCCCATTCCGAAGGAAGGGAGGCTGGTCACATGAGCCTACCAAACATCTTGATTGCCCCCCTGGTGGCTGGCTGCAGTATAGGTCATACAGACCTCTTCCTCCATCTTAGCGGGTAAGACATGGGACGTGTATGAGCGGAAACCTGATACCATGGAGATCAGTATTTTATATTGGAGACTCTAGCTCCAAATGACATTGTCAGCACAATATAGCAGTGAATCTGCGATATTTTGGCTTCATTTTCATACAGTTGGATTGAGTGGAGACACTTTGTCTATCTGTATATACAGTGTGTAGTTACCGTCATTACTGTTTACAGAGGACTGAATCTGCAGTAAAAATTCAGGACAAATGCGGGATAAATAGGGAATACTATAATATGCTGGCGGTGTAAAAGTTTATTTTGTACTTCTTGTGTCTGCGATGTTTTGATTTTTTGACTAAAGGGAATGTCTGCATGTTGCATGGACCAATGAGATAAAAGCCCAGTAATGCCAGAAGATTTGGACCACCATGACAAGTGCATGGCTTTTGATTTGCTTATGGTGCAGTGTCAGACAATCACATACGGTGTATTATACAGCCCTGCCACAGAACAAAAGCTGTCATAAGGGAGAATTAAATGTGATGCTTTTGCTCTTTTGTCTGTAATTTAATTTTCTTAAATGAATGAATATTTAGTTTTCTGTGGATTAATGTGTTTAATGTGTTTGCCAGCGGGCTGCTGTTGATAAATTGAGCATAAAGGAAAAGGACAATCATTGGGACCCATTATATCAGAGACCAATGACTCAGCAAACATTCAGTATTGAGTTTGAGCTCTGTCGTTTCATTTGGGGGATCATTCAGTTTTACCCAGAGCCTTACGTTTAATAGAGTTGCTTCATTCTGAGGTATCTTGAATTAGAATCTCAACACCACCAGGAATGCAGTCATGAAACTGTCAACTGAAACGGAAATTGCAAAGAAAAATGAGCTCTGAGTCAATTTACAGGCGGTATTTGCCCAAAAAGCATGACTCAGTTATGCAGTTAGAGGGTGATGTGGGGGAACTGCAGTGATTTCAGATGGGTTAGGTGTTATATCAAGGCCGTGAGTCCGTCCCGTCTGTGAGAGCTTCAGCGTTGCATTTCGGCCAAGGTGCTTTGCTCCCCCCGTTACGGGTTCGATGCCAGAAACACAAGCTGTGAATGTCCTCAATAACGCAGTTCGGTCTGAATGCGGTCCTCTCCCTCGTTTGCCCTCTCCCCCCCCCCTCTTGGTTCTCTCTCTTTCATCCATTGTCATCACAGCTTTTCATCACAGAGCCAGACGTGCCTTCTTTATGTTATTTTTAGCTTTTCAATTCTCACACTTCTTGTTTGACAGTAGAACGGATGATGAAAGGGGGAAACACACAAACACATGATGGGTTTGACATCGATAATGGCAATGCTAAAACACACACACACACACACACACAAACACACACACACACAAACACACACTGGAGATGTAATCATATTTTTGTGGATGTTTATCGATTTTCTTTCATTTATTTTGTTTAATCACAGATCATTTATCATTTTGTATGCTTTTTGGGAAACCTATTGTACATGTTTTACAGATCATTGTCTTGTCAAATAAAATGTAAATCGAAAGGACGAGCAGCCGTAGTCGTTATTACCTCTGTCAGCTTCCCAAGATCAACCTGAGAGAGAGCAGAGCAGCATGTCAGCAAGTCCAAACGCCTTGTAAATATGCTCAGGTAAAGAGTAGATTTAGGTAGAGTGAGGTGATTCAGTTTGTCAAGGTTTTTTGTTCAATCCATCTTAAACTGGAGACATTTATATTTTAGGCCAAGACCACGTCTTTATTATTTTATTATTATAATTTAAAATATCTTAAAAATTTCTTTGCTCACTTTCTTGTAGTTTGTCCTTTTGTCCTGCTCTTGCAAGTTTCCCTGAAGGTAACAGGAAGTACAAACAGCCTCCCCTGGTCAGGGAAGAAACCAGTCGTATTATCTATGATTGATAATAGCTGGAACCAGATGGTTCTAGGGCTGTGCTGTCTATGCAGTAGAAAGACAGAAATACTTTTGTAATCAGTGGTACAGAGACAAAGGGCTGTGGCATTCACGAATGCACTGCACCAGACCAATACATGCTCCTGCTGGTGGTTGACTTGATGCAAGCTTGGCTGTTGGTTCGAGATACAGCTGCAGACACATTCCATCTGTAGCATACACAACACGTCCCTACAAACCACATCAGCCACCAGTACAAGGTAAACGCACCAACACAACAGTTATATGAATCGTGCTGTAACGCCACATTTGAATGAATAAATATGTTAGTCAAATGTAGCAATAATCCACTTTCTAATTTTACATAAAGATGTTATTTATCTTTTTAGAAATGAGATAAAACCCTTACACTGACCTTAAAGTCTGGGTAAAGTAAAATCTGATGATGGAGAGGGGAACAGATCATGAGCTATACTGCATGAGCTGTGTCTGAAAATTGTGTGTGAGTAAAAGACAACCTATTAAAAATTCCAATATAGGAGGTCCATTAATCTCTCACTGGCTGGAAAGATCAACTGTATTAAAATGAATGTGTTACCCCGATTCCTCTATCTTTTTCAATGTCTCCCTACATTTCTCCCAAAATCCTTCTTTCAGTCCATTGATAAAACTATATCATCATTCATTTGGGGGGGGGGGAGCCCCTAGACTACAAAAAAAGGCTTCTGCAGCGACATCGATCCCAGGGCAGATTGGGTTTGCCAAATTTGCTTCACTATCACTGGGCAGCTAATATTCAGAAAATCATATACTGGTTTCATGCTCCAAAGCTGTGGTGGTGTGAAATTGAAAATGAGTCATGCATTCTGACATCGCTTCCCGCCTTGGTTACTTCGAGACTCATTTTGTCTACTCCATGCTATACCTCTAACCCTGTTCTCATTAACACTTAACGAATTTGGTCACAATTTCAAAATCACTTCGGTTTAACAGACTTCTCTCTTCTGGCCCCTATCTGTGACAATCACCTGTTTGTCCCGTCTAGATTAGATAACACGTTCACCCTGTGGAAAAGACTTGGCCTCTCCAAATTTAAAGATCTCGACAGCGAAGGTGTCTTCTCCACCTTTGGTAATCTCTCTCAAAAATTCAACCTCCCCGGCTCAAGTCGTTTTCGATATTTCCAGGTCCGACATTTTATGCAAAATCTAGATCCAAACTTCCCCAGTGTACCTCACCCTACTGCTATGGATGATATCCTCCGATCAAAAAGGCTTCATTTCGAGAATCTATTCCAACATATCATCTCTCCGAGACACCTCTCTCAATAACATTAAAGGGAAATGGGGGGTGGAGCTTGGGGATGCAATACATGAGGAACCCTGGACTGAAGCTCTGAAGAGAGTTAATGGAACTACTTCATGTGCTAGGCTAGGTGTAATTCAGTTTAAAGTCTTGCATCGAACCCACCTCTCCAAGTCTAGGCTGGCCAGAATTTATCCCGAGGCGGATGAGAATTGTAGCAGATGTCATATCGCCTGTGCAACATTAACACACATGTTCTGGTCATGTTCTTCCCCCTCCGATTACTGGTCAGCAATCTTCAGAATTCTCTCACAAGCACTGTCCATAAATTTGCAACCTAACGCCTACTCTGCCATCTTCAGCATAGTGCCAGCTGACCAGCAGACTATCAATAAACATGAGGACATTATAGCATTTACAATTATACTTGCACGCAGAAGGATTTTGTTACACTGGAAATCCCCCAAACCACCCAGCACCTCCTTATGGATGAATGACCTTATGCTTCATTTAAAGAAAAGATCAAATACACACTTAGAGGGTCGAGAGACCGCTTCTATTCCACCTGGAACCCAGTAATGTCTTTTATTAACAAACTTCCAACCCTCCCTGACAACCCATAAATTCTTGATTACTAGACCCTGAGGGATGTTGCATGATGTCGCACAGCAAACGCAGCCTCCTCATTTATTCTCAAGCTTTATTATCGACCTAGCTACCTCCACTTTATCTTTCTTTTTCTCTTTGGTTAACTATTTATACCTGTTGAATGATGTCTTAACCTATCAATATCATAACTTCTATTTATTCATTTAGTTACTTACTCTATTTCCTTAGATTGGGATGCACTGGATGTTGTAGGGTGGGTGGGTGTAGGGGGGAGTTATGGTTTTTTTATGTGTTCTGTGAAAAATCAAAAAATATTATCTTTTTGTATGTGTCTACATATACCTTGCTCTCAATAAAAATATTGTTCCAAAAAAAAAAATTCCAATATACTAGCAAACAGTTGCAGTTGGTGAACTCAGCTCATTTACCTATAAGTAAAACTAGCAACAGTGTAGAAGTGCTATGTTGCACGTAAAAGTCCTGCATTCAAAACATCATCATAATAGGACTAGAAGTAGCCTATGAAATAGCATAAAATGGGAATTCACAAGCACAAGTAGCTCAAAATTGTATTTAACTACAGTGCTTGAGTAAATGTACTTACCAGTAGTCATATTCCACCACAATTAACATTAATACAACTCTAGTCATGAAATCTTTAATGACAGCAGTTGTGATTCTAACAGCAGCTAACGTTTTAAATGTCACAATTTGCAATTAATCTGGAGAGTAAATGACACTTTTTTATGAACACATTTCAATTTTTCAATGATTAAGATGTGCACTTTAGATGTACATAGGGAGCCAAAGTGAAAAAAGTGAGGGGAAAAGCATCAGAATAGAGCTTGTTAATCAAATGTCCCGTGTCCCAGGTCACGTCTACAAAAACAACACCCATTTAGCTTTAGACAAAAACACACAATGCAAATTTTTGTGTCGCATTACTCGTGTTATTTGCTTCATAAACGCTAATATCTCTTGTTATACACTCATGAAACCGCGTGTATGTGAGTGCCCAAAAGATGCAAAAAAGCATCATACATGCCCTCAATGCTCATTGGCTATCACAACGCAAATCAATATATCTCGGAAATTAGCGTATAACAATGGATAACAATGGTTACAAACAATTCCGAATTACAGTTGAACAGTAAGGTAAAATATGTGTCTGAAAACATGAGCTTTACCTTTAATCTGGTTTTATAGGCCTGTCTCTACATTACAGGAAACAGTATGGCACCCACTTCCTGCTCAAAATTCTTGTATAACATCCAAATTCTACACAAAAATAGAAATCGTTACACTTTAACTGTTTCTTGTAGTATTCTCTAGTATTTAAATATATTGACAAATTTGGCTGTTGCATTTTACCACTTCTATGTCTTCTGGGTATGGTTGTCATGTAAGCCTGTGCAGGTTTCTGTCACATTCTCAAATGCACTTTTTTATATTTTTATTCCCTTTTGTTTCTGAAACAAATGAGAGGGATGTCTACAATGAGCGGACTTTATCGACCACTTCAGCAAGTGTTTCCTACAAGTTTGATGAAGTTAAAATGGATGAAAGGTCAGTGAAATTATGTCCAGAGCTTTTATCTGAAACCCACACACCTACACTATGTGCATACTGCAGAATGTCCTCATCCTCACCCACTCAGGAACACTAGTCATGGTCAAAAACACTTAGATGTCAATGTTTAAACCTGTACCTTAACCTGAAGTTACATCTATATCTTGTTAAAAAACAGATCTGGATGTAGTAGGAGATACATATTTGAACATAGAAGACCTTGATAGCCCAGAATTCACACAATATGATGTTGTTAAAACTGTCTGGTACAGTAAAGAGGTTCAGCTATTCTCTGTATGGAGTTCTCACTCTCTGCTGTCTAGGATAATGTTTGTATTTCACTTTTATGTTTCAAATTATCAGTGAGCAGAGCAGATTTTGAGGCCTTTGAGTGCTCTGCGGCAGCATCAAACTAAGGATTATTTTGATAAACAGGAAAATTCTGAGGTTTCTGCGACATCTATGTGATGCTTGTCTGTGCTGCGGTTTAGACGTTAAAGATAGATGACTTTTTACAAGAGAAACATCACCTGTTAAAGCTGTAAATGCTGATGTAACTGACAATCCATAAGACTTAAGATTCTTGTTCTGTGGTAGCAGGTGTGCACTTTATTTTAAGCCTATACTGGAGCGTCTGCTCTTTAGCTGAGGCCTGTCAGATCAGATGAGATGAGACACGCTCATTGTCAGCGAGCATTTGTTCACTTTTGTGGCTAATTAACCGTATCGCCAAGTTCATCCTGGTCCCTGCTGGGCTCTGCTTTTGACAAAGATATTAAGTGAGCGAGGAGAGGGTCAGGCATCAGGAGTGGTTTGATTGAAATCAGTCTGAGGCCGTACTGTCATGTGATGGACGATCATATTAAATGTTGAACAGCATGGATGATGAAACCACAGGGCCACAGCTACTGTAGTGAGGCTGCACATTACCTGATTTATGTCGTCCACTGGATGACATCAGGCATCCGTCAAAGATGAAATCTCAGGTGATGTTTCAGGTTTGATTTTTGGCAAACCTTTAAGGGATGATTTGTCCTAGTCTTGAGAAATTAGATTGACTGTTCTGTTAGAGAGCATAGGTTAAAAGCAAGGTCCGCATTAAAGAAACTTTTAATCTTCAGGCATTCTATCCAGGATTTTCCTAAACAATGTATGGACTCATACTGATGCAATCCCTCTCAGTCATCACATAGGACCCACTTGAAGTGTGTAGGGATGTATATATGCAGAGACTCGGCCCATCTGTCTGTATTTTCTTTTCTTTTTTTTCTTCATATTTTCTGTGGTTGGAACATCAACAGGCATGTACCCCCACAGTGCTCAGGCGAGGGGAGTGGATTTATAGAAGATAGCAACCAGATGCAAGACCATATGCAGCACACATCCAAGAGACAGAAGTGAGGTGAAACTCCAAATGGGAGTGAACCTGGGGTTGGCTTTTGCTCTCGCTTTCACTGGCAAGTGTGTTTACAAATAGTAACCAACAACCCTGAAGTGTATAATTTTTATGTGCAACACAATTTGGTCGCGTCACATTACATCACATGACGCCGTGCATGAAGTGGGCAGATACTCACCAGCAAGCAAAGCCGGCACTTCTAAATTTTGCTCTTTGGTGTACTGTGATTTTCTCTTATGCACCAGCATTTCTCACAAGCTGCTGATATTCTTTCCTGCCCTCTTCATGTCAGGTTCTCTGGGTGATTCATAATGATAAATAAACTGCATTGCCCAGGGGGCACTGGGGCGCACTATGCGATGCTCACCTGACGCCTGCTTTTCACTGTCTGTGGCTGGTCTAAGTGAAGTTACATTACTATAATGTCGGCTGTGCTCCAAAGGGACACAGACCTCCATTTGTACGTTGTGCAAAGCTCTTCGTTGATGGCTTGGTTATAATAGTTCCTCTCAAAACTGGTGGTCACGTAGGATGGTTTGCAAGATAGCACCAAGGTTCAAAGTGGGTGGATAAGAACATAAACAGAGCTTCGTGTTAAGGAACCCAAAACTGAATCACATTTGGTCACAGACCCCCATTTACAGTATAGGATTTCACTTCAGGGACCTCCATCTGAAATGATTTTGGTTGTTGGATATGATAAAGACCAGAATTTCACAGTCAACTACAGTTGAGGGGATAACTGTGGAGGAGGTGAAACCTCTGATCACAATAGTCACTCTCTTACTCACATTTGGCTCACTTCTGTCGCAAAGTAAAGAGGAAAACTAAACTATTACTCATCTTCTAGGTCCCCACTGGAACTCCTTTAAGGATCTCTGGGGGTCCCCAGACGGTTGGTTAAGAAGCACTGCTTTAAGTAACCCGATCTGTGTTGTTCATCCACCATTAACAAACTGACCCATGTGATTCTCATGAGTTAATGTGTGTTGATTCTTTGAAATAACACAATTGCGTCCTCATATGACGGCATGATTTGCGGCACTTCCGGGATAGCTATATCAGACAAATCTCTAAACTTTATTAGAAGATTCAGTGACGTCTGTCTAATCCTCACATGTGAACTCCTTGGGTACTGACTTCTACAAAGATGACGTACAGTATGTGCAAAGTTATAGGATGTAACATTACCTTTAAAGTATTTCTGTTATTGATATGTCTATGATTTCACAGTTAAACTGAAATGAAAAAGAGTAGGCTACCACGAAATTCTTGACTGGCCTTTCTGATTGGTTTTATTATAAAAATATACAAGTAATTTTCTACGGTTAGAACAGGAAGTACAAAACTCCAAAAACAGCAATTTGTATACTCATATTTTTACCTTAAACTACTGTAAATTATTTAGCTAGCTAAATGCTGCATACTGACTGGGTTGCGCTAATGCTAATCTTTAGCATATTAGCATCCGTTATCTGTGTGTCTCCTGAAAACATTTCAGTTCTTAGGGTGTTTACAACATTTTTATAATTTGTAGCCACTAAGTGCTATCCAGCAAGAAATGCACACCTGTTGTTCAGTGTAATTTGACATATTTGGAAAATTAGCAACCTGATCTCACAGACATACGTGAAATGACCACGACCTCTTAACACCGCGTTCTGTGGTGGCAGCACGTAATGGGTTGAAATTACGTGCCAGTACCATGGAAACAATGCCACCGTAAAGTCAATTAGGATCCTTTCCCGTGGAGGACACACAAATTCCCTGATTCAATAACGTCACATCAACCTCGTTTTCCTCAATGATATCTTTAACATTCCTGTATACACACAAAAACACGGAAGTGTCCTTGGTAACTCAACAATATGACAGGTTAATGTCAAGGCCATAAAATAAAATAAATGTATTTGGCCAGCTTTTGATAGCATAGGGCTTTAAGAGCATTGTGCTGTGGGCCGATGGGGCACGTTCCACTACTGTTTTGTCGCTACTGTCTGCCGTGTGTGGAGTTCATTCCATTTCAGATTGCCGTCCGTTTGCCATAACCGAATCCAAATGCCACTAATAAATAAATAAATAAATAAGAAGAAAAAAAATAAGGCTGAGCACGGAAGAACCAGAGAGGAAACACCATCACATGGACCCCAAGCCAGCGTCACAGAACCATTCACCTTTGAACCTTGACCTCAGTGCATGTTTGAGGGCTTATAACTCAGTAACTAAAGGGGGTACAGACATAGGACCAACTGTTATAGAGAGCTCTTGACCTCAACTATCATGTGAGTGTAGTCAACAACTGGGGGTGCAGTCAGATATGGATAAAATGAATTTTCACCCATTTAGAAATTAGATATTTAAAATCTGATTACACAAGTGTGTTTACCATCCCCTTAAAGTCCACAGTGTACTCTTAATTCAGTATTTACAACTTCCAAATCTAGGAAAAACACATATATTTTTCAAAAACTACAATTCCATAGGACCGCACCATGCAGCTTGATACATATCAGTAGCACAGTTGTAGTTCTTCTGATTTGCAAAGTAGGGTTTCTAAATAGGGTTGTAAAAAGATATATCTACCTAATATATCTAATATCTAGTAAAGCCCAACTAGTTATTACACTGCACCTAGATGAACTATGTTAAGAAAAAGTAAGGATGATGGTTAATTTCAGATAGTTTAGCAAGTTCTGTAGAAACTGCGTTTATGGGACCGAATATTTGAATATATCAAATATCTAGTACAGCCGAACTATCATGTTATTATTATTATTGGTGGGAAATTGTAACAGAAGAATATATTTGCCGTTTTAATATCAAGAACACTTTCGTGTTTTTGTGTGTATACAGGACGTTGTTGAATCAGGGAATTCGTGTGTCCCCCCCGACAATGGATCCTAATTGACTTTACATTGGCATTGTTTCCGGGGTACCGGCATGTCATTTCAACCCATTACGTGCTGCCACCACGGAATGTGGTATTAAGAGGTCGTGGTCATTTCACGTATTTCTGTGAGATCAGGTTGAAAATTAGCTAGGCTACTAGGAGCTAAGGACACTGTGTTGCCACTGTTTTGCTGTCAGTAAAGTAACTGGCCCAAAGACTTGCTGTTCTGAAAGAACAAAATAATTTCACTCCATAACTCTGCTTAAACTTTAATGAGCTTCACTTCTTTTATGGATTTACTTGCACTAAATGCAGTCTGTACTTTGTAACGATCAGCCTCTGCTTACCAATATGAGCCTGTAATTACTCACAGTGATGAAACCACTTAGTACTTTGATTACTGAAGCAGTGACTGAGGGGTAGATGTAGAAAAAAGGAAATGAAGGAAGAGAAATTATGGCTGAGAAGAGAAGAGAAAGAAAAAGGGGAAAGGGTCCGTGATTGAGTGAGACGTGAGAAAGGGAACGAAATTGCAAGATAGAGGGATTAGTGTAAGCAGGTAGAGAGGTAGACTCGGACAGATTGAGAGAGTAAGATAGACTGAGGGAGAGTGGGCTGCTGAATCAATGAGCTAGTCGATAGTGAGTGGGAGAGATGTGATGAGAGAGAAAAATGGCATGGAGTAGGAGGAGGAAAACGCCCCCTGTTGTGTTGGAGCCCCCGTTGAGAAAAATGGCCCCAGAGAAAATGAGAATCCACGGCGCTCCACAAGTGATTGAAAAAGCGTGTTTTATTTTGGCTTATCATCTGGAACAGGTACAGATTCAAGATAATTTGCTGACAGTTATACTCCCAGGGATCCACAAGAAAAATAATCAGGTAATAGATGTTTCATGTTTGATTTAAGAAATGACGAAGGTCTAGGTACAATAAATCTTTGATCTCAGTAGGAGATTGATTATTATTTTTAGGATGATAGACAGCAAGATGGAAAGGATGGATGAACGAAATGTAATGAGAGTTGCAAAACAGACTGCCCGAGGATATGACAGTTGACAACTGATAATAGCTTCTTTGCATCTGACGTCATACATCACCACGCTGTCCAGATAGAGGGCAGGTAACTGGAGGCAACAACTACCAACACTGCACAAACACCTGATTTGCACTGTTTACAGGTGTTCCAATCGATCCAGTCGGGTGTGCCAAAAATAGCAGTACATGAAGGGGCGAAGTTAAAAAAAAATAACAACTCCATATTAAAGGCCCAGTGTGTAGAATTTAAGGGCATCTACTGACACAAATCATACTAGTATGTTTTCATATATTTATAATCATCTGAAAATAAGAATTGTTGTGTTTTCATTACCTTAGAATGAACCATTTATATCTACATATAGAGTGTGTCCTCTTCCATGGAGTGTGCAATGTTATTCTATAGCAGCCCAGAACAGATCAACCAAACACTGGCTGTAGATAGAGTCATTTTAAAGTCGGCCATCGTAGTTCTCCTACACACTTGGCACACAGTTGAAGTTTCAGTTCTGCAACCTCCCCACGAGATACCACTGAATCGTACACACTATTCTTTCTAGTCGGGGAGAGCAGAGTCAACTCACATTAAGTTAGAGGTCTAGTGTGTAGGATTTAGTCCCATCTAGCAGTGACATTGCAGAACTAAAACTTCTCCCGTGTGCCAAGCATGTAGGAGAACTACTGTAGCTGACGCAAAAACATGAGTAGCCCTATCTAGACCCAGTGTGGTTTGTCTCTTCTGGGCTACTGTAGAGGAGGACGTGGAGGAGGACACTATGGGAGAGGAACCTCTCTGTAAGTAGATAGAAATAGCTCACTCTGCCGATAGATGCACCTAAATCCTTAACATAGGCACCTTTAAAGGGACAATTCAGTGATAAATTAAAAATACATATTCTTCCTCTTACCTGTAGTGCTATTTATCAACCTAGATTGTTTTGGTGTGAGTTGCTGAATGTTGGAGATATCGGCCATAGAGATGTCTGCCGTCTCTCCAATATGATAGAACTAGGTGACACTCGATTTGTGGTGCTCAAAGCCCCAAAAATTCATTTGTAAAACTCAACAGCAGTGTCTCTTTCCAGAAATCATGACCTAATTACTTAAGATAATCAACAGACTTTGCTGTGAGCATTTTTATGTAGAAACGATTTTTCTGTCTACCAAACCACACCCTCTAACTGTGTCATCACGCAGAACGAAGCGCGCGTCTGCTGCTCGCTCACCTAGCACCACTGCGCTAGCTGACGTTACAGCTCAGCCAAAGAAGACGCCATTAATGTTTCCATGACTACATGCTTAGTTCTTTCTGCGCAGGGATATCGCAGCCGCAGTTTGGAAGAAAGAAAATAGTTCAATCCAGATTGATGAATAACATTACAGGTAAGAGGAAAAACATGTACTCTTGATTTGGGGGGAACCGTCCCTTTAAAGCATTGTTGTTATTAAATATGTATTTCCTTGGTATTGCCATACACTTACCATGTGTTGTCCAACAACTACTCTGGGAACAGTTGACCTACTAGGTAAAAAATAGTAGCTAACAATAGCGAGCTAGTACCCTGAACCAGTGATGCATCCATGTACAGAGTTGAAATATAAAAACACAGTAATTCTCAACAACATTTACGTGACTGACTTCCTTCCCTCCATTTGGTTTTCGCATGTCATACGTGACTGCAAACAAGCTATTAAAGAAAAAACCTTTTTCAAATACAACAAAAAAGTTAATTGATCTTAAAGTGCACTTCCTGTTTGGTGGTAAAAATTGCTGAAAAGATATTCCATCCCAGAAAAATACTTTTTTTATTCAGTAGAGCACTCAAAACCACAGCCTTTAGTTGCATGTACTGTAACCAATGGCTACACTTGACTTTTGACAAAATATTCTTGAAGTCAAGTCAAGTCAAGTTTATTTATATAGCACATTTCATGCGACAAGCGCAGACTCAATGTGCTTAAACACAGAAACAAAGGTACATTGTACATAACAAAACATAGACATTATGATAAGAGAAAAGACTAACATTTATAAAAACACAAAAGATGTAATCAAAGGTGTTAAACAAGATAAGAGGATATCTTTCTTATCACGGTTAAAAACAATAGATAATAACAATAATAATACTAATTCAGAAAACCTAACTAAAAGCTTGTGAGAATAGATATGTTTTAAGTTTGCTTTTAAAAGAAGACACTGCAGTAGCAGACCATAGTTCAATTGGTAACGAATTCCAGAGAGTGGGACCATAATGACTAAAAGCACCAAAACTTGAATTGGAGTTGATTCTGGGTATTGTGAGGAGACCTTTGTTTGATGATCTAAGGGATCTCTCTGGTACGTACTCAGTGAGCATGTCAGAAACGTAGGAGGGAGCTAACCGACTAAAACATTTATAAACAATAAGAAGAACTTTAAAATCAATTCTCTGTTTTACTGGGAGCCAGTGTAATGATGATAAAATCGGGGTAGTATAGTCAGACCTTTTGATTTTTGTTAGTACCCTTGCAGCTGCATTCTGAATAAGCTGGAGTTTGTTTAATGTTTGTTTTGGCAGTCCGGCAAAGAGGGCATTGCAGTAGTCTAGTCTACTAGAAATAAAAGCACGAACCAGCTTTTCAGAATCTGATTGGGGAAAAAAACGTCTAACTTTAGCAATATTTCTCAAGTGATAAAATGCTGTCTTAGATATATTAGAAATGTGCTTGTGGAAGTTGAGGTTGGCATCAAGGACCACACCTAAGTTTTTGACATGATCACATGGTTGAACAGATAAGGGAGTAAGCAGGGATTGAATTTCATGTCTCAGGGTCTTAGGACCAACATCAAGAATCTCCGTCTTGTCCTGATTAAACTGTAAGAAATTTTTGCTCATCCAAGAACTGATATCTGAGATACACTGGATGAGATTATTCAGAGGGTCATGTTTATTGGGAGGAAAAGATATTCCATCCCAGAAAAATGCTTTTTTTATTCAGTAGAGCACTCAAAACCTCAGCCTTTAGTTGCATGTAACCAATGGCTACACTTGACTTTTCAAAATATTCTTGACATGTCTTCAAAAGGCCTGGTTTTACCAGATCAAACCAACTCAGGACTACTGTTGTACGAATCTAAGTTCAAGAAATATCCCAGGTGTATAACTCAGCTTTCTACAGATCTGGTAAAAATGAATTTCCCAAACTATGAATGTAAAAAAAAACTGTGTAACTGTTGTTGCTGTTGGACATTTATGTAATCCACAAACAGGGCAGTTGTATGTTAATGAATTTTCAGAAAATTGGCATCAGCCGTGAGTATTGGCTAGAATCAATTGTTGGTCTGTATGTCTATAGTGAGGCAGCCAGTTTTTATGTGAAATTCAAACTACCATTTAAATGAGGGAAGACATTAGTTATTCAATCTGTAATGATCATCCTGATTCAAAGTTCAGGGTATAAATGCAGCAGGCTGTGCCTTGTACTCCAACAGTGGGCGTTTGTAAAATGCACTGTGTCACTTTGATCTTTTACATGCCTTATTACTCTATCAGTAAACTCGTTAACATGAAACGGAGCAAACTAGTGAGCAGTGCTGAACAGATAATCATGACACCAAACCATCTGAGAAGTACTGTGTGGAGGCATTTTGGAATCGTGGTTTAATAAAAGGTTGCTTGCTGCCTTTTAAAGTGTGAACTGCCTCACAGTAATATTTCAACAACAACAAATCTGGTTTCATCTGTTAGTTAGGGTGTCACCTGTTAGGGGTTGGCTGTAGCTTAGTCCATAGGGACCTGGGTTGGGAAGCAGAGTGTCGCCAGCTCAAGTCCCCGTCCAGACCAAATATAGAGCGTGGAATGGTAGCTACAGAGGTGCCGAACCCCAACTGCTTGCGGCACCTGTCTATGAGAAACCCCCTCGCTCTGACACCTCTCCATTTATTGCATGCGTGGGATCTGTTTGTGCATGTGTGTGTGTGTGTGTGTGTGTGTGTGTGTGTGTGTGTGTGTGTATTTCAGGCCTGTGTGTATGTGACAACAGAGTGAAATAAATTGAATTTCTCCTCAGGGATTAATAAAGTATAAATTCATCATCTTCTTCTAGTTTGTGTCAGATGAAGCAGCATCAGTTCTACAGCTTGTTTTAGGATAAGGCTCCAGGGTTCTTTGTTGTTTTTTGTTTCTATTAGTTTGAGCAAATTACATGTTAGATCTTACTCATTGTAACCTGATATTTCAAACAATGACAGCTCTCATCCATATTAGAGGATTATTAGGATTACTGTTTTGCTTTTTCCAGGCACATAGATGAAGGTGAATGACCCATGACATGTCCTGAATGGTAATGCAGTCGCTTGTTATAGAACTAAATCTGCCTTTCTAGATTGTTGTGACTAAAATGGAGCCCTGAGGTAATTCACACAGCATCGCTTTAAATGTAAATGCTAACATCAACATGCTGATGTTCAGGGGAGTGGATCTGTATTCCCCGTTCAATTTTATGTCAAAACACATTAACCCTCCTGTTGTGTTTGGGCCAGAATTGACCTGCTTCCTGTTTAAATGCTATACTATACATTATTGAGTTATCTCTAACCTTTGGAGATGGCATTTGGAGCTCTCTGACTCAAACCTGAACTTCTTTCCTAATCTTAAGCCGTTTGCAAACGGCAGTGGTCACCTACCAATGACTTTCTAACCCTAAAATGTTGAATCATTATTTTATTCCTTTGTTCAGGGTTTGTTTTTTTATTGATTTATTACTTCTTACCATCTTAAACTTAGAGATGAAATATGTTTAGGAGTTGTTCTCCATACAAAAACAAAATCTATTATCTTGACCAAAGGCCTTTGCACACCAGATTTATTTATTTTTAATCCGAAATTGTTGCAGTTTTAAAATAAAAACAACCTCACGCCGTGTCCGTCATGTTTATACACTGACTCTAAGACTTGCATCAACTTTTTTTTACATGTATCAAAAGTCTGTCCACAATCCACAGATAGAGTTTTTTGATAAAGAAACAGTGAAGAAAATGTGGTGGTGGGACAAAGGTGCCTGATGCAATCCTCTGGCGGGGACGGGTGACAGCCAAGGGGAGATGCAAGGGGGCAAATGTAAATTTACATTTTGTCTTGAGTTACATTTTCTGCAGCAAAAATAACAATTTAAAGCATTGTACTCAGTGTAGACGTTTCCTGTGCGTAACAAGATTAAAAAAACGCGTATGAAAATACAGACTTGGTGTGCAAAGGCCTTCAGACCTGCACCAGTGCAATATCATGACACTGTGAGTCATTATTATAGTCCCCTAATCTAATAGGGATGTAATGATACATTGATCTGAATAAATATATTAATCAATGATCCAATACCAGCAATGCAAAGTGAAAACATGGATGCATATTGTCATCTTTAGAATACATCTTCAATTTGAAACTCCCATGGCACATCTCTGTCACCATTTCCATCCCTTCTGAACATTCCAACAGTGCTAGCAGCAGGCAGCCAAGAAAAAGACAATGAGGATATTTGCTAATATCGTCTCACATTCATTACAGGCCCCTGAATTGAATGGAATCAAAATCATGTCATGGCAGACTTTATGATATCAGCAAATATTGTATTGTTGTCCAGAGATTCAATATAACATCATATCATGATTAAAAATGGGCTTTACACCCCTAAAACCTAATCCATGTTATAACGTCGTTTTTCACTTCCCATTATGTGCTATATAGCTCTTAGAAACATTGGACTTGTTTAGACAGTATAATGTTTACCGTGTTCAACATCTTAGATTTGAGTGTTAGTATGCTCATGTCATAATTAGCACCAAAACAAGGCACAGCTGAGACTGAAGCGAACCTCTTAAGTTCTGCACATATTTAGTTATACACCAAAGACCTGCTGATGGCAGTAGAGGAGAAGCTAGGGGATGACCAAAGGCATTAGGATTCATTCTTTGTGGACCATGAATGTCGTGTGAAATTCCATGGCATTCCATTCAATACCCGTTGAGGTATTTGACTCTGAACCAAAGTGCTCAACAGACTGACAGGCTGACATCGCCATCCCCAGAGCCGTGCTGCTGACATGGATTAGCCTTGCAGACAACTCTGTCATTGACTGGTATATACTTCGCTCAATATAAGGAAGGCAGCACAGATTACAGCAAGTCAAAAACTGCTCTTTTGCTTGCCTCTTTCACTTCAAGCTTTGAATACATACCCTATATTTGAGGACTTGCAGCTCTGTGTTAGAGAGGTGATGAATCAAAAAAAAAAAGCCAGTAGATTGTGCATGTTCAAGTGAGCGTGACTTCGTCCTCAAAGCCTGGCAAGTCATTTGTTACTTAAAAATATATTTAAAGAAAGCAGTTTATTGTCAAGTTGTGTCCACACAGGCTTCGTAACCTATTAGAAATGCTATCAGCTGAAACGTTTGCACTTGTTGGCTGACATTTTCTCTGTCTCCACACTGACGACAGAAATGAGAAAGAAAATGCTGCAGCCAGAACAACAGCTGCCCCTCAGCAGCGATGCTATCGCTGCAGGCTGCACCCAAGAAGTCCCCGGCGGAGGAGGACGCAGTCTTTATCTGAAAGTTTAAAAGTCCTCCTTTTAGCTGTCTCCTCCTGCCTTTACATCTCCTCTTCGTGATTTAACAGGTAAAATCGACTCCACTCCGCTGTGATTTGTAAGTTGTTTTTTTGTGGTGCGGTGAAAGCATTCAATCCCAGTGGTTTGGAAATCTCCATTTCAAAACACAGCACGTTAGACATGCACTGACGTCTCTCAGGTGTGTGTCTTCCTTTTATTTGAACGCCAGTGAATTACAGCTGTCATGTGCATGTGTGTGTGTGTGTCTGTGTGTGTATGAGAGAGAGAGAGGCTGTGTGTGCATGCAAAATAACAGAAAGCTGTTCAAACTCGTTGAATTCAGACAACCCAAACAAAGAGAGAATGTGTGTGTCAAACGCTTTTAATCCTGTTGTAAATTATCATTTAATTCAGTGGGTGCCAAAAATTCAGTGTGTGTGTGTGTGTGTGTGCCAGTAATCACAGACTGGGAGGCTGTTCTTGTTCTCTCTGACAAATCCAGGTAGATTAGCTCTGTCTGTCTCGGCAGGCACAACACGTGAAACCGTGAGGCGCGCAACCCTGAGATGCCATAACACACATACACAAACACACACTCACGAAAGCCATCATGTTGACATTCAGATTCTCACATAAAAATCGTTTACTTTCAGAAACTCACAACACTCCCCCTACCACCCGTACAACACACTCGCATACACTTAGCAGCATTTCCTCCCACACAAGTAGCCTACACTTTAACAAACACGCACTCCACCTGCCCACACATACACCAGTCACGCATGCACACACTTACTCGCAATGTGGTAGCCATCCCATGCACGTACAAACACTCCCACTCCAAACATGCACGTATCCCGGAGATGATAAACAGATTTTCTTTTCTACAGGAGCAATTTGAGTAAAGAAAGGAGGACAAGGGTGACACACTGTCAGACACCATAATGGACCCACACATAACATTATTGACCGTGTGTGTGCTCACATGTGTGCATCTCTCTTTGTGTGTGATTGCCAGTCCATCCTCCCAGCAGCCGTCTGTGGTAACACTACCCCCCTGTGTCAGAGTTGAGGAAGTGCAGTTGGGAGCAGCAGTCGCTCCACATGTAGTCAGGCTGTCGAATCAAATTTGTTTATAGTTTATATTACACTGATGTGTCATCATGTACAAACAGTGTGGGAGCAATTAAGAAAAGAAAAACAGAGATTAAAGAAAATAATGATCATAAATCATCTCAGGGAAAATTAAAAACAGGATCAAATCTGTCACTAGCAATAAGACACAAAGTTTTTATTGTCAGTGCTGCAATTAAAACTATTAAAAAAAGTATTCCTGCATCAGCCTTTCAATTGTATGTAGACTATATCAGGGTGTTTTTTACACTGTCAAGCCAGGCCTCAAACCTTGTTTTTGTTTTGTTTTGTTTTGTTTGTTTTGTGAACACATGTCTAGATTTTCTCACTCCAAGTCCAAATAAAGACCTAATCCAGGTGCATCGGGATCATTTAGACATTGGGTTCAGACCACAGTTTGATCCAGTGCCAGACGAACTAACCTGAAGGGACCCAATCAACAGAGAATACCTGCTTTGGTCGCTACAAACATATTTGGAAATATCTAATAAAAAAAATACCTAAATTTCGTTGGTCTCAAACAGTGGTCTGCAGCTGTCAGCTGCTTAGCAGCCAACTCACCAAGGTGTCACGCCATCCAGTTTCCCTCTCCTGCTGATGAGTCACTCAGCTCATGCAATCTGAGCTACGTCATACATATGAGATGAACATCAGTAGCATTTCCATGGTTTGCAGAAAAGTTCGATTGCCAGCATTTTATTCTGGCCATGACATTTGGTACAGACATTCCTGTCCCCCAAAGGATGATGAACTGAAACAACTTATGTGACCTTCTGACTTTTTGTCCAGTGCCATCTTCAGATCAAAATTGTTATTTGTCCAATATTTTGGTTTTTGATCAAAGACCAGCTAATTTAATGACACTCCAATTAGCATCAGCTGTACTTTGTGTTTCGAGCTCATTGCCAAATGTTAGAATGCTAAAGCTTAACTAAGAATGATGATAGTCATTAAACTGGCTTAAAGGTTGTGTATGTTACATTCAGAACATTAATGCTGCGGCAAACCACTGTTTGCTATGTAAATATACTGTATTGTGGATACTTCTGTGCGTGTTGTAATCCAAGCTTCTCTGTGGTTTGCTGTGGTAAGATGGTCAAATGGCGCCTGCTTGTTATTGCATGCATGTATCTCAGTAGCTAGCTCATCGCCGCCACTTTGCACTGCACTCGTATGGCTGTAACTTCTGATATTGGAACAGCTTTGGTGTGGAGGTGTAGCGCCCACCCTCTGGTTCCACCCCTGGGTAACACCATTGGCGCCGTCAGCATTCTTGTCATTATTTAGCGCTGTTTATGGAGTTAGCTGCTAGCTGCCGGCTCAGCCACCTCCATGTTGAGATCAGTGTCCAGAAAACTTCAAAGTACAGAGATGGTCTTAAAATTATACACAGTCATATATGACGTCACACACAGTGCACCAATATGGTCTGCTGGTTGAGATAAACTCCTTGCAAGGTGTTGGACAGTGAGCTTCAAACATCAGCCTCTGCCCATCTTACTTAGTGGAACATCCCCAGGGATATAAATGTGACATATTTATTGTTTAAAGTATTTAATTGCAAGCTAAATACCTCTGAACGTTTGTGTAATGAGGCACACTTTGAGGGTGTGTGAATTAAAAATTAGTTGATTTCAGAGTCCCAGATGTTAAAGTTTCACCAGCATATGAACTCACTGAAATTTTGCACTAATGAATTCTGAAAACATTTAGCTTAAATAGCTTTCTTCCTCGTTTCCCGAAGTTCTACAAAATCAAGTATGATAACTAAAAGCTCATGATCACATCATAAACTCCAGCCATTAAACAGTAATTCCCTCCATAAATTAATTTTCCGGCTGGTGCATATTAGCTTTAGCAGATCAAACAACAGCAGGCATTCATACGTACACTGAAACACAGGCTTTGAAGTTTTCTGACAGCTCTCTCATCTCTTAGGCTTTACTGCGCAGTCATTTCTGCCATCTAAGAGCCATTACAGTCTCTTGATGCCTCCACATTCGCTTATTTCTCCGGGTTAATTGCTCTCTCTGCTTCTTCTTCTTCATAGCTCAAAGTTTGAGTCATTAACATGGCGACAGTAATTCACATTCTGTCTGCTTGCTTGAGCCGTTACTCAGCTGTAAACCAATCAGTCAACTGTATTCAAATGAGAAGGAAGATGACTGTATATTTCATGAATTAGATTTTCTGCCTGAAACAGTTGCTTTAATGACTCTCTTGGGTAAGAGGTTGTGGGGGGAATAATTCACAATCTATGTCAAGGTTAGAGGAGCATTTATATTGGTTAATCCAGCCTTGAATGAAATAATCATAATGTGAAAAAGTAATTTAGACTGTGGCTGTAATGCATGCAGGAAGTTTCCGAGTACCAATACTTAGTATGAGTGACACACTCTGTGAGCTATATTCATTTTCAAACAGACTTTGCATTAGCATATTGTTGCATTGGCCAGGTTTTTATTGTCTGTCTTTGTAGGAATACTTTGACATTTTGAAAAATAAGCTTGTTCGCTCTCTTACCGAGTTAGGTGAGAAGATCGATACCACTTCATATCTGTAGCCTTCATTAAATATGAAGTGACAGACAGCAGCAACTGGTTTGCTAAACTTTGCACAAAGACTGAAAACTGAAGGAAATGGCTGGCTCTACCCAAATTTGGATAAAACTACACCTAACAGCACCTCTAAAGCTCACAAATTAACATGTTGTATCTCATTTTGATAATCCCCGGTTTGCAGTCTTTAATACTAATAGTTCAGTTTGCGTGTCTATGTAAACTGTAACGTTGATAGCCGGTGGTGCAGCTAGTCAGAGAGCTAGCACTAGCTACTGTAGCTTGCTATTACCTAATAGGTCTCGTAACTTTTGCTGAGGCAGAGATAAGGTGCTGTCATGTTGTCATAACAGATGCCTTTAACTAGTAATAAATCAGTTTTGGTATGTAACGTTAGAAATAACTGTTGCAAACTCCTAGGTAAGGTTTAAGCAATGACTAGGTTCACTCACCCACTGAATTGCATGTGGTAGACGTTTGGTTTGTTTATGCATTTCAACTGATGTCTGTGACTGCAGAATAACTAGTCCAACGTAATTATGTTCATATTACATAGGCTTCACAGAATAGGCTGTAGGCTACACGGAAAAGAGTTTCTGTTTGCAAGTAGTTTGATATTGTCAATCATTTCCCTTTTATGATAGGTGGTGAGTGGAGGGCAAAATGCCACCATCAGGAGAGGCAGGAGTCTGGAGATGCATCAGGGTTAGGGGTGAGATTAGAGTCTGACCCATATATGAGTCTATATCATCTGTAGGCCAAATGCATCAGTTCAGGAAGCTGATTAAAGAAACCGTCATCAAGATAATCTGATCTGTAGCTCAAAACAGTATGCACGCAAATTAGTGCTGGAAATTTTTTCAGCGCTCGCATGGTCCCCACCAAAGCTCAGATCAAACCTACACCCCTGATTTACATGCTACTGGGAAACACTGCAAAAAGTTTTGGTGGCCCAAACGCCGGTGGGAAATGCTAGTGTACCAATAACAACATCCACATTCAGTGCCTTAAACACTAGCGGAAACGCAGTGAAGAGTTGCCAAAATGCAACTAGCATTGATATTAGTTGGTCTTGGAAAGTGGTCTGCAGCTTGGCAGGTGTCTCACCTAGGTGCCATCCACCATCTCCTCCACCATCCGATGACAGTAAACCTATATATTACGTCACATTCGACATGTTGATATGATATGGTTTGCAGAAGGATTCAGAGCCGAAGCTGGGATTGTCTGCTCACAGCTCTAAACACGGAGGTGGCAGCAAACGTGCTAACAGTCCAAACATTGCCAACAATAGCAACAGTCCAAGCAGGGCTAGAGCTCATCGTGGGCGGAGTCAAATGTTTAACACCACCTACATTTAATATGTTTGACTTACTCAACAACAACACCTGAAAGTGGATGTCAAGGCTTCATGACTTATTAACACTGCAGCCTCAAAAATATATTACATCGGTATATTTGTAATATTATCATAATCAGGAAAAAGCCACTGGCTGCATATAAAGAAATAGGGATAAAATTGCAATTTGTCCTCTTGGTTCTCTGGTGGAAGAGCGGGGCAGCTGGAGGATGCCTATAGGCTGTAGGATAGAGCCAAGCGGCTGAGAGTCAAGCCAGGGCCCACGCAGCATGCTGGTGGCTTTACCACGGCTGGAGGGGCTGGAGGGGCAGTGACAGCGGCTGAGAAGAGAGCCAAGGTCTGCAGAGCATGTTGGAGGCTCCACATCCAAGAATGACTCCTGTACTCCTTCTGGTTCTCCAACACGGCAGGCGGGTCCATGCTCTCCTCTTGACCTCAGAGAGCCCCTCTGACCCAGGTTGTGCTCTGCCAGAGAACCAGAGAGAGAGCAGGAAGCCAGGGGAGGGTTCATGCCCACTGCTCTCTGTCAGCTTTCCTCCAGTGTCCACATACCTCTAGATGTGGATCTGTAGATTGTTGTCTTTCTGGGGAGGATGTCATAGAGTGGGACTTAGCAAGAAAAGTTGTGGGATCCATGCATAAACTCATCAAATTCAGTGCTCCATATCGCTATTTTCCAAGCAACTGTTGCCATATTCCACTGAGGTGGACTGTGCTGCACCCAATGGTCCCTCCACCTCACTCTCACATATCAGACATAGCAAGGCCAGCTGCGTCCTTCTGTTTCCAGTCTTTACGCTAAGCTAAGCTACATATTGAACAGGCAGATATGAGAGTGGTGTTAATGTCCTCATCTATCTCTAACAATAAAATGAATTAGTGCACATCTCAAATATGAAATATAAATATGAAGTTTCATAGTGCAGCTTTTAATTGTAAGAAACGTTTTACTCTTTTTGTTTGTATTTGCCCTCATTTTGTCAATATTTACAACGCCAGAGAAGCACTAGAATAGTATTAGAACAATTAGAACCAATCACAATCTTTATTAATTATTTAAAATCCTCACTAAAACAACTCTGATCCAGCTCACCTAGTCCCTTTATTGTATCTGGAGGTCAAAGATGTTGTTTCAACAGTCCTCCAGCAGAGAGAGCAGTTAGCTACAGAGTGGATACTGTTTCAGACATGGAGACAGACAGAGTATCAGGGAGGAAGAGATAGAGGAGTGTCACAGAGAGAGACAGGGGAGGGGGAGGATAAAGGCCAAGGAGAAGAAACGAGGGAGAACTCTCTCACACCTCATCACACTGTTTCTTCAGGTACACCTGAAGGTCACAGACACACTAACAGGAAGGACAAGAGAGCTTCTTCTTCCCCTCCTCTCCCTCCTGGCCATCATTCACAGCCGCCTACAGTCTATATTAACAGCTGAAGTCATCTCAGATTCAGCGAGTAACACGAGCTGCGTTGTAGAATGAGATGCCCTCCTACAGCCCGACATCTTTCTGCAAAGCAGCAAAATGATGGCTCCACCTTGTGATGCAAGACATTATGCAACGCTCACATTGTTGCAGACAGAAGGCACATTTTGGAAATCATGCTGTTATGCTCACTGAGGCAAACTGTGAATCGATTTTTTGTCTTTCAAATCGTTCTTCAGAAGGGTTCTTTAATTACCATGTTGTTTAATCAGAGGATTGAAACCAGCACTGTAACAAAAATAATAGCACTGATGATGACTAAAATCAGCTGTACATGCTGACCCTTTAATTATCTCCAAGTACCCATTTCTCAATGTCTTCATTAGGGGTCCAAGGAAAGGTCTTATACTAATTACAGCACTGTGAAACAGCCAGTTTGATTCACACATCACAGCAAGGAAACAGTTCCTCTGAAAGTCTCATTCATCTTCTCTTTGCTCTGCATTGCATAAATATATACCCAAATATGCTAAAGTCTGCTAGAGCTGTATGGTTCATTACATTCTGTTAGACAGACTGAGTAGTGTTGTAATCGTCTGGTTGAGCTGTGAAGTTTCAGACAAAAACTGGGTTTATTTCTAGGTGCTCTCCTTTTTACGTGCACCCTCTGGGACGGATACAAGAAATGATGATAGCTTTTCATATGACACACAAAAACGATATGTTAGACCACCTGTACCGCGACTGTAATCAATATTCTTACATTAACAATCGGTCACATGATTAATTGTGTGTATAAGGAGACACTTGTGTCAAAGCTACAAGGCTTTTACACATCTTTGGTACTGGGGGCCGTGGGTCACTAGTGCTGCTCTCAAAGCATGATTTTACAGTTGTATTACTGAATCCATCCATTTTCTAACAGCTTATCCTGTTGAGGTTCACGGGGGGGCTGGAGCCTATCCCAGCTGACATTGGGCGAGAAGCAGGGTACACCCTGGACAGGTAGCCAGACTATCACAGGGCTGACACATAGAGAAAGACAACCGTTCGAGCTCACATTCACACCTACGGACAATTTAGAATCACCAATTGGACTGTGGGAGGAAGCCGGAGTACCCGGAGAAAACCCACGCTGACATGGGGAGAACATGCAAAGAACCCATGCAAGGAACCCTCTTGCTGTGAGGCGACGGTGCTAACCACAACACCACCATGCCACCCCTGTATTAGAATAAAGTTCTAAAATCCAACCGTACTCTACTTCCCCAGCATTAAACAACACAGCGGACAGATGGAGTGCTCTGGAGTGGAGATAATAAACAGAGTTAGGCCAGAGATAATACTTGCTTTATAATCACGAGTTCACGTAGACAACCGTGGCATCTTTAATGGAATAGTTTATATACTTGCCTACGTACTACACGTGTTTATGGAAGATTCCACGAGAGGGCATACCAGAAAAGTCAGACCATATAGAACTTCCTCATTTGTATAACGGAAATTCTTAACATGGCAACACATAAAAGGTTACTTTGGCTGCATTCCAAATTGCATACGTGTTTTTTACTTTTTGTTCATAATGCAGCTGCTCTTACAAATTACAGGGAGCGTGCATAGCTACAATTGGTACTTTTCATCATGACATTGCACCTTGAACTTGGACGTTGTTGCTCATATTCCCATTACACACTGTAGCGCAAAATATAAACTAAAAAGAAAATGTATGCAGTTTAAACACAGCACGTTATGACCTAATTTCACTTTGGAGATACAACAAAACACCTTCCGCCAAACTTGCCCGAGATGGAGGTCAACCCCAGGAGCTCTGCTGTCGGTACTATGAAATGTATGTCGTTTTAACTTTTAAGTTTTAAATGTATTCATTGTAGATTGATTGATTGAGTCAATGATTCATACATTGCAGTCACTGATGCTTCTGTCAGCTGTCAACGAGCTGTCATCCATCTGCTGCTCAGTGACGTATCGCTCATTGCACATGGGACTGTGGGTCAGAATAGCCACAAAAGCATGCTGGCTTGCATACTGAAAAATACGACCAGATATAGTAGAACATCCTGATATTTTGGCGTACTGCATTTGACAAACCATGTATTGGGACCTAGTAAATATTTTTCAGGCATTCTAAATAGTGGTCGTATGGGTACTGGAACGCACCATCTTCCATTCCTCAAGGCAGAAAGAGCAACAGCAGTGCCATCCTACTAGATTATATGTAAGACCTCTAACTCAAGCACGTCATGACAGTAGCAAGTATGTTTGTCACACTGGCCCTACTGTTCATGTGCATATTGAACTTTGCGAACGCATAGTGTTAATTTCCGAGGATGAGTGCAACCAATGCTCCACACAAATGCAGGATACACAAGGCGGCCACTATGCACACCCAGAGGCATAGTGAAAAGCAAGTATATCTCTGGCTTTAAAGGAGAGTGAATATTGGACTTAGATTTGTCAGGAGGACAGAAACACAACTCCAAATGGATGCTATGTTTTTTTCATCCATCCAACATTTTTTTTTTTGTGTCTTGCTATTTTTTTTTTTTTTTTTTTTTTTTTTTAAAGAACATTCAGTCTTGTTCCTGTTACAAATCTCCTTGGCTGGAACATCTGCGTAGGAAAAAGAAAGCATCGTTCTCATTTTCCAGAACAGTGACCAGGCCCTTGTGAGTAAGGCTGCCTGATGTGTCATTTATCCGTGCAACAACCCAAAAAAGCAGGATTTAAAGGCCTGATGGGCAGTTCACCTGCAGTTTCAAGGCTGTCAGGCAAGACAAATATTCTGCTAAAAAAGGGAAATGATTTACACAAGTGAATGAAGATTCATTATACATTCAGAGGTAAATGTCATTTATTGCATGCAGCAGCTAGGTGTCTACTGTATGCTTTGAATGTCAAGCACATAAATCTGCACTCAGCTGTAAATTACGAAGACTCTGTGTGCGTGTTAGTGGGACTGAAGGCTCCCTTTTATAACGGGCGACTCTAGATCAGATCCCTGCCACTGCTAGTCAGTAAATATGGAGTCTTCCTCTTCTCTGTCACACCCACAATCTCTCTCACCTTTCTGTGGTGTATCATCGATCAGTGCCTCCTGCCGTCTGCTTATCCGCTCATCCATATGTCACTCCTCATCCCTCCTTTCCTCAATATCTCTGAGCAGGTGTATCACCAGCCCAGTCGCCAGAATAAAATGTTGGCATCAAACGTTTTTGCAAACCGATATGTCACATTTGTATATTTCATATGAATGACGTGGCACAGATTACATGTATATGAGCTGAATTTCTCATCAGTAGGAGGAGGTGATGGTGGATGGCATGACACTTAGGTGAACTGGCTGCACAGTTGCAACACAATCACCTTGCATTGTACGTTTCTGCAAAACCACATTATTATGTAGCAAACATGTTGAAACTTTACATTGCGACAACACTATGGTTAATGTGTGCTTAGGTTTAGATGCAAAAATTACTTGGTTATGGTTAGGATGATATACCCCATTTGATGGGCATAATCCTGGCGGGAAAATGTCTCAGCAAAAAACAACCGCTTTTCATGTCACTATCCTCTGCTCTGTCCTCTGTTTTTTTGTCAGTCAGTGTGCAGTACTTCTGGGGGCATTTTGATCCCCAGATTTAGCTGCAGAATAAGCACTCCTCCCTTTATATACTGCATCACTGATATGCAACGTATGAAACATATTCATTTGTTTGGTTTGGTTTACAGAAATGCACAATGTTAACATTCTCCTCTTTTAAGCCTATAGAGGGCTTTCTGTCAGAAAGGGATTTCTTGATTTTAGTTCAGAAAGAAATTGTGGTTCAGGAGGTTTAGCCTACAAGGAAAAGTTCTCTAATGTTCAGTAGTTGTCCAGTTGTGTTTCTAGCGACCAAACCTTTTAGTATTTTGAGCCAACACTTAATCTAACCACAACTTAACCACAGTGCTATCACAACGTAAATTTAAATAATAATTTAAATTTAAAGAAATATTAAGTCTTATCATATCCACTGCAGATGAAATGTACAAATGTAAACAAATCTGCTAACCCATACAACCACATAAGTTGTATGTTCACACCTCTGCATACGACCCTCAGGAACATTTCCTAAATTAGTGCACCGGTAGGTTCCTGGCTAGGTTTTGAAAAACTTCATGATTTGGCGAAAGTTCTTTTGTTACTAAGGTAACAGGGTACTTATCTCACATGACATATGTTAACATATTATGTTTCGTACCTAAAATAACTTTTACATATATTTTAGGTTTCACATGGGACATGAACACTGGTCTCCGAGATGAAAGTTCAGTGCTTGTTTGACTCATGCACCTTCCTCCTTCCCACCCTTAGGGAGATTTTCTCACTCTTTATACTGCTCCACATGACCTCCGCCTTTGTTCCTGAGGTAACTAATTTGGTCACTAGAGGTCGCCGCCGAACAAAAAAAAATTGAGTGCTGCAAGGATGATGTTTCTTTTTTAGCTGTCACTGAATTTCCATCAAATTTAGACTATAAACTATAAACTACACAACGGTCTCATGACTTCAACATCGCCACCACAAGAAGGCTGTAAAGCTGTGTTTGGCATGAGGATGTTCTGCAGTCTCATTTAGCCACTTTTTAGCAACTGCTGTTTTTAAGACAAATAAAACTTCAAAATTTGTTACAAATTTTATGTCATAAAAAAACGTGAAAATCTCTTAACCTTCTGTTAACCACAGATCTTATTTAAAGCGTCTAACAATAAACCCTATTCTATCAAGACAAAGAAACTGAGAGTGCAATGCTGACTCATTTCTGTGTTTTACAGCTCATGCCTGCTCCACTCAACATGGGTCGCAATTTCTGCTTGTAAAAACTATGTGGTTGTATTTGAGAGAGTGTATTTGCAGAAACACACAATGCCAACATTTCTTATGGCGATTTAGTTGGTATCAGTGGGCTAAATAACTGTGTCTTCTACCATTCATGTCTTCCTGAAGCAGCTGTTAGTTTCTTTAGGCTGTGCTGCACAGTGGGTTCAGCTGAATCACACCATCAAAATGCTTCAATACAGGGACTCAATGAGCTGAGATACAGCAAAATGCTCTGATGGAGGAAATAGTCCTCATGAAGGAAATGAGCATGATGGTGTTGCCAATAAACTGAAAAGCTTAATGTGATGATTCTTCACAATTTCCCACATTTTAAGCGAAAATTTCCACCACGTCTTACTGAGAGAGACTCTCAGGGCACAGTTTTTCTGCATGGAGACAGTTTTATATCCTGGAAAATCAATGTGTGGGCTGGGCTCCTCCATTGTCGAATATGAGTTCATTTGACACCCATTAATCTGATATATGTGCGGGTAGAACAAATGAACTAATCTCTCTGGTAAAATACAAACCCTTGACTGATTTAACAGTTTTGTTTCTTTCTGCAGAAGAAGCAAAAGACTGTAGGACACTCTCTGTAGCCTACTCATAACCTTTGAATGATTCTTCTTTGGTGCTCTGCTGCACACATCTGAGCAGAAGTACTCTGATTTCCAGGATTAGTATGTGCGAGCACGCCTCTAGCTGGCAATTCAGTATGCTGGATTCTGCAAGAGAAAAATTATGATGCAGAGTGAGCCATCGTGGAAGAAAAGTGCGCCATTTTAACTGCAGCAATCCCAAAAATTCCTCATCATTGAATCGCTCAGTGTCCCCCTCCTCTACTCCATTTTCTACATCCCTCTCAGAGCTTCACCGACTTCATTCTGACACACACACACACACACACACACACACACACACACACACACCCATCTGTCATATTACACCGTCATTCCCTAATCTAGTCTTTATCTCCATTCATTGTCATCATTTGTGTCTTTTTTCCATCCTTCTCTTCTTAACATTCCGAGGCAAAAGAAAACAACGATGATAGTGATCTCCATGGAAACAGCCCAGCAACAGGCTGGGTCCTGGCAACCAATCACAGCCTGTATGAGCTCTGCGTCTCATCCAATGGAATAGGCAGTGGAGGGGGGTGTGCAGGGGGTTTGTGGGCCCGTCAAGGTGAATGCTCAGGGAGGCGTGATCAGAACACTTACTTCCTGGTTGGACGGAAAATTTCATCATTTTAGTGTAAAAGAGAGACTTAATTCTTAATGAGCAAAACATTAAAACAAGTGGACTTTTCTCTTATCATTTATCTTATCTTATCATTTGTAAAATTTATAAATACATTTAAATGAACTTTTGAGCATTGACTTTACTAATGGGAGAATAGTTGCACCACCTGCCAGTTAACAAGATGGATGACACACATTAGAGCTGCTGAGATTTTATTTCTATCGGGCTCATTGAATTAGGCTGGGACTAATGTAATGGGGAAGCCTCCTGTGAAGGATTATGTTACATGTAGCAAGTGCTGCCATTGCTGGGTACGGCCCTGATGTTGCTTTGCACTCATACATGTTTATTAAAAGGTGGATGTGATAACATGGCAACTGATAAAAACCACCAGCCTTCTCTGTCTTTTCATTTGTAGAGGATCATTAGTTGGGTCATGTGCTTTTTGGTCTATTGGTCTGTCAGCAGCTTATATCAAACTACTGGACCAATCAACCTCATATTTTGTGTGTACATTTGTGTCTGTATTGTCAAGACTCTCTCGTGTGTGCAGTGATTCACAACTGTTGTAAAACCTGTTTATTGACTGTTTTATATTGTCATTGACTGCTAACTTTTCTTAACCTTCCAGCAAGGGTTGCTGCAAATCTCCTTCGCTAAAAAAAAGCCGTACCACATCTGATTCTCGTCTCTTGGCACTTTCCTTGTAGACAGTCCTCTCATAAAAAAACGAGAGCATGTCCACAAGGGATATACTTTTACGGTCAAGTGTCAAAGCCCTACAGTATATAGGGGCCGTTAGTAATTCTGTCTCTTGTCTGTTGAGAGCAAAGTAGGAGACAGTGTGACAGTCAGCAGTCAAAAATTGATTTGAGAAGAAATCAGATTTGAATCAGATTCGCCTGCAGTCTGAACACAGCCTAACTGTTTCATGGACACAACAGATCGCTGTTTGTTTCCTGTCTCCTACAGAAAGTTTCATTTAACAATGACCGACATTGTTCCATAACCATAACCAAGTTCATATTTTTGTATCCATGACAGCGAAGGTCCCTTAACTTAAACTAATTTATTTAAACCTTGACCTAACCAGCCCTTGACCATAGCAGTAAGATCAGAAGATAGTTTTATGTTTCAAACAGTGATGTCATCCTGTAGAGAGTAGTGTCAGATAACAAAATGGTTATATGTGTCATTCTGGAGAGAACTGGACAACTTTGTAGTTTGTTGTTTCATTTAAAGGTCTTGTTCCTTGAGCTGCAGTAGGCCTGTAGGACACACACAAACCTGAAATGTTTTATTTCAAGCTTTGGCTTGATGGAAAGATCAGCAAATCTATTTTTATGGATCTCACTTAGTGTCAGGAAAGCATAAGTTATGCAGACAGCTAGTCATTTCAGACAGTGAAACTTTAGGATCGATAGACAACGAGGCTGAAGGAAGCCAACAAGGGAAATGGCAGTGCAAAGCTGACATCTAATTAACATTAAACTTTGTCCAGAGTTCAACTCGCTGTCACCAACGCCAGTGCTACTGTAGGCTGAAATTGATTAAACATCTCGTTTATGCTTGGGAAACAGTAGATACAGATGATCAATTAGAATAACCAATTAGGAGGCAAGAAGTGGCGTATTGCTGTGCAGCAACAAGGATGTATTTAAGACCATTGAGCACCATTCGAAACAGGTTCAGGGCAAATTACAAGACAATTTTGTGTGCACATGCATGCTTTATGAGTAGAGTTACCCAAGGCTCAATTCTGGGGCAACAAACAAGAAATTTTGTTATGATAACTACACGGGTAACAGTGGAGTTTTTGCATCAAATTAATCCGAAGAATTAATAATTAAGGTCAGCCACTTTCCTGCAACTAAATAGGTCGCTGCAGGATTTAATCAAGATAAAGCTGAAACTAATGTTGAAAAACCACAATGACATTGCAAAGTTGGGGCCAGGCCATGGGGCACGATCGGGCTCAGCCCGAATGAATAACATGGGGCTGCCACCCTGTGGGCCTACCACCTGCAGGGACTGGCATCGGGGTTGGGGCGTGCTGATCCCTGGTGTCGTGGACTACATGCCACTAAATCCTTCTAAATCTCACACACTGGTCCTTTATATTATATTAACCTTCACCTGGAAACTAGCGATTTTTTTATTATTAGTGTAAGTCTGCAAATAACTCATATAATGAATTAACATGTATGTTTTATAAATACAAAGCCAAGTTGCTGTGTTTTGTTTGGACAAATTACCGTCATATTTCTGTCACTTGGTTTCAACATTTCATGTCCTCTTTATGAGTCACTGGATATCTTAAGTAGAGTGATGTATTAAGAGGCTCAGGTACTGTTCTCTCTGTCGTCCCATTAAAATAACAACACGCCCATTATCCCTCCTCCAAAAAACCCTCAAGTCCTCCCCACGTTATATAACACTGCAGTTAAATCAGACTCTGGAAGCATCAGGAGGCAGTCCCAGGCAGAGGAGAGTGGCAGGCAGTGTGTGTGTGTGTGTGTGTGTGTGTGTGTTTCACTGAATTATCAATGCATTGAAAAATTAATGGCATACCTGTCGATGCATTCATGATCATATCAATACAGGCTGTAACCTGTTGCAGGTTACATTGTTGGTACATTGTACAAGTACTTAAATGTTTGATATGAGGAAATGAATGTGTATATCTGTGTGAGATCCTACCCCGTGTTTAAAAGCCTGCGTGTGTGTGTGTGTGTGTGTGTGTGTGTGTGTGTGTGTGTGTGTGTGTGTGTGTGTGTGTGTGTGTGTGAGCGAGCGCCCTGCTCCCAGGCACAAGTGTGTTACTACCACATTCCATGCCAGTCATCTCCCGATCACATGGCCTGCCAAGTCAGGATACGGTTGCTAAGCAACACCCTCTCATCCTCCCTTGCTCCCTCCCCGTCTCTTATAGTCCATCAAGCAGTGATTGCGTGGGTGGAGGGGGATTGAGAGAGAGAGCGAAGTTTATTTATAGAAGCCGTGGCAAAAGAGGGGGAATTACCGTGTTGAGTCTAAAATTAAACTTGCTATCCCCCCTTCTCTCTCTGTCTCTGTCTCTCTCTCTCTTTCTCTTTATCCCTGTCTCTCTCCGTTTTTTTAACTCCTTTGCTCACTTGCTTTCTCTTGCAGATTCATTCATAGATGCAGTGAGGGTGAGAGCGGATGACAAGGATGCATGAGGAGAGTGGGAGTGAGGAGCAAGAACATCCAGTTGTGAGAAATGATCTAATCCATACAGTTAATCTATTTTATATCCAGCTATGAGCAGTTACAGTTCATCCAGATAAAGCTGCAAGTCTGCACATTAATACAGAATATCTAAATGTTTTACATGTAAATGAGGTGAACATTAGCATGCTATTATACTACTCTTATCTACATATTTATAAGCTGCAGCACCAGAGACAAAGTTTCTAAATCACAAACCAAGTCCTAAAGCACTAAATCAAACACTTTCCCCATTAATGTTCCTGTCATAGCCGCCTTCACCCAAAGTTAAATCACAGCTTCCACGAAGGGGAACCATTTTACACGGTGCTGTCCAGGAGCTGGTGTTAAAATGGAGAGCCCATCAGACTGTAACCACAGCTGTCCTGGTAATAGATGGATTGGATGACAGGATGACAGGGTGGAGTAAAAGACGTGGAGACAGAAGGAGAGAGTGAGTAATAGCTGTGTGGAAAAATAAGAGGGCAACATATTTTCAGATTGAAAGATATGGGCAGATTGGCAAAGACAGCCGGTACTGTACATGAGCATTCCAGCCATTCAGCCATCCGTCCTTATAGTGACAATTATGCAACAAGCAGATCCATCCAAGCAATGTGACTGGTTAACAAGACATTTAGAATGTGCTCCAATCAGTGTAACAGCACACCTTGCTCATCACTAAAAATATTTCCATTTGCCATTTCCATGGCAACATTGTGCCTGCCAGAGCTGGAGCAAAAACCAGAAGGCTACTAAACTGCTACAAAATGGATCGTTTTGATTTATACAGCAGACTCAGTTTTGACAAAGGGTTGGAAGAGGATGAGAAGGACACAGAACAAAAAGGAGATATAAGCAAGAGATATGAGATATGATGTATGTCAGATGAAGAGCTCAAACAGTTTGAGAGGTCTAATTAGCAAAAAGTCGCCTAAAATGGCTTGTTTAACAGATATCCTTGCAGTTGTTACAGTAAAGTTAAACTTTTCTATATTTGCAGAAATTTTCCAACATACTTATATAGGCTAAATGATTCTTCAGATGAATTAGTCTATTTTTTTTAAGCCCAACATCACAAATCACAATTTGCCTCACAGGGCTTTACAACATACGACATCCCTCTGTCCTTAGGGCCCTCGCAGCGGATAAGGAAAAACTCCCCAAAAAAAAACCCTTTAACGGGGGAAAAAAAGGCAGAAACCTCAGGAAGAGCAACTGAGGAGGGATCCCTCTTCCAGGATGGACAGACGTGCAATAGATGTCGTACAGAACAGATCAACATGAGAGAGAGAGAGAGAGAGAGAGAGAGAGAGAGAGAGAGAGAGATGCATCCCAGCCAGTTAGCTTAGCTTAGCTTAGCTTAGCGTAGTATGAAGGGAAGCAGCTAGCCTGGCTCTGTCTGACAGTAACAAAATTTGCCTCTGAAGGTCATTTATTTGCTATGTTGCATGCTATATATGTTATATATTAAACTGATAATCAACATAAAACAAAGTGTGTTTTACGCAGAGTTATGCCCCAGACTACTTCTTGGCCATGCACAGTGAAGTCTTGCATCACTATGTGGTTGCCAAGCATCCAGCAGACACTCCAAAGAACAAAAGTGTTCTAAATATAATTTTTAAAATAATTTTAATAATACATCATGCCTAGCAAGGTCAAACCTTGCAGCCAAAATGCTTGGGGCACAAAAGCAGCACATCAGCTAAGTGTGTGGTTGCTGCCAGCTTTGCTGTGTGCTTACTGAGTGTTAACAAAGTGATATGCAGTTGGTTATGGAGGTTTGGAAGCATATAGTCTATATTTTAATGATACTGAATTAATAAACTGGATTGTTTGAACTACTGGGTGAATTGCTGCAGCAGATGTGTTGCTCCATGTCCCATGTATTATGACCAGTATACTTAAAGTGAAGTGTTATTGGCTTTACAGGGCTGTTTTAGTCACTGCTTAACATTGGTGTTCTCCCTTATTGCACTGTGTTTGCATACTGTAATATTTCATCGGAAATAACATGCAATTCATGTAGTATTGGTTTGTAACAGTTAATAAACACTAAAATGCCAATGTCTGGAAAAGTTACAGCATATACATGTAAAATGAATGAAATGAAAATTCTGTCATGGTCCTTTGTTCAGTGGTAAAGTTTATTGTCTTCTTCAGAGGTTTGTAGTGAGAAATATTTGTTGTGACTGTTTGTATTGATTCTCTGTTGAGTTCATTTCAGGCTGATTAGAGAAGCTTTTCAACGGGTCAGAGCACTCATTCTCATTTGGAAAATGACTTTCAGCAGCGACAACAGCACACAGTTTGCTTTGTGTGTCTCTTTACCTCTCCTCTTCTGCAATATAAACAGTGTTCAGCCTGTCATTATCAGTACTTTGTGTTGCACTGGACATTTAATTGTGAGGTGTCCCTTTGTCCTCTCGCTGTATATTTGCAGAACATGTCACACAAGATAAATGCGCACACATTACAGAACGTGTCCCAGTACTGCTTCACCCCATTACTTTGGAGGAGAGGTCCAGTAACCCCAGGAGAATGAGCAGTTGTGAGTTTTACAACAGGGCCAAACAGGGCTACACCAAGGCTAACACATCCCTCTTGTCTCTGTGCTGACCAGCCTGCACAGCTGCAACAGCCAGGTAGATTAGTTGTTTGGAGAGATTGTGCTGTGGCTTGAACGCCACATGTTTGATTTCTACACGACACCCAAGTGTTCATCAACAGCGTTGCTTTTTTTTTTTTAAAGTTTCTTTTGAGACATAAGTGTATCAAAACTTGTGTGCAGAATTCCACTCTATTACTGTTTTCTGCCACTGTGTGTCGTTCTTAAAAATGAACCAAAGTGTTTCTTTTTTCATCCTAGTTATTATTAAAGGCACAGCAATGTCTCTTTTTAAAATCATGACCTGGTTACTCAAGATAATCCACAGACCTTGCTGTGAGCAGTTTCATGTAGGAACTATTTTAATTCTACTGAACTGCACCTGTCAACCGTATCACAGTGCAGGAGGAAGCATACATCTTCTGCTAGCTCACCTAGCACCACTGAGCTAGCTAACATTACAGAACAGCAGAGGAGGATGTCAGTAATGTTTACATCTCACACTGTCACAAGCTACCTCTCATCCATGAGTAGATATAAAAAAAAAAAATTTCTGTGCAGTGATACGGTGGGTGTAGTTTGGTAGGAAGAAAACAGTTCCCACATGAAACTGCTCACAGCAACATCTGTGGATTATCTTGAGTAAATGGGTCAACATTTCTGGAAAGAGACATTGCTGTTGAGTTTTTCAAATGCATTCATTTGCCCCCTTGAGCACCACAAACCGAGCGCCATCCTGCTTTATTATATTGGAGAGAAGGCAGATGCCACTATGGCCGATATCTCCAACACTTGGCAACTCACACCAAAAGAATCTAGATTGATAAAAATCACTACAGGTAAAAGAACACATATGTATTTTTACTTTGGTGTGAACTGTTCTTTTCACAGAAAAACACCACTCACGCCATAAAATGTGTGGAACAATATTATTGCTCAGTGCTTATAGACTCCTTTTAAACATCTGTTCAAGGCCAATATTTACATATTTACTTGGCAGTTCTACAAGACACTTGTCAAGCTTTCAATCAACTGATTTCTTCCATATAGTAGGTGTTCATATCATTGTGCCCAGTCATTTATTTATTACAATGGACAGCTGTTTGTTTACTACACACTTCACTTTTTGTTATTCAAATGAATAGTCGCACATTATGTGGTTTCGGGGTCTGCATGAAAAGCCAACAAAAGAAATGCAAAGCCAAATGCACATAAATAACCCCCACCTAAGATAAATGACTATTGGCCACTAACATACTTAAGTATGGGAGAAATGTAACAGATACTGTACAATACCCACTTCATTGTCCCTGCTTTCTCCTGGCCCAGCTAAGCTTCGTGTGGCACCGCAGAGGGAAATCGACCAATTTCATCTCAAGGTCTTATCAAATCTCCTGTTCCTCGCACCACTGGAGCCATAACATGATGAATGGCCAGTGATTTCCTCTACAAGGTCATCCCGACACCTCTAAACATCCGTGTGTGTGTGTGTGTGTGTGTGTGTGTGTGTGTGTGTGTGTGTGTGTGTGTGTGTGTGTGTGTGTTCCCAGGGAAACAGTGATGGCATTTGTTTGCAGGCCAAATGAAACATCAACATCATAGGAGATAAGGAGAAAGAGAGAGAGATGGATGTCTGAGGTGGCTCCATTACTCAGGTGAGTGGCTGGACAGATCTGAAGGGCCATACTCCAAAACATACACAAATACAGAGGAACCAGACATACATTTCCAGCTTCGTGCTATAACCTTCTTAGAATTGCAGGCAATCCAGCAAACTGTAATTTATTGTAATTTTTTTTAAAAGGACAAAAATCAAGCTTTTAAAAGATGCTCTGTATGAAATTCAGAGCCTACTGATGATTGAGAGTCTGAGCTGAGATTGTATGCACATGGCTCTCATCATGGAGGTGGCTGAGCCAGCGGCTAGAAGCTTACAATGCTACAGTGTGAACAGTGCTAACAGTGTTAGGGCACAGTAACACATGCGCAAAATAACATTGGCGTGTATTCACCTCCAATTCACTTCCATTCAGTGTGAGAGAATTGGCAAATCAAACATTTGCATTCAGTATCAGATAAAACACACATCCTCACATTGCATAGAGTTCAACTTTGGTGAATATTGATCAAAGACATTTATTGTTGCTATGTTTAACCAGCTAACATTGTATGATATTGACCATGAAAAATGCAAACTGCTCTACATGAGAGATGGTGCCTGGCTGGCAGTGAGTCAGAAGAAAGACATAAAAATGTCACCAAGATAAGAGACAAAATACACAAATGCCAAAACTAAAAATCCAGAAAACAAACAAGAAATTAAAATCAATAAAATAGAAAAAATAAACTGACAGCTCAGATAAAATCAGAATATGGTTTTAAATATGCTGCATTTTTAGTAGAGACTTAACAAAAGACAGCCTTATATCCTCTGGCAGGTAAAGGGCCCTGATGGCAAGAACTCTGTCCCCTTTAGTCTTCAGCCTGGACTCTGGAAGAGGCAAAAGACCTCTACCCGTGAATCTCAAACTACGCAAATGTTCATGAGTTATTAAAAAGTTTAAGATAAAATCTGGAGCCAGGCCATGAAGAGCCTTACAGTTCATCAAAAAGAGCTTAAAATCAATCCTAAAACAAACAAGAGCCAATGCACAGAGGCTTAAAAAGTTTCCAAAGCATCATGGGTATCTTATGATGTATCAAAGAGATTTAAATCACATAATTAGCGTCCATATCATGAAATCATTCTTTAAAATATTTGCACACTGTAGAATAAAGGTGGGCACCCATTGGGCTCGTGCTCAATGTAAGATACATACATGGACATGGATCGAGCCTTCTGTCTGTACTCTGCTTTCATTTTCTTCATATTTGTGCACGTTTTCTGAGAGCATGTGGGTAGGGAAGAAAAGGAACAGTACCGCCTGAGATCATGGGGGCAGTGTAATGTAGGTCAAGCAAGATACAACTGAAGGAGACGACAAAGACATTTAACAATGTTGGAAAGTTCAAATAAACACAAGAAATTTGTGCTCTAGAGAGAGGTTCAGCACTCAGTGAATTACCTCCTATGCTATTATGGCAAGGCTTAATTATACAGACCAGTGAGCAGTGATAACTAACATGTCTTTGGGGTCATCGGGTGGGAACCTCCTTTCACCGGTGTTTCGTCTAGTTGGTCCCACGACACCTTCAGGAGGCTAGACAGTGACCTCTGGCGTCCCAGAGACACTCCCCTAATGCCAGGTCTCACTGCTCTCCACACCAACCCAACAACCTCCTTAACCTTACTTACACATGGCTTTCTCAGCCCAAAAAGCACTGCCACCTTCAACCAAACCCAGGCTCCGTTTATGCGAGCTCCAGGTAGTGACCATGCCGATACTACCTTTCCTAGCACATGCACCATACCCTATTTCACTCCAATATAAGCTAACGTTAAAGGAGACAGAAAAGATTAACTCACAGAATCAGCAAACACACTCACTTTGCAGTATGGTCTCAAACAAAAGGGATTCAAATATGCCACTCTCACACTTGAATAACCTTCCTCTTCCTGGATTTTCTCCTGAGAGGACTGACTGGTGGATCTCTCCACCTGATCTCAAGGAGTTATGTACTGATTAGGAATAAATTAGTAACATAGGGAAAATAATTCTCCATCCACATGTTGCAATATATGTAATGGCCTTACAGACCACTGCTGTCTACAATGCTGCCTCCTTTAAAAGGTACACTTCTATGACCTTCTCTACTGTAAACTTGTTTGCTGTTGTCAGAAACTTTTGACTCTGCCCCCCAGTATATTGACTTTATTTGGCTCACCATAATGAAAGCATGGAAGTATGAGGGCAGTGACGCTTGCATTTGAATCGGACATATTTATATTTATACGTAAAAGGAGTATCAATGAGCCCATAGAGACTTACAAGTCATCTTATGTGCAATATCTCTAATGTAAGGTTCACACCACAATGACAGCAGACAACTCTTACTCATGATCCATGACAGCCCCATCTCCATTGAGAAATTATCTTTCACTCCTCATTAGTTTGATACGATTAACTAAGCCGACTTGCACCTCTTTGAAATTCCTACATCGTTGACAGATTCAAGAGCATTATTATTCAAAATGGTATTTCTGCATTTGTGCATTCATCCAAAAGCCTTAATGCAAAAGAACAGAAAAATAAATAATGTCATCATTCAAAGTTGCAGCTCTTAGTTAGAAGTGCAACATTCATGCCATGTGGTGAGAAAGTGTTTAGGTATTAGGTGACAGAGTGTGGCGTTGTGCTGCACGTTGCATCGTGAGTCATTCTCCCTGCTGCCTCTCTCTCTTTTCCTCACCTCCATCCCTCCCTCCATCTTGTCCTCACTCCCCCACGCTGGGAATTATGCAACACTCCGCAGCGCTGTCAGGAGAGGCATGAAGGGAGAACTGTGTGTGTGTGTGTGTGTATGTGTTTGATGGGTGGTGGTGGAGGGTGTAGATGGATGGAGAAGGAAAGAGGGATTAGAGTATATATGAGAGCAAAGGAGAGAAAGGTGGGGAGAGACTTATCCTTGTTTATAAAGCTCTCCCTCTGTCCTCCTCCTTCATTCATCACTCCCATCCACTCTCACACATCCTCCTTTATTTCACTCCTCTTCCATCAAGGTCGTTGACAAGGACGGTCTAGCCACATTCTCTGGCTGGCAATTGGCTGTCGCAGTAGAGTAGGGCCTTAAAGAGACAGCAGCATGGCTTTTTTTAATATATATTTGGCCCGGACAGCAGCCATCTTTGCCACAGCAGAGCACCAGCTGGGGGAGGCGTGACTGTGTGGCTCATGGACGTTCCCAAAATGCCTTTCCCCCCCTTCCTGAAATATTTATTGTGAGCAGTTAGAGGAGCATTTAGAGTTGGCAGTTGAAGCTGTTTTCATCCTGTTAAGAGAGAGCAATGTCAGAGTGGCGTCCTGCCCTTCAGTGGTTATTGATCACTTGTGTTCAACCACAGAGTATTTATAGATACGACACTTTAACATACAACTCTGCAGCCCCACGTTGTCTGATAGAAGCGAAAGCGTGGTCCTTAAATGTGTCAGGAAGTTGTAGTGTTTTAAATAGAGTGTTTGAGCGCAGAGCAGCTGAAAGACTGAATCTGCAATTACACCCGACAGTCTTTACAGAGACTTGTATTTGGTTTTCAAACTGTGTCAGTGTCTGGATTACAGAAGGGACATGAAGGAGAGAAAAACATGCCATGCCTTTATTAAGATGCACACTTTGTTTTTAATTCGGAGCATCTGAAGTAGCGAGGCTGAGATAAAACCCGACAGCTATAATAGAGACTAATGGTCATTTTATTTTGCAGAGCAAATGCCATGAGAGCTTAGACACATAAATCCATGCAAGGATTTGTTGTGAGGCATGATTATCACAAAACAATGTGCTGAAACCTCCACTAAGGTTGAAAAATAATCTCAGAAAAAGTGGATATTAGTGAGGGAAAGAAATTTTACAAACAAACAGCATGAATGCACAATAGCTGCAACCACATACACACATGCATCCAGGTGTTTCCCCTTTGTTATTCAACTGGCATGATCAGATGATCAGCTGTCCTTTGGCTCATGACCATTTTTTCCAAAAAAAAATCTTGTCAGTCTGTGAATCCACTTGGAATTTATGCATCTTTTTGCAATAAGCCATGTCCACATCCCACATGCCATTTAGCCAGTTGTCTGATCCCCTCCCCTTAGTTATTGTTGCAAGGTCATACAAGCTTTATGGAAACAGATATGACAACATTGGCTCCATTTTTGAGGGTGCTGACTGCAGCAGGGATCCCTAACTTGCTATGCCCGGGGGCCACTTTTGAAAAATAACAGGAGGCCAGGGGCTAGTCGCAGCAGTCCCACACTGGTCAGGTGTACGCAGGGGCATTTCTAGGAATTGAGGACACACAGGGCTTAGATCAGCCCTCTATCAAAGGGCCTGGGAGATCCTCGCCTGGCAGTTTTCAGCTCTATTTTGTTCCTTCTTTTATGCACTCTCAGTGAAAAATACTGGGGTGCTGAAGCAGATGAAGCTACCCTAGTACTAAACACCGACTGGTTGTGAATACTATCCAGGTCCACTGAGGGGTGTCCAGCAAGAACAATCCAAAGTCACTTATTTCTCAGTTTCTTTTATTTCGAGCCAACGTGTTCTGATCCAAGAGGGGTGGAGCATAACCTTGCTGTGTGCTTATTGGTGAATAGCCCAGGTGGATACAAAGAGAGGTGGCATTACATGATTCAGCTCAGTCTGAATGCTGCACAAATTGATGGTCTTTTTTACACTATGACTGTATCTATATTTAAAAGTACAAAAAAATCCCAGCATGAATCAGTTTCTTTTCACTGTGAACTAGAAAATTGTTGAGAGGCCATGCCACTGCCTATTGGGGACCAGATTTGGCCCACAGGCCACAAGATGAGTATCACTGGATTACGAAATGCAGTTAATGAATATGTTCACAATGAATCCAGCCTTAAAGAGATATAGCCTATAGATATTTATCATATAAACAAAGGAATGTTAAATTCTGGCTAATGATCATTCATGTCATCAGAAAAATATGTCAGCAACCAGCCTGTCTGTCTCTTTCCAAATTCCTTACATGTTAACATAGAATAAGGAGGAAGCAAATCTGGGTGGCGCTGGTGATCTGAAATTAGGCTAACTCCTTTTGATGTAGCTATACATTCGGTAGCTAGTTGGCTAGCATATATTTAAGATGTGACTACATAGGCCTACAATGTAATGTGTCCATGAAGACACCAATGTGTCACTTTTACACGTCACCCAGCCACATATTTTAACCATTTTAAAAATGGTTTTCTTTTCAACATAGATAGACAAGCTGAGCACATGGCATATAGCTAAGTATAACAGGAAAGAGGAAAGTTCACCGAGGTTCTCCTGGGTTCCGAACATGCTAAAATATTATTGGAGCTGTAGTGTCACACTCTGCAGAGCCTATAGGGCCAATTCGGCTCTCAGCTGCTTGTCTCACTGCTTCTTGTATATTTGTACACCAATTGACTATAAGATTGTAGATACAGCAGACAGGAACTCAAGATACTCAAAGATACACTGGAGTCACGAAGAATCAGGTGCAACGTGAGTTGCCACAACAGCAAAAACACATCAACTCGTGAGTCAACCCCGGGATTGGACTGAAGACTCACAATAGAACATTCTCTTTTAAGCTCGTGGAGATTCAGCAGAATCTCCACCTCTTTTTCTTAAACCATCCCATCGCGGCCGATTTCTATTGGAAGATAACCTTTCCTTTTTTGTCCAAGTCTGCCTTTGCCATGATCTAATGGTAGCAACCAATCTGGCCCTTGTCCAAAGTTGACCTCAGAGCCTCTGGAAAGTACCAGACTCTCTTCCAATAGGTTCGGACCGCTGAACACTCTATTTTTAAAAATGGAAAGTACCAAACTTTCCTTCCAATAGCTTCGAACCGTTGAACACTCTGTTTTTTAAAAGACTTGTGAGCTCCGGGGATTTTTCTTTAATTTAATCCCCTGAGCTCGCACATTACACAGACCTTACAGACCTTTGACTGTGTGTGTGTGTCTTTTGTTACATTTTCAAGTGCTGCATAGTGTTGTATATGTGTGTGCTTTAACTCATACAAATGTGCTGTGTCTTAATCAGGTGTGTGGTTACAACAATGATTCACTTTCATGGTTATATATTGTCACACAACTCAATCATTGAACTGAATCAGCTTATGCAAGATATAATATTTATCTGATCGCTTACATGATCACATTCAACCTTAATCAATTTATGCATAGTAGAAACCGTTACTTGATCTAGCCATAAAAATATTACACTACAGAGCACAAAGTGAAAAGGGCCAAGACTTAGGAAGGCCTACACAAACACACATCTTCACACACACTTATACACACACGCACTCAAGCTCCATGCCAAATGTTAGCCTCCCATGGTAAAACTGTGGCCACCAAAGGGCGGGGAAATTATTGTGAACCATTAAGTGAATAAGTTCCAGTAGAAAACTGCTGCGTCATGTATGTAAAATGAAATAGCGCAGAGCAAATGCTGTCTCACTTGATTAGTTTTTAGCCACGTAAAAAAGGCCCACGAAAAATATTCTATATCAGTTTATATGTACGCTCCTATATTTCTGATGTTTTCACCACTTTACCTTGTATCCGCAGCCAGGCCTGGAATTTCGTCATTTTCGGGGCAAGGCCACTTGGCCTTTCGTGTTGTCAATTTTTTGAGGGCACAAAGGCCAAAAGCCAGGGCAACAAGGCCATAAAATAAAACAATGATTTTAAGTCCATATTCATAATGAATTTAAGGACTAACAATGTATAACTATCTGTGAAATGAATAAATAAAACAAGCTCAAGTAATATTAATGAGTATAATAATTAATAATGCTATTTATTTAAGAGCACTAATAAACCCAATGTGTTTTAAATATAGAACAACCAGGTTTATGTATTTATAAGTAAACAATCTTAAATATTAGGCCTAAATATTTTTTGAGTGTACATGATAAACTGATTCACTGAACAAGACTGGCTTACAATTAGTCTATTTCTGATGTGTTGTACGTAATATAGCTAACAAACAAACAAACTACAGCAGGGCTATTCAATTAGGCTACAATTTCAGCTGGGCCGCATTTCAAAACCAGATCATGTCGACGGGCCACATTTTTAGCAGCGAGCAGCCGATCCACTTTTTTTGCATACATATTATATATACAGGCATGGCCCTCCTCAACATGATGCAGAAACAGACTAAAAGTGAGCTATAAATGCACAGAAGCATAATAAGTGACATTAACAGTATTTAACAACACACATGCACACACACCTCACCTCCTGATGCTTTCCTTATAGGTCAGTTACACAGGATATAGGTTTATACTGTTATGCTAGCTACGAACACTGGAATCACAATTCAGATCCAGACAAAAAGAGGTTTATTATAAAAGGGCACAAAAATGAGTTCAAGCTAAAAATGACTTAAATTGATTTGATGTGATTTGATTCTTCTGTAGTGAGTTACTATGCATTTATTTGGTTATCTTGTGAAGTGATGCTAATGATTAAGAACATAGTGGTCAAGCAGCTACTTCAGCTTGTCATTTTTATGCTTTGTGATTTATGTATGTGTTAGTGCTTTTTGCAAGTTTTGGCTGCTTTTTTATGTCTTCACTTTTATTTCTAATCTAAACAACAATTAGAATCCTTTTGTATTCAAATTTCCCATCAATATCAAAATCCTGATTATTGAGAGAATTATTTGGACATTGTCAATAATATGGTGCAAACCCAGATAGTTTGGTATATTTTCTCAGTTGCTGTAAAATATAGTTTTAAAAAACCTTTCCATACATATTTCCCTTCCCTGCTCACTGGGAAAAATATTCCTGTTGTAAATCCAACCACTGTTGGAGTTACAGCTTGGCCACTGTTTCTATTATAAGATCAGAGATGTCAGCTGGAGCAGAAAGTGCACCAAGCGTAGGTGGAGGAGAGGAAGCTGAGCGAGTGGTACGCGTGTATAAATACGCAAATAGAAACTTCTTTATGTTAGTGTGAATTATTTATTCAGCAGTCTAGCATTTCCAAAAAGTATTAAACCCAATGCTCCATCAGGAGACGTGTGATATGTGGCAGCATGAAAAGACATGGAGAGGAGAGAGGGAGAATTATAAAACCATAAACCTGAGGAGAGCTGAACCATGTGGTGTTAAGAACAGACTGTGAGGGAGATAAAGGAGGACATTATGGCACATTTTTCTGAAATACTGCCTGGATCCAGTGTGTGGTTCATTTTTTTGTGGTCAGGTTTTGAGTTTAAATGATATTAATCTAAATTATAAATGAGATTAACAGAAATTGAAAAGAGTGACAGAAATTACACCTCATGAAGACACAATGTTTGAATTTTATAGCTGTAGAATATTTAATGAAAGTTCACTTTGAGTGTCGTCAATTCTTTCAGGAAACTTAGTAACATTTGACTGATGTACTTTATATAAAATTCTCCAGTTCCTCTTATTGTATGAGAGAAAGGCTGGGGACTCTATAAATTATCTGACCTTTGGGAACCACTTTCCTGTAAAGAGTACTATGACAGAGGCTAGGAGGTTTCAGAAGGGAGAAAAGTTTCCAAAACCAGTGACATGATCTTTGAGATGATAATTCAGGGGGGGAAAGTGATTGTTCATACTCTTCTGTCCAGGACTGCAGCTTCCTAGTTCTGAAGCAACAATGGCAGGAAATTTGCTAGAGGAGGGAGGGACACCAGCATTGTATTATGACTCCCTCAGAGCATCAAAATACAATGCTCAGGCAGTGTCCTCAGTATCACCATAAGGTCACCGGGGACACTGCCCAAGCACTGTTTAGCTGTGTGAGACTCATTGGTTTTTCCACCACCTCCGATGTAAACCTATCTGTGTCATTAATAGATGCATAGAGCAACAGACATAGTTAAAAAGCATGAAATTCCGCTCCGTGTAGGCAGGTGTGTTGGTGAACTTTAAAATCTGGGCTTTTCCTTGGCAACATCTGCAATCTTTGTCTAAATAAAATAAAGTAGTTTTGTTGCCCAAACCTAACCGCCAACCCCGTCTTGCTTGCCAACTCCATTAGCATCAAAATATGATGCAAAAGGCTGCCTTATGCATCATTGTAGTAAAGCCCCGGGGTTCTCCACTGTCTAAAGTGAAGTTGATCTCTACTTAAGTTACAGTAAGATGTGTCACTAGCACCGTCCAGAGAGCTGATCCTGGAGCTGTTGGGGATAGGTGACATCAAGGACTACGCCATCAGTTACAGAGGTTTTGGTAATGTGTTAGTCAGCTACTACGTCTGTTTTCTCTTATGGGCTTTTTAAGATTTGAATCTTGGTGTCATCTCGATTCAGTAAATAAGTTTAAGTTAACCGTTGTAGTTGCCAAGTGTTACTGAACTGCATGGTTCTTAGGATGGCTGTCTCTCTGTTGGTCCACTGACACAGACCAAAATATCTTGGCAACTAGATGAATAAATAATAAAAGCATTTATATTCAAGTTTTTCATTTCCTGCCATCATCAGGTCAAAATACTTCGTGTGAATTTCGAATACTCTATCACTCTGTTATACTAGCGGTGTTTTCCTCATTTGGATTTTATTTCATACACGGAGACTTTGAATTCAGCCCAGTTGCCAGAAGAAACTGTTGGCACTGTATGTTCCTGCAAACCATGAATACGCTACATTTCCACATTTCATATGTATCATATCAATGTTTCTAAAGTGACTAAATGTATAAGCTAACAATGTTATCAGGAGGTGGGGATGGTGGATGCCAGCTGCAGAACACTGATTGAGACTGAAATTGCTTCTTAGGGAGTCACTGCTGTGTTTCCAGTGGCTAATTAGCTCCCAAATGTTGGCGCTGTTTTGTATTTGTGTCTTTGAGTGTGTTTGTCTCTGTGTTATAACACTCACTGGCCACTTCAAGCTTAAGAGGACCAGAGGAGGTCCTCACTCTCACATGGTGAGAGATTTACTTAATACACAACTGAAGTAAGCAGGTAAGACTGTGCATGTGTTTGCAATCATTACACCTGAACCATGCAAACACCCGTCATAATAGTATGGCTGTGTGTCCGCTCATTTACCTCTCAGATGTGTGTGTGTGTGTGTGCATATCTGTTTGTGTATGTGTATGTCCGTGTTTATATCTGCAGGACATGTCTGTGCCTGGTGATGCAGTGATAATGTCCATCAGAGCACGCATGGCATCCTGCCCATTTCAAGGTACTTACCACTACCAGTGGTTTAGCTTACTTGCTTTCACCTCCTGTATAAAAAAAAGCATCATTACTATGATGGTATGGAATGAGATTTTTTCTAAAGTGTATGTCAATGTACAAATGATGTGCAATAATTTATATAATTTTGTGTTATTTTCATGTTTAAACTGTGTAGCTATGCATTTTATTTTAGTTTTTTATTATTTCATTTTTACAATTAAAACAGTTTTTACCAGTTTTGAATATATGTTTACATTTGTTAGGTTTTTGGTTTCTGGCTGGACCCCAGAGCAGAGACGGACGCAAGTTTATGGAAACAAAAAGTACATTGATGAAGGAAAAAACAAAAATTGCAGGCAGTGGTGGCAGGGTGCTGGCTGGCAGGTGAGGTACACTAGTAAGCACAATAACGTTTGAGGCATGAAAAAACTCCTGCAAAAGCAACACTGGAAATGAGTACACTTGGCATTACAGGCGGAGTAGTGGAGTGAAGACCAGGTATATGTATGCAGGTTCTTGAGTAGAAACAAGTGTGCCTCATCAGCCGCAGTGGGAAGAGCCAGTCACACCCCCTGCCACACACAAGCCTGGCAGGAACAGAAAGAGAAAGGGCAGGGGGAAGGAGAACACACAAAAATCTACCCAAAAAACAAAATCAAAACAGAATCATCACAATATTTTAACAAAGGATGGGGCTTTAATGCGCTCTCATACCTGAATGAAAAAACAGGCCTATTTCCACCGACTTCCAATGGTCACAGTTTTAAACATGGCCTTAATGTTATGAAATACTTGCATTTAGACTGTAAAACTTGATGGTTAGGTTTAGACAACAAAACTAGGTGGGTAGGGTTAGAAAAAACATGTGTCACAGTGGGCACTTTTCACCTGCCATACATGCCACTCTCCCAATTAACCTGAGCTGCGTTCCAAAAACGGTTTGAGTCGCCCTCGCTCACTTGCCCTCAGCCCTTGCTTTGACGTCACACGGAGGCCACTTGGAGGGCGGAGGGAAAGTGGGCGGAGGGGGAGTGAAAGAGGTAAATGGAACACACCTGCCCTTGTTCACTCACAGGGCAGACAATGATGGATCAACCACATGTCGTTGGAGTAGCGCTATACTGCCTATTCCAAATCACACAAAATATACAGAGACTCCTGTCATTAAGACGGAGACCTATTCTGCGCTTGATGGCAATACGTCGGTACCTGGTAATTATCAGAATTATTAGTTTTGTATCAAATTTTATTTGGGCAATTCATTATTTATTTATTTATTTGTCTTTACCTTATAATTTGTAGACAGTTTTGTTGTTTAAATACATTTAACCTACTTTAAGTTTAGTTGACATTAGTAGAGCTCCGTCTCCTCATCAGACCCTGTAACAATATGGAAACAATCCCTTAATCACACAGAATGCACAACAAACGACGTGACATCAGAAAAATAAAATGCTATTTAGATACAAGTATTTTGCTTTCTTTTTCTTTTGTCTGTGACAAATAGCTTATATACTTACACTTGCAAACGGTGGGTTCTGCCATAACTGCCACGGACAGTCTAATTGCACAATTAACCGACCCGTGCTGGCTCCTTAAATTCATTTTCTTCTTCTTTGGTGGTAAATAGACAGCAGCCAACGGTGTTTGAGGTTCATTATCGCCACCGCATGGACATATTTTTCGTGCACCACTGCAATGCATTGTGGGTGATATACAGCTCTGGAGTGACCATCGTTGTTGACTCGATCACTCAGCCCTCAAGGGTCGATCTCACAAAGTTCACTTCAGCTGTTTAGAGAAATGGAACAGCCCTTAAGATGGCGGCGGGGATTCCCCCGAGGGCAAGTGCTGAGGGCAAGTGAGCGAGGGCGACTCAAACCGTTTTTGGAACGCAGCTCTGGTGAATCTCTACTAATCCCGCCTCTCCACCACACCTACCTGCCAGCTTATCACTTGTCCACACATCTCCCACTCATGCCAGTCCAACACACCCACCTCATCAAGCCAGCTGCTCTCACCTGTGGATCATCACCTCCCTCCACTAGAAATACTCCTGCTTCACAGAATCTCCTTGCCAGATTATTCTGTGTCATTTATGCAAGACTTTTCAGCATTTGTTTCTGGACTGCTTCCTTGTTATCAACCCTGCGCGTTCCTGATTCTTCTGCTTCATCTGCTCCCCGGTACCCCACTCTGCCTTCTGTTTTCAACCACAAGCTCTGTCTCTGCCTTTTTGGTTCCTGTTTGCCTGTTTTATGCGGCTGTCTGGAAAGACCGTCACCCCACTCTCCAAAGTGAAGTTACTGGTTCACCAGTGATCTTCTGAGCTGTTGATTGCTTTGTTGTGTAGTTGCACACTCTGCCTTTGTGTGTGTGTCGCAGATTCCATGTTTTATCGCTACTGTCAAGCTCTCCCCTGTGCATGGCCGGCTTTGCATTGGAGAGACTGTTTCCTCAGTGAGTACTCCTGGTTTTGGAAATCCCGCTCCTCTTACATCGCTCTCTGCCTGCCCCCTCTCATTACCATTGCAAACAACTGGACTGTCTGCTGTGTGTGCGACCAGCGGATGCCGGCTCCTTACCTGTGTGCTGCCTTAGCATTCCACGTGGAGAGCTGTGGACTGATTCTATTCCCCTGAGGGCTCTGAACCTGAACATCAACTCTCTCTTGCTTTACCAGTCTGCACTCCCTGTATTTATTGAAGTGGTGCAATAAAGCTCAGTATAAACTGTTCCATCTGTTCCTGGTGTGCAATGGGGTTCACATCCAATAACGTAACATGACATATGTCATACAGTATGTTGTTTTCAGATACTATGCTTTAATGTTATTAAAAGAAATCAACACTGACTTTGGGACACAAACACCAGAATCTTGGCTGAAAGTCCCGTGCTAGATTGATCCATCCACCGCCCACCTTGTGCACCCTATAGGGACTCTTTGATCTTTATACAACATTATGCAGACCGGGTTCCATTACGTGCACTGGACTTTGACGTCAATATGACATAATGGCCAGACTGTATGACTACAACTTTCAGGTCCATCACATGATGCCGCTGTGCCCAAAAGAATTTTACCCATAGACTGGCGTTGTTAAAGAGCCAAATATAAATCAGTGGATACATTTTTTGGGGTATCACAGCCCCCATGAAATGACTGTGAGGAATGAATGATGAGGATTTGATTCAACATTTATAGAAATGAACAGAGCCCCACTTCCAATGCTGTATCCAGTCCTCGTTATACATACACAACGCAGACTTAGTTGGTTTTCATGCTCTGCTACAGGGCGCCGCCTTACAAAAATACATGAGTTTGGATCGTATAAAGCTGCTTGCTAAGTAAACATATGTGGCCCTTTTTCGGTAAGGCTGTCCATGTTTCATCACCTCCAAGTATATTCTTTTTTAGCCCCATTCTGAGTCAAGACTTAAAACTCATTATTCATTTTTATTATTTGCTGTATAAGACACGTGTATTTTTTTTTCCAAGCCTCAAAATAATTACTGGTGTCAGTTTTTGATCTTCGGAGTGTTTCAGTGTACATTTTTCAAATTCTTTACAGTGGGTTTAGGAGAATGTGTAAGGGTTTTGTGTTTCTCTTGGTAACTGACTTCTTACAGTGCAATTAAACTAAACTTCCTGACTGGTGATCCAACACAAGTGCTATTAGACCTATAAGTAGGACATTCGCACCGTGGCATTTACAAAGTCTGTGAGCTAAAGGTTAGAGCTTGTGGCCTGAATCTCCAGGCAGACTGGAAAAGTCTTGGCAGGCAAAATGAGCAAGTAACACCCTCGACTGCATCGGTGGATACCACAGAGATCCCCTGAGCAAGGCACTTAACCCCACAGCTGCTCCAGTGAGCTGCTCAGAGGGAAGCCCTCAGATCTGTTTGCTTTTAGCTAAATGTGAAACTGTATTGACTGGAATGAAGTTATGAGTGCACATATAAACACAACACTGATAAACTTCAAAGGTGTGGCTTGACTATGTGGAGTGCTTGTATGCTATCTGTGATGCCAAACACCATGGCAACACTAAACAATGTGTAACAGCAGCTATATACCTTTTGTATATTAGTTTTTCCTTTCTGGGTTGGCAATAAGCAGATAAAATTCATTGCAAATTGGGCTGGTTAGTTGGATGTTTAATTGTGTCAGCCCTTCTCAAAAAGACTTTTTCATAAAATATGTATAAATGATTCTGCACTTTCCCTGGAGGATTACGTGCCTCTGGCCAAGGGCCCTCTGTCGGCTTTTCTCCAGGGTCCACATACCCCTGGATGTGGAGCTGTGGACTTCTCTTTCAGGGATTTTGTGCCTATGCTCTCTGAACTATTATTTGCTATGACTGAATGAACATTTCAAGCTCTACCCAATCACAGTACAGTTGGCCGGTACTTGTCCCTCCTGACCATTCTAGCATCAATCTTGTCAAAACCTGGCACCTACATGACCCAAGATGCACCGCTGACAGATTGGTCCATGAAAGTGGTGTAAAATGACTCAGGTGTTTTACATGGGCCCATAGAGCAAGTGCACTGGAGACTTCCACCGGTCAAGTCGGTTGACTTCTGGTTTAGCACTAAAATGGGGATAAAATGATTCCATCGTGCGGCTCTTCTGGACTTTTGAAATGTGATCACACCGAATGGATTCAATCCAGATAGTGAAACAAGTCATTTCACAATGTACCTTAATGTACAAAATGACACTCAAAATGAACACAGTTACAATAATAGAATACTTGTTAAAAATAAACGTGAAAAAAAGGGATTCAGGTGATGAGATCTGTCCTCATCACTTCCATTTTTTCCCTAACCCTCGCTGAAAGTTAGAGTTTGATCAGTTGTGTTTGTGTCTCACTGACAGCAGCTGTCTCCTGCTGTGTGACAGACTGGACTCAACTCTGCAAAGAAATCAATCCTCTGATCATCTGTGATTACAAATGAACCTCTGCTCCCATTTGTCTCCAACAGGAACAGTGACGAAGCATTTTCCCATCACATCTTTCGACATCCATTTGTCTGATTTTTTTCTGTTGCAGATAATTAAACCATAATCAGCAGCAAGGATCTACAAAAACAACAAAATGACTTCTTTCATTTTATACGTCTTTTTCCTTTGGCTCTGCTTTTATCTCCCTCCACCCATTCATCCTGTTTACAATTTGCTCAGTTTTGTTTTGTGTCAGCTGCATGATTAGGGTGCCATGCTTACCTGACAGTTGTTGCTATGGTGACCAGGTCTCTGAAATGTGTTTGCTCTGTTCTCTCCCCTGTATCTCTGCTTTTTGCTCCCACCTTAAAATACACTCTTTGTTTTTTAACCTTTGAAAAAGATGCACTGAGCATTTCAGCCGTTCTGTTGTTTTCAACAGCACTGCTGCTTAAACTCTGCTGCACACACCTGGGAGCTGCCCAGAGCAACAGACTGAGGAAGAGGAAGAAAGAGGAACCACAGAAGGTGGGTGGAGGTGTGACATATTCTGTCTTTTTATGAGGAAAATAACAGTGTAAAGTGTTTTCTTGTGGTAATTTGAAGTAGTAAACTTAAGAGTCTCTTAGTCTGGAGGTTGTCCTGTTGTAATCGCTTCAAATGTGTTAGAAGTATTGTCACATGAAAGAAAGCAATCTGCCTTTTGTAGCCTATTTACCTGCCTTCAGTTTAGAAATATAATGATATATGATAATGACAATAAAAGCTTTCTTTATGAACATACATTCCCACCCTCCAAGAAGAAACAACAACAAGAACCATATCAAACAGATACAGAAAAGTGAGTGTATAAAAACGAGATTTTAGTAGTAATTTAAAAGAAGTCAGTGAGGTTGCAAGACAAATTTCAACACGGAGGCTGTTCTAGAATTTTGAGGTCCTGACAGCAAAAGCACAGTTTCCTTCAGTTGTAAATTTAGATTGAGGGACTGTGTGCAGGTATATCGGGGCATAAGAGTTAGCTAGGTCATATAGTGCTTCAAAGGTAATGAGAAAAACCTTATAATCAATCCCAAAGTTACCAGGAAGCCACTGCAGTGTTGCTTAAATGGAGGTTTTGTGACCTCTTTTGTTTGACTGAGTTTACAATCTTACTGCTGTGTTTTATACAATCTGAAGGCGTGAGCGCGCTTTATTGTTTAGGTAGTTAAAGCAGCTGTGCGGAACTTTATAACTAACTAATGTTACTAATGTCAGGTCAATCCAAATAATTATTGGAAACATGCTAACGTTACACATAAGTTAGTAGTAAAGTAAGACGTGTTCATAAATGTTCTGGTGTAGCTCTGAATTTCTTATAAACTGAAGACAACTGCCTGCTGTATATTTGTGTTCATGGTCACAGTCAGATAATTTTGTGGCGTTTGTTGTACTAGACAAAAGTGGTTCAGCTACATTTAGCTTGCTTATAACTTCCATGTTGTCATATATTGAAGTGAAACAATGTCTAACAAGTTGTGGTATATTCTCTAAATAAAAACAAAAATTACAAACCTGTCGATTAGGAAAAGGGCCAACTCGCGATCAGTTTTAAAACCTTTTAAATCTTTCAGCTCTCTCCACTTGGTGAATGCCCTGCCCGACCGAGGTTTACACGCGCTTTGGCTTGAGCCCTATCACTGTCCCGTTTAGCCTTCTTCTGTTCTTCTGTCAGTGCTCTGCGTTCATTTCTCTGTGACCGGAAAAGCCGGAGGCTAAAAAAAGAATCAACTAGAGACGACGATAACCACTCAGGAAAGGAATGCAACGTCCTACCACTCTGGCGGTGAATTGCACCGCGACGAAACGGAGTGACGGAGAAGTTCAAAGGGTTCCCAACAGCGTCATGGCAACCACATAGCAATGTCGTCGATTCAACACACGACCATAAGTCAGGCTTAACTTTACAGGTCAGTCGAAGAGGACGCCATAAATAACTATATCCCTCTCCCTAGCATGAGCCTCTCATCAATGAGTAGATGCACACTTCCTTCTGTGCGGTGATACAGTTGGCAGGTGTAGTTGGATAGGGATAAAAATACTTCCTGTATTACGCTTTGTGTTTATTTCCAATTAACTTGCATAGATATGATGTGTCTTTTTTTGCTTCCTGATTAGCTGTATTTCATGCTAATATATAAATGGCCCATGTGGCTGCTACATTACCTTTTCCCGTTGTCATGTCTTTCCAGTATTACTTTTTGAAGCAGGATGCATGAGTATTGACACATTTTTTCCAGTGCAGTTTTAGAAAAAAAAAACACTTGATTGATGGTGCATGCTGGAGGGATGACAACGCAGCGCAGAAACCAGGCCACACTTCAATTATAATAGAGGGGAGTATTGATCCCATCTGAACACGGTGGCTGCCTCAAAGCAGAGTCACAGTCATGCACTCATACAGATGATCCAGCACACAGTCTCACGGCGTTCACAGACAAACATTTGCATAGCAAAGCACACATGTCAACCAGTTATTTGCACAGTTGATCACTGTCTCATTTGCTCATTTGTTATGCAGTATCGTATGTTTCCCCCCTCGTTCATTCGATCACTGTTGAATCACCTAAGGCGGGATGGGTGCTCGCATGTGATATGGCAGCTGCACAATATTCATAGCCTCCTGCTCCATTTGAAGGCTCTAAAAACAGCAGTATAATTGTCTAATCTTCCACAGCAGGTGGTGCATACAGAAATAAAGCAAGTGAAGCTGCAGCTTTGCTCTGACCGACCATGATCATCACATTGTTTCCATGTGATTTCTGTTTATGCCGCTTTTACTGTGTGTCTTGGCCAAGGTTTTCATTCCCCATGCTAGCACTGATTGAACAATCTTTATTCCAGTGTAATGCCAGTGAAATAAGGGGCTTAGGCCTCATTTCTTGTCAGTAAATTCTTTTGTGAATCACTCTTTCTATTCTTCATTTTCCATGTTTTTTTGATTATTTCCCTGTTCTCTAATCTCCTCCTCAGCCCTACTCTGCTTCAGTTTCTACTCTTAATCATTAGCATGAATCAATCCCATGTTTTGTGCAACACACTGCTGCTCACATCTGTTTGACAAATGTGGCCATACTAATGCAGGCTATATCTTGTGTGTGGAGAATAGTGTGGATGTGCCACACTTCTCCCCTGATGCCATTGATGATGCAGATGTGCACTTTGTTCATGTTTTAGTCTTTTTCATAGCAACAGAAAAGCTTAAGTCTGAACAGCTGCTGACAACTAAACAAAAAATCAGAGAGAAGATGCTTAATTTAACCAATTGAATAGTTGGGATCTCTACAATTGTAACGTGATAAAAATGAACAATTGTACAGCTTAATATGAAGTATGATACATCTCAAGGCTAAGACAAAGTAACGTTTACAACATAATGGGAGCTTCCACACATACGTCAGTTATATGTGCCAGATAAGGATACGTACATCTTTTTGGTGTATTTTGTGAATGACTTTGGTCAAAAACAGGGCTAGAGGCTGGATTACTATATTTGACAGTGCTGTGCACAGGAAGGCCAAACTTATAATTGCAGATACTTTACATCCATTAAACTTAGAGCTTGAGCTGCTCCCATCTGGCCATCGATTAGGGTCCCAAGAACCAGTCAGAATTTATAAGAAGTCCTTTAGTCCTTTTTTCATACAAGCATTGAACACAGAATGATTGCACATGGGAGCACCATTATTTTACAATATGTGCTCACTTAATGTATTGCTGCAACCTGCCTATGTGTGTTATTGTACCTTGTACACTGTATATTCGTATGTCAATGGTGTGTTGTGTTATGTGTTTGTGTGAACCGTTGCTGTATTTGAGAGAAGCCAAAAAAAAATTTCCACCAAGGGACAATAACATCTGTCTATCTATAAATTTTAGGATGTGTCTTGAAGGGACTCTGTGTTAAATTATTCAGTTTTATGTACTTTATTATTTCGGTTTACATGATGCGTATTCTTAAATAAATGCCTGTTTAGTGACATTATCACAAACTAACACAAATTACTGTTAGTAATATTTCAGCACGAATACTGGTTGCAGTGGACTTAATGGGAATTTGTATGGGCAACAGCATACACACTGTATGGAGGATAGGTTGGAGGTCATATCTGGCCATATTTAAGCCTTAGATGTCATAAAAAAAAATGTTGATTTTTCAGTTAATTTAAATTCATTTTTCACAATATTGATACAGTGGTACAAGCCATGCTTTACTACAGTTATTCTGCTGTTCTGTGCCATTAACCAAGTGAAGAAAATTTGAGGATGTCATGTTGTAGTCTTGTTATATATATCTTTTAATGACAAAATAACCGTATGATCTCAATGTCAGTGTTTCCCCATGGTATTGAAAATGGCTTCAAATAAAGATATTTTTCACGAATTGTGTCAAAATAAGAAACTCCAGTGACAACTCTATGCCTTAGAGTTGCTATGCAACAACAGGCAAACATGCACCATCATACAAAATAAGTAATTGCAAATCATAGTCATCAATACACTCAACATATTGCTGGTATTGTTGCTACCACTTCTGGTATCACAGTGTAGTAGGCTACTGTAGAGTTGCATTTGGTTTGTCAGAGTGGTGTTGCTTGACTGCTGTGGGTAAAATCAATGTCAAACATTCTAATGTCTCTCTGTTTCATTACTTTTAAATATATTAATTCAATATATTTATTTCTGAGTGAGTGGACCCCAGAACTCACTTGGCAAACTTAATAAAATCCTCTCACATTATTCAGTTATTCTCCTTTTCCTTGTTTCAAAACAGTATCTATCCCTTACGGGCTAAGATGAACATGATTTGATGAACATATTCGTTATCATGTGTACGCATCATGAAACTACCTTGTTGGTTTCAACCGCGGAGTAACAACCAGGGAACTCTGAGTGCTGGGGCGACCTGAGCACAGCCGCGGATGGAGACAGCATCCGAAGAAGAAGCCTGCCGCCCGGGTCTACTTTCCAACGGCATCATTTGCGGCTCACAGGGAGAAGGAGGCAGGACGAGTGTCACCGTCGGCTGCGTGTCATTTAACGTTTTATGCCTAAAATATAAACCCTCTCGATTATTATCTGAACTGGGTGCAGCTTCGCCGAGGTGCTCGATGAAACTTTGCCTTGCCAGGTTACCATATGCCCGCTCCAACTGAAAAAAAAAATGATATTTTAGGATATTATGTTAGCTAGTTAATTAATTTGTGTCAGTAGAGCAATAACGTTAGCTGTCAACTGAGAGGAGACATTTTTTTTTCTTCTCATCATCAGAAGACTGTTTCCTGCCCTGTCTCCCCGCCTTAAAGCCAGCTATTCTGGTTGAATCAAGCCCAAAAGCGATTCATCTTCTGAGGAGACCCGACTGACTGCGCCGAAATGGGGGTAAGTGCTAAATGTATCTCTTGTGATTTAGCTGACGTTATTACGCAGTTAAAATGCTGGTTGTGTTAACGTTATGGTTAGCTGTACAGCCTGGATGTGGTGAAGGAAAGGGTTAAAGTGTATGGAGGCACAGGCATGATGTTAGAATGACATTGAACACTGGATATAAAACGTTGTGGTTTGTTTTAGCTAGCTCACCTGTTCACATTATGTGGCAAACTGCTTAAACCGCAATGATGAATTCATCATCGTTCTGTCAAACAGTAATTGCCTTTGGGATTACGTTAACGTTCTTGTTACAATTTATGATAACGACTGGGATTATCAGGTAATGGAGGGGATGTTTTTCGTCTGGACACAGTCTCTTTTTCTGAGGAACATGCGCCAGATTAGTGAGCCAGTCCTCCGCATCCAGAGTCCAGTCGGTGCGACAGAACCGGTGCAGGGTGGTTACGCGTTACAGTAACGCTCCTCAGCCTCAGTAGTCCTTACAGCTCTCAACAAAATAAAAAAAAAATATGTCACCATTTCTGTCACCCCATCACAGTTGAGTTGATCAACCAAACAGCCATTTCCCACCTGCAAATTCTGATAAATGTTCCTCAGTGGATGAGAAGCAGTGGAGTGTACTTTGACAGGGGCAGATATACTGTCACAGCTTCAATTTTAATCAGCAATCATTAAAAATGCTCATTTGACATCTACATGGTTTGGTTTCATTTTCATTCACAGCAAACACACATATGTTACCTTCATTTTAAGCTGCCAGAGAAGCTTCCTGGCGATTTCGGAGCTGTAACGCAAAAGTAATGTAACGAGCAACTGAATCAAATAAGAGACCGGGCCCAGTGTGCCGACCAGCGTCAATTATCTTAACCAGAAATAAGGGATTAATGTGTTTCTAACAACCATCAGTTATGTAGTGGCTGAAAAATGTGCTGCTTTATTCGCCGGTCTCCAAAAAACGAGATTACACCGACGGAACATCTGGCACCCGGAGCTGGACCCGCTGCAGACGATTGAGGGAATTCACAGCTCCTAAATACACGATTAGTCACACTGCACAATGACACGGGCGAGTCCGGCCACAAATGCAATAGTTTGTGGATGATATGCAGGTGAAACGCGCCATTACGCACGGGAATATGCAACCTGCTGATGGTGAAAACCGCAGCCCCGACTGCGGAATATCATGTCATTCCTCCCAGTCTGACTGCAGCACCTCTTAATCAGCAAATACGTGTGTATTGTTAATAATTCACAATAAAGCAGATCTAACTGACAGTCGTGAATCTGTAATGTTTTTTGGAAGTAATGAAATGGAAGTGGGTGGGGGCTGGGAATCAAAACGATGAAGGCTATGACTTTATTTCTCCTCATTTTTTTCTGCCAACCATTTGGTGCATTTTCATTCAAACATTACATAATGCGAGGATGCGTCGTGTCGCTGTCATTGACGCTGCTGGGCTTGGTGAGGATGTAGGTGCAGCTCAGGTCTGGGTACCAAATGGGCACAGACAAGTGCGTCAAAATGGTTCCTCAGCGATGGTCAACCCCCACCCCTCCACCCTCCCACTCCTATAAATGCCGATGGATGGGCCCCAAAGGAACGTGCTCTCCACAAGGGTAGACACAGCCAACACCTCCACCTTCTCCTTTTACCCCAGCAGCCCCAACAAAACCCTGATCTGTCAGGTCATGAAGGACATCCTGTTCCAGCCTCTAAATTTAGCCGTCATGATGTCATTTCTGCTGAAAAATGACTGTTACCTCCCTGTAGTGTTATTATAAGGCATTATTCCCTGTCCCTACTCAGCATTCCCTGTCCCTACTCAACTTTAAAGGGTTTTATGAAATGTATCATCTCCTGCAGCATGCTGCATTTTTCTGTAGAATAGAAATATGTACTGTAGGACCATAGGTGTAGATGGACCATGGTGTCATGGTCCATCTGTGCTAATGAAGTATGATAGGCAGTGGTTTCTACTCTGCTCTACATCCAGGTTTGGGGGAATGGGATGAGCGAGCAGTCAGGCCCGATTGTGGAAATAGTGCTGCTCTGTCATGGTTTGTGATGCAGTCCATTTGACTGCTGGAGGGAAAAACCACACGCAGCTCTGACTACTGCGTCAAAGACAGGAGGACAGAGTGTGTGTGTGTGTGTGTGTGTGTGTGTGTGTGTGTTTGTGTGTGTGTGTGTGTGTGCGTGTGTGCATGGGGAGAGTGGAAACTCCTATGATGAGGATGGGGGGGGGTTGGAGTGAGAGGAAATTTGGGCAGTTGTAGGGGTGGGGGAGAGCAGAGGGAGCCTCAGTTGACACGGCAACTGGTGCCATTTGATCCGTGCCAATCAACTGACAGGAGCTGTTGCTGCAGGAGGCAACGATCACGTTGGTGGGTGAAAGAATGGATGGCAAAGATGAAACAAAGGTCAGCCACTGTGCGGAAGGCCTCACAGGGAGGTCATGTTCAGAGGAAAACTGACTACAGTAAAATTCAGTGATTGACACTGAATGATGGAGGTGGAGAGAAGGAGAGCTAGAAAGCGATGCCTTCATGGTGAGTCACCTTGAGAAGGGTGAATACTGGGAAAGATGGAGGAGGGAAGGAATGCCACAAAGACATGCCTGGGATGTTGCTTATGTGCAGTGATGACATAGAGGAAGGAGCAATGGTGGAGCTTCAGGGGGTGGGGGTGGAATGCTGAACACTGAGATACAGACAGAGAAAAAGAGATATATGAGGATTAATGCATCTGCTGGTATCCCACAATGCACTTGGTGAGGAAGCGTCAGGAGAAGGGCCAATAGCAGTGGGGAATGAATGGTGTGTGGTGTGGCTCTGTGTGTGTGTGTGTGTGTGTGTGTGTGTGTGTGTGTGTGTGTGTGTGTGTGTGTGTGTGTGTGTGTCAGGCAGCTCTCTTTTGGCTAAACCTCTTCTCATTAATGGTGTCTAATCCATGCATAATGGAGCTGTTGTTGCTTCATACAGTAGCTCTCAATATAAAGAGATCTTTTCATTGTAGTTTCTCCTTTTCAGTCTTGATTATAATTGTCTTCACTGTAGCTCATTAAAATCAGCACAAAGAATCATGCACCAGGATGTGTAACTGTTCTTTATGCACTAGAGATACATCTCAATATTAAACACCCAATACTGTGAATTGCGCTTCTGAATAACTTCATAATCCATCACGAGTGGTTGAGCAGCTATCGTTTTGAAAAGTAAAGGAGACCATCAATGAGTGATAGCCTTGCAGCCAGCACACTAACCAGTGAAAAATATGTCAAACTCCTATCCACAGAAAAACAACATGACTGGATTGCATTATGCTGCATTAAGCTGTTCCATTAGTGAAACCAGTTATTAGTTTTTTGTGGGATGTTGGTTTACGCTGTGCAAATTTCCTGTGGCAAATTAATGAACGCCAGTGTTTGGATGAGTCAGATTTCACCTTTCAGTGCATAATACACATTTAATGAGCAGTTCCTAAGAAATTCTGTTTCATCGTTCTAAAAGCCTTTATTTGACTGACGATACAGATGTTTATTTTGAATATAAAACCACTCTTGATTAAATTGAGAACTGACTGGACCAAGCATAAGCATGGAGGGGGCTGTTTCCACGATTTCTTCGTTTTGGATGCATGCTGCTGCTGCCTGGTTGCTACCTTTACATAAAGCTCTGACCTCACCCGCGCACTATAATTGACTCACAGCTACACTACACACCCAAAGACATCCCAGTCAGAGCAAAATAAGAAGAAAATAAGACAATAAAGGCGGAGGGCAGGGTGCCTGCAGATAAATACACCACTACCCACGTCTGATGGATCATAAGTCATGATTGAGAGGGATTACCTTTGTATGACTCTATACATTGCTTGTTTTTAGAAAAATCCAGCATAGTATATATATATAATATATATATATATATATATTTAAAACAGCTAGATTTATTGCAGTTGCCATTGTGTTACACTATAGACAAGTCTGTACATAATGGCTGGCTACTTAATACCTTTTTTTGGTCAAACAGTAAACCTCTGCATACCTTTACCCGCTGACTAAAGTAATCAATAGGGAGTGTCTTTGTTAGAGTTAATGTTAATGCAGCTTTGGAGAATTGCAGATCATTTTTCAAGCACAAAGGCAATTCAAAGTGCATCACATAAGAATGCATCCAAATTACATTTAAATTAATGCATGCAGGCACAAAGCAGGTGCATGCATAGTAATCTTATTGCTATGTGGTTCAAGAAATGGGGCTACATTTCTTGGGTTGAAGCTGAATTATAAGCCCATGTTACTCTGCCTGTAGAACCATGAATTTCACAGTGCTATTCTGCCTCATTCTTTTTTAATAAAAAGGTACAGGGAGGGAACAGGATGGCTGTAACGCTTTTATTGTTATTTCAATTTTAAGACTTGCTATCGTTTATGAAGCACTGCTGACGTGTATGTTATATGTCACACTAGAGGCTGACACTGTTGTTTTACATACCACACTTGTCATGCCTCTTTAGCTTCCAGGATTCTAGTACGCTGTCAAAAACTACACACTGGAGTGTCATGATGCTGCCGTTGTTTGGTTCTGTATTAAAATGCAAAGGCGGTGTAAAGAAGGGACTTCATAGCGGCCCTATAGCACAATATTTATGTAAAAAGGGCCATTGAAAGTAGTTGAATAGCATGCTGAACTAATGGTTTCACATGTCCTGTCGGGCTTGGGTCGGGTATCCACACTCTATACTGCAACACCACATATGTTCTCGTGGCCGTGTACCTTGTTGCATAATTGCTTCAGTCTGTCAATTTTCATCAACACTGCCTCTCAACCTCATGTCCCTTAGTAGTTTCCATCTGTGTGGGAGTGTGTGTAAAATAGCTCGGATCCATACCACTGCAAATCACTGATTAGGGGTTTCCAATGCCACTGATTGAGTTTGACATTTAGTTCATTGTGGATTTCCTGGGATGCGCTGTGAGGTCACTTTGACATCACTTCCTGTTTGCCGGGTGACTTAGGTGTCAAGGGTAACTACCTTTCCATGCCCTCTACAACACCACCGTACGTGAATGGCAGAGAGGATGACAGAATACACTGCACACAGAAGTCTATCTACATGAACATTAGAGCACTATTACATAACACACCCTCTTGTTAAGTGCATCATTAAAAAATTCCAATACCCGCCCTCCCCTCCCCCACAGTTGATTTCAATTATTTAGATGGGCACAGCGGATTGGATGTTGCTAGGAAACCTCACATCCCCCATCTATCAACCCATTGGAAGTAGATGCTGTCAGTCTGATTCTGTCAACAACTGCCATTTTCTATCACACTCTCAGACATGCTGCACTGCAGGAGGTGACACACTGCTAAATGGTGGGAAATAGCACAAAATCTCTGGTCTTATTTTTTTATGTACTCTGACAGCCACCCAAGCTTCCACTGTTCAAATACAAAAACAAATCAAACTGATGGCTTATCTCACTGTGGATTACATCTGCGTTTGTCCCTGGAAACACATGTACTGAGTTAAAACAGAGCATCGTCATCACGAGTGTGGCTCAGACTGCCTCCTCTTGATTAAACCTTGGTACAGATGAGTAGATCAGAGTAGAAGAGAGCAGAGAAACAGATGGGCAGCCCGGAGGGAGGAGAATGTAAACAAAGTGGGAGGGATAGATGATGTAGTGTAGGACCCCCCTGACTGTGTGTGTGTGTGTGTCAGTCCATCAGTATTTTCTAGGTCGGTCAGTTCACTGATCTGTGTGATAATCCATTTCTTTGTGCGTGTGTGGTTACCATGATCCGCTGTGGCACCACCAGAGCTACTGAACTCTACTGGAGGCAATACACACTGGCAAGATCTACCATTCAGAAATTCTGAGTTACAGTTGTGACATTTTGGTCACTAGAACATCATTAAGTGTAGTTTATAAACAGGCTGAACATGGCTCAAGGCAACAGTTCAGCAATACCCTGCTGTTGTGTAAAATGACCAATAGCATAATAAACTAAATTAAAATTATGGAAATTAATTAGGAAATCTATATCTCAGAGAAGCTGATCTTCACAACTGATACCCCTTCTTCTCATTCCCGCTCATTTTAAGGCTCCTTTCCACATTTAAATAATATAATCATCATGTTTCCTCATCCATACCTTTTAATTAATGTTGGGTTTATGAGTTATTGTGATTATTTTGAAACCCTGGGATGTACAGATCAAAATGTCCCTGTTTGAAGTCTGAGATTTGACCAGTGATTTCAGCAGATTAGAAAATGGCTTATCCAGCCTTCCTCAGACCTGTGGTGCTCTGTGCCGCCGGCCAGGCTGGACACAGAATACCAGCAGATAGAGCAGACTACAAATGTTGAGCATGTACAATCTGTCCCGTAGCTCAGCACTGAACATCTGGATGCTGCTGAGACCTCTTCAGCTTTTACAGCCTGTAACTTGACTGAGAACAGGCATTACATACTTACGCAAGGGAGGTGAAAATATCCCCTGTGTTAATTCAGTTTCAGTCGAGAACAGTATACATCTGTGCACTGTGTACTGTAAATAATAACTTGTGGAATTCAAGGAATGGAAAAATGTCTGGATATGTGACACGTGACAGCCTTTCCCAAAAGGATGGTGTAGCATCATTAAAAATAGGCAATATTCGTGCCCTGGTTTGGTTCAGTAATGACCTTGAAAGTCATATGTATGTAAAATTAAAACTGGTGGGGGAATATATTGCCCTTGATAATTAGAAGTTCATGTTCCCCATTTCACCCTGCTCATATTTTTTGCATCAAGTGGTCAAATATTTATGTGTGAATGTGACATAGGTCCCCTGTGGGCCTGTATGTGATAATGGCGAGGTTGGAGAAAGCCAAGTATGTTGCCTCAAGCAGCAGAAAATATTGAACCTCAGAAAAGGTCCAACACAACCATAGATTGACAATTAGCAAAAAAAATAACCTCTGTCAGACCTGCTGCCAGTTTCCACTAACCTGTAATAATACGTATTGGGTTGTAGTGTATTTGCTGTTATGCAGTACAGATGTATTAGGTGTCTTTGTGGTGCTTCTATGACTTCCTACATCTTAAGATGCTGCAGCACTGTAGGGTGAGGTCTGTTTCGTGCTTGAGTATTTGGCCTTGTCACCTCTGCAGTAATCATCCTGAATGAATGTATGCACACATGAGCTCGAGGGGCAGAGGAGAGGAGGAGCTGAAGTAGCAAACGTCTAGAAAAGAAAGACGCTACAGTGCACATCTGCATGTTTTGTGAATTTGATGTAAACTGTGGCGGCATCTTTGATTTGCTGTCATAATTGTATAGATGTTCTGGAGTGGAGATGGTTTTATGTAGCCCGTATTTTGACGTGCAGTTTCCCAGCAGTCACATTGTGCTTTTTGGTGCTTCGATTATCAAGTTTAGTTGTTAAGGATCACTGTAAGGTGTTAATTTGTCTAATCTGTCAAAGTAAATTTCAAGTGCACTGGAAAGCTTTCTTGCTTACTTTTCATTTCAGTATTTGGATTTATTTGAATCAAAATCAGCACAGAAATCTGTTTTTAGCAGCAGATGATCCTCACTCCTTTAGTTAAATTTAGACACTAAAGGAAATAGATTTGATTAAAGGATAAAACATGTATTACAAGTTCCACCTTTTACCATTCTTTGTCACGCCGTCTTTGTGGTACTCATACACATGAATGATACGACAGTGATACACTATGAAATTAGGATACTTGATACATGATCAACTTTATAACTGCTCAAACTAATTGAGAAGATGAAGATATTAAGATGGAGTCAGGAAGGTGGCCAATTGTAAATGGAAATAAATCTACCATTTTACTTGACTGGTTCATTTTACTTTTGTAAAAAGTACTCACCCCCAGTCCTTCAGCCTCCCCCCTGCAGGGCCACCATCAATGTCATTATAATTTTAGTCCAGTAACCAATTAACCAAATTTTTGAAAATGTGCTACTTTGGCTCGAAAGCCAGGTCTGTCTCTGTCTGCAGTTACCACTCTGTAGCCTCGGTCAGTGTCCTCCCCACAAGAACACTAATTGATTGGTCACGTGAGGAGTAATGGCCTGTCAACGCTGAAAGCTGCCTGCAACTGAACTGTGTGTCACACGTAAGGCAGCAAATATTACAGGAGTAATAAACATCACAGTCATCTATGCCTAAATCACAAAAGCAACCTTAACTCTAACCCTGACTAGTGTTTCTACTGGGAGCAATCTGCCGTGATTAAGTTGTAGGCTGATGTAGACCTTCTGATGTGCATTTGACCCATTCATATGAGTCAGCCGTCACTCTGTTTGTCACAGTGAGTAGATAATCCAGCCTGCAGCGTGGTTCATACACTCCACTGATAAACCAGAGAATTGTAGAGTGACACTGGGCTTCATGATCAAAACAGTTTTGTGTCATGTCAGAATAAAAAATGGTTCTTCTTTTTTTTTTTTTTAAGATAATGTTGAAAAGTGTGTTTGTGTTTCTGTCTTTATGGAAATTTTGACACACCAATTTTAAGTTTTACCGCAAATGTATGTCGAGGTATGGGCTGGCACCCTATTGCAATAAATAAATTTGAAAATAATCCTACCCCTACCCCTGATGTCCACCCAACCAGTCTCACAATACCCTGTGGGAAACACTGGTGCATGTAAACTCAAGAAGGGCTGTAGACCTTTCAACATTATAAGTAAGTGAATGAGCAAGGATGAATGAGAAACTGGGGTTGAAACGACAGAACAGAGAGAGAGAGTGACTGAGAGGGATTATTGTTGTTCAGTGGGTTAATCTGTCAGTGTAGTAAACAGCAGTAATCTGATGGCCTGCTGGACGAGACTGCCTGGGGAACACTGCACCTCCTAACAGATGGCAAAACACACACACACTCACACACACATATGAACATACAGGGCATGCGGACTCACACATACACACAGAAGAACACCAGCATGGAAAAATGCTCACGTTTGCAGTCAAGCACAAAATAAACATGAGTACAACTGCACAGATGGAATAAAAGCATTACTCACAAGAGAACACTAAAAAGCACACATATGCATAGTAAGAGTGTGCACACATACGATACACTTGTGCAGTGAATGCACATAAGCAATATGCAATAAAATACCAATATGGATTCAGCCGTGGCATAAGGTGTACGAGCAAACATTGCTGAGTCTCCCTGTTGTTGCTTTGCTTTTTTGAAGACACATGTAAAATGTAATTCCCACATATATAAAGTCGCATGTGGGAGTCAGTCAACTATAATGTCTTCTTTAAAGTCACCTGTGGTCATCCATTTCAAATGTGTATTTTGGACAAAATCACGCACACGACTCAAAAGAAGTCTTTAAAATACTCCATATATTTGGCAATAATCAATACAGTTGTCTGTCAGAGTAATGATTAACTATGAAACAAACACAATAAAAAATTCGGAGAATTTATTGTACAAAGAAAATAACATGACTGGCCACTATACCTCCTAAAAGAGAGGCTTTATATTTGGTATCAATAAAAGATAAGTCAATCCTTTCAAGAGTACATACATAATGCATTAATAAGAAAAATTCACAAGTTGGAGGTTAATATCATGCTTACACTAAAATCACTGAAAAACTATTTTACATGTGCACACACTAAAATAAAATGATAGTCTACACACAGGATTTGTCTAAGAGGATGTAAGACAACTGTGTCTGTTTTGTCGACTGTAACAAGCCAACACCCTGCTAGTTTTTCATTGCAGTTAGAAAAAAAACAGATGTTAAACAGCATAAAACAGCCATCAAATCAGTGTGAAACCTCTCAGTGTAGACTAATCCACATAAGAGCTTTCCCAAAGTAAGTCGGCTCTCATGCAGGGTTGCAGAGTATGAATCTCAATGTGTTTTTTTAACAGGACATTTTTACACATCTGTATAAAGGCTGGATTATACTAAACATCTGTCTGATGAGCAAATGTCAAGTCGAAATGCACTCCTGTTAAAAAGTAGTCACACATGTCATCGTGCATCATAAAAACACTTCAGGGAAATGTCAGCTGAGCTGAGGCTGAAAGTCACATTTAAATGAACTTCATAAGGTTAAGTAGGTTATTTAATTTTCTTAAAATTAGTAAGTTAGATTTCCTCAAGCAATTCATTCACTAAATTAAGCATACTTTATTCTTCCTGTTTCCTAAACCCAATTAGCATGTCATTAATTGTCTTAGTGTGTCTTTGCTCCTAAAAATATCCACCTGTGGCCCTCAGTGGTTAGATAGTTAAATTATGATTTTTAAGATCAACATGTTGCCCTGATGGGGTGTGATTTTTTTTCTCCAATGTCTTGTTGTTATTTTTGTCTTTTTGTTGTTATTTTTGTCTTTTTGTCTTGCTGCCTTTTTGTTGTTTGTCTAGTGTTAAAACTAGAACTGCAGCCTGCTCAGTTGTTTAAAAAATTATATTTCTATCGCTAAGTTAGGTGTTGCCTTTGAAGCAGCCATCCCCTAACTGTGTTGAATGCTTTCTTTTCTTTGCCTAAGGCTGGGTAAATTGGCACTCAATACCTTATGGTATCGACCAAAACAACCCAAGCAGTATTGAAACAATACCTGCATCAATTCTTTTTGTACCCAGATCTAGAAAAATGACTTTGATGTGTGGTTTTGCAAGCGTTCCTTGCCTTAATGCACTGTATGACTGGGCCACTACCACAGCTACAACCCATATAGTTAAGTTTTTAAGTTTAAGTTTATTTACTTTATCAATCCCCCTGAGGGGAAATTCAATGTTTTCACTCTTGCTTGTCAGTCTGTGGTGTGGTGAAGTCCGGCGCCTTGTATGAGACAGAGTTGGCAGTTCAGTGTGCTGAGATGCCACTAAAACGTTTGAAAGTATGGCTGTTAGGGCAGCACACATTAACTGAATTATCAAAAATGGCCAAGTGCAATATCCAAATCGTAGGAGCTGCATTTTTTTGAAAAAGGTCAAATGTGTCACAACCGGTCACAACATACCTTGATAAATGAAGCATTGTGGTGCTACAGAGATGCCTCGGTCTAAAGGGCCGTCCACACCAAGAACTATAACTATAAATATAACTATAAATATACAGTTTTAAAAATTGTTCTAAACTCAAGTGTTTGGCAGTGTCCACACTACAACTATAACGACAACGATAGTGGTGGACGATATCGTTTGGATCTCTTTCAGAGCGATTTGATGAACGATAGAAACACTGACAGCCAATCAAAATCCATCCGAAATGACAGGTCGAGACGTTCATCACATCACATATACCCACTAAGAAAGCTCCAGGATTTCCATACACCCACTTAAACATGTGCAAAGATCCGTAACAATATAGTTTTGTGATAGAACCTTAACTTCAGTGATTTTGTTTTGCAAATACCGGGTAAATAACTGCAATAAAATACATTTTGCAGGGGAATGCGTCTCCTCTTTTCCCCTCCATTCATAAAATTCAGGAGCCAGGATGAAGTTACTGGGGGGGGCAAATCTTTATTATGCAACATAGGTTCACACAGTGAGTTACAAAGAGTGCGCAGCCGTGCGTAATTGTCGCGCGTAATGACAGCTCGTCGCCGGTGAAACACAATAAACTGCATGTCTTCATTCATGTTTGTCTCATGACAGATGGAGCTTACAGACAGACAGACAAGTGGAGCAAGCGGCAAATTGGTTTTCTTTTTCTGTCTCGCAACATACAGCAATAACAGGTCATCAATATCCATGTTATCCATCACTATGCTCCCCTGCCGACCGCACCGAGCAGTGTGTGTTTGGCGTAACCTAGCAACACGACGATATCGTTCATTGGTGTGGATGCTGCCATTGTTATCGTTATAGTTAACGTTACAGTTATCTTTCTTGGTGTGGACGGCCCTTAAGAGTCATATTCCAGATATAAGAGAACACACCGGTGTGGTATGAACCCAGCAAAATTCACATCATCAACATTTTTATATATATTTTTTTTTCTGAAAAAATGAAATGCAAAAATGACCATCCCTACAAAAATTGATGGGTATAGAAAAAATAAAAGGTATCAAATGAAGTGTTGTCGTGGTATTGGCATCACTTTAAGGGCACTGGTGTTGGTACTGGTAAAAAAGAAAAAAATGATATCCAGCTCTATTGTTTTCCCATTTCAGTATCCACACAATGGTAAATTGAACAGAATTAGTAGGATTTTTCACAGCAGACATTTTGATTAGTCATAGCAGGAAAGACACGGGTGTTACCAATAACATTCATGATCACTTTGTTCTATTTAATGCACCACGCACAATACAAGGAGCCTGAAACCAAAATAGTTCAATGGAATTCAACCTTCATTAGTTTTATCATTTACATCTGTCAACATGTATTGCATGAAAAGGGCTCATTGATGCTTTGTAGTAACTTTCTACCACAGTAACTTCCTCAACACAGGTGGAACCATTTTTATAATGCATGAGGTTTCCATTAGTTCCACAAAATTACAGAATATTGTGACATTAGGTACACACACAGACAGGGAGTCTGTTAAATTCTTTTTGTGAGGTAAAAGAATTGAAGCAGGTAAACTTACAGGACTGTAGTGTAAGTTTGGCAATTTGAGGTTCAGTGTTGGCTGCAGTCGTATGTGACAGATATTAAAATCAAAACAACACAAACACACAGGTTTACAGATTTAAGTCAGATTTTCACAGAGAAATATTCACGTCCTGCCTTTCATTCTGCAGTTTTCAAGCAGCAGTGAGCCGAGCAGCTGGCTGACATTTTAAGTCTTTATTAGAAACCCTCAGGATGTTCATCCTGGATGGTGCATGCTGGGTAACAGGGTAATTTAAGGGAAAGGCACTAATCCCCCAGGAGCATATGAACAAGCAGGAACTACACACCAGTATGAGTACTTGGTGACATATTTAGGCTAATGGGTTTGTTTGAGCAAAGTAGCTTCACCCTCATAATGCTGAAGACCTTTCAAAGTACAAGTTTCCCAGCAGCCGGGTCTCTAGAAATATACTGAATCTGATATTTCCATAGACATAACACTTACCTTTATTCGTATTTAGTTACCTTCCTGATGCCATTTCTCACTAGTCCAAACACACACATCCACACACACAAATGTAGGACACTGGCATTTGTGAATATCCCATGATGCATGTTACAGATACTGACAGATTTATTCTCCTGTCCTGAGGCCTTCTGGCATTTATTTTTTCCTTTATCTGTCCCGACTGCTTTAAGTTTGTCCTCCTCCTCTCAGACACAGCAGCAGCCTCTCGTCTAAACGATGGCCGCCCAAATAGCATCAGTGTAAATTGCAGTTTAAATGGAGCTCTTGAGACAGACCTGTGCTCTAATGATGCCAGATCTAATCAGGAAGTGTCACATTCCCCCTCTCACACCAGGGGATTAAATCTAAGTTTGGATCTCAATCTAGATGTTTTGACTGGGTCTTAAGAAGAAACAAGTGGAGGAAAAATGAGATTGGCAGCCAAGAATGTTCTTAAAATCTTCTCATCAGGTGTTCATAATTATCTATAGGTTTGACTATCAATGTTTCCTTTGGCTTTCTAAGTTAGGCTTTGGATTGTGTTGGTATAAAGTAGTGTGTAGTAATTGTTGAATATGTCTTGTTACCATGCAGTGAGAAAAGGGATAAGAGTGTCAGCTGTTTAAAAAGTAATATTACAGGACCAAATTTATCAACCCTGCCTTTGTGTGTTATAGTATGGACGGTCGGACAGCTACCGCGTGGCCACCACGCAGGACAAGGATGAGAAGGAGTCGCCCAAGAAGAAGGGAGGCAAGGATCTGGATGACCTCAAGAAGGAAGTTCCCATAGTAAGTTCACTGCTTCCTCTGTCCTGTGACCTCATTGTAATTTGTCACATCATTTTGGATTTTTCTTCTCACCCACTTGGAATAACAGATTGGTGGCACACTAGCACCTGAAATATCTCATCTAAAATCAATTACAGAAAGACAGAGTAAACAAAAGCCTTGAAGTCCCGGCTGAGTAGTGAGGAGTTCACAGATAGTGTATCCTGGCCTCACTCCAGCATTCAGAAAGCTGCGATCCAACTGTAATCTAATCTCCCTGTTTGAAAAGGAGATAACAGAGACATGGTTTTCTGTAGCAGCTGGTGTACAGTAGTGGTACAGTGAAGTTTGAGCTAATATGCCAGAGCAATTTAATCCTGTTGTGGATTTTCTCCTGTACACTACAGGAAGACAAACCCTTAGGATATCCCTTGTTATAAAACTGTATGAGCCGGGTCAGATACACATCTTTATCAGTCTTAAATTAAAAATCTGAACAACGAACATTTGCAAAATTCCACGTGACTGCTGATGAGAAATATAGTATTTAAAAGGCTTTTTTAATGGAGTCCAGTGCAGTGCTCACTCAACATAAAATGCACCAGGACTACATTACATCACTTATTATTTTTATAGAACTTTATTATTTCAACCCAGTGTTAACCCTAGATTGACTGCTTTGGCCTGATGGACAGGCCACCACACCAAAGTCTGTTCCCAAATTTAATCAACAGTTAACAATTAACAAATTAACAATGTAACGTTAATTATAAGCTATGCTAATTTTTCAAATATTTACCATTTTTGGTGATCCAAATGAACCACTCTTCAAATTGGCATAAATTAGATCGACCATTAGCACTTATTTAAAGTGTTAAATGTAACTGTAGAAAGATAATTCATTGTTGAGTATCATTCTCAGGTCGTCTGATACAGGCTCTTTGGGTTGGGGATGCGGTCCAACTACCAACCCAAAATGTTGGTATCTAACAATCTGGGAATGAGACTCAATTATCAACTACCATCCTCCAGCATTACAAACAGAAAATATAATATGTCACTTCCAAAGCTGTTTCGCCTGTTACTCCTGTTATTTCCTTCTTCTAAAACAGTTCTGAAGAACACCAGGAGCAAAAGCCAGCAGTTTAGTAATTATTAAAACAAAATTCTGACCAATGTATTAACTGCATGCCAAGTTAATTGGAGCACATAAAGCCAAATTGCCTCCTAAAGGGCCACATATGCGCGTACATATGCCACATCTTTAACTACCTAGAAAAACACGTGATCAGGCACTGGGCTCTACTCTTGTGCCTATTCTGTGCCAGCTTTCCAGCGTGCAGAGGCAGGTTGCGTCTAAGGTTGCTATGTGACCATAACCAGCACTTGTATCATAGCCTACTTACAAGAAAACCTGAGTGCAGAGCTGTTCTTCTTTGAAGCCTGATTTATGGTCCTGCGTTGAATCAACGACGTTGCTACGTTGTAGGGTACAGGACTACGCAGAAGGCTCGCTGTAGCCCTCGGCGTAGCCTGACGTGCACCTCCCCAAAAATTTAACTACACGTCGAGGCGATGCAGACCCAGCGCAGACCAAGAGGGCTGTGATTGGTTTGCTTGGTAGCAACACATTTCCAGTTCCGTATTTCCAGATTGCGCCATCCCCGCCATCTTTAAACATCTTCTGTTGCGATGTAGATGTTGCATTATTAAGGCTCATTATATATAGGCCATTATGCTCAACGTTCAAAATGGATACAGATATGGACGGAGCCGTCTGTCCGTGCTCCGCGTTCATTTCTCTGTAACCGGAAAAGCCGAATGCTAAACAAAGAATCAACTAGAGACGACGATAACCACTCAGGAAAGGAACGCAGCCCCCACCACTCTGGCAGTGAATTGCACCGCGACGAAACGGAGTGACGGAGAAGTTCGAAGGGTTCACAACGGTGTCACGGCAATGACTTGGCGGTGTCGTTGAGTCAACGCAGGACCATAAATCAGGCTTAAGTGTGTGGCCCAAAATATTGTCTGTGGGACAGATGTAAAGCTCTGGGTAGACCTGCACTAAAATGATCAAATTCTCTTCTTTATCCACCACAGATTGTTATTTACGGAAGAAGGGAAAGAATTTAGGAGTTTAGATTTCAGACACTCAGTTGTCCTGCCTTTAATTCCGGACATGTGAACTAACCACAGACACTTTTAACAGAGTTTATAGACTCAAGGTGCCTCGCTGCAGAATGAATACTGAGGAAACACTAGAGTGGACATCTGGTGTTGTTTTTGGCATTTAAAAAAATTTGGGTGTTTTTTTTTGGCCTGGCTAGGGTTCCTGTTCTGTACAATTATAGGGGAAACATTGTCAACCACAGACCCACATGACAATATGTAGGGCTCTATCTGATTTAAATGTATTTCCTTCTTTCAGTTAAATTTTAAGGGTCCATTTAGCAAATTCTAAATAATTTTTACTTTATTTTTACTTTCTTCCCTACAATATGTAGTCTTTGACCCATTGCTTGATAGTATCATTAGATTGCATATACAGTGTATCTTGAATATCACCTTGAATTGATATGATAACTGACCGGTTGTTTGAATCCTTTCTAGACGGAACACAAAATGTCTGTTGAGGAGGTTTGCCGGAAATACAGCACTGATATTGTCCAGGTAAGTCATTCAGTTCAGATCAAAAATCAGTTCAACTTAATACTTAGTAATTAATAATTGTTTCTATGCTGACGATTCAATATTTATCAATTATTCACTTTACACTGACATCTCAGTCAGTACACCTCCTTTACTAATCTATTTAGATTTTATAGTGTTTAACTTCTTTTGACAATACTTTCTTTCTTTCCATCTTTTTTCTGCCCTCTTCCTCTATCATCATTCACCCTGTGTCCTTCCATTCCTGCTTCCTTTCTACACTCTCTGTAACTCCAACCTCTCCACTGCCCTCTTGCCTCTGCCCATCTGTCTCTTCTTTTATCCATCTTCTGTCTTTTCCTCTCCATTCCTTCTGCCCCTCATAGGGTTTGACCAATGCCAAGGCAGCAGAGTACCTGGCCAGGGATGGCCTTAATGCCCTGACTCCACCCCCCACCACCCCAGAGTGGGTCAAGTTCTGTCGCCAGCTGTTTGGTGGCTTCTCCATCCTGCTTTGGATTGGTGCCATCCTCTGCTTCCTGGCCTACGCCATCCAGGCGGCCACAGAGGACGAGCCCGCTGGGGATAACGTAAGTGGAGAGTTGTAGGGATGAATGATGGTATGATGAATCCTCAGTCCCACCAATGTTTGTACAGTACCTGTGAGAGGCCAGATATCAAAAACCACCAGAGGGGATAAGAACATAGAGCTGTGAGTTGCTGCCAGTGTGTGTGCTCCCTGTCCTCCAGCACATCACTCAAAAAAAGATTTGTTGAGTCACTACTCCTCAGGGATGTGGCTGTGTCAGTGATAAAGGTTGTGTCAGCTGTTTGTCTGAATCATGCCGGCCGACCCGTCTTTAGTGTGACAGACACCATCCTGTTAGCATCCACTTTGGGCCCACCACGGGGAGCGTGTGACTCCCGGGGTTGGTAATGGCAGGGTAAGAGAAGGGCATTCATGGGTCAGCACTGTTTCATGTCGGGTCAGAGCACAGAGTAGAGCTGAGGACTGAGGCTAAGCGGCGCTGACACACAGCATGAAAGGACAAAATACTACAGTGTACAATAACAACAGTGATGAGTCAGCAGGAGTTACCAAGACTGTATCACACACCCAGAACATGAATTCACACTGTGGTAACTGTTTACAGCTCTGTCAGAGGGTACAAGACATAGATGGGAGTGCTGTATGAGGGGACTGTGTAAAAGGCAGGTTGGACCTTCTAATGGTGATCCATTAAAGCATGAGTCAAAAGAGCATAGTCATAAAACCACAACCAGAGTACAGTGCAAACAGATGGACAGCCTACAGGTGGCTGACTTCAAATCAAACAACATGCTGCTGTCAGCTACAGGATGAAAACATCAAATGAAAGGCTTAAAAATGATTGTGTTATTTACAGAAGTCTCAGCTTCCTGAAATAGCTCCTTTACCTCTCACATTCCAGTGTGTGGTATCAGAATGTCTCACTGATTATCTTTTAACTTAGTCTCTGTCTATGTCTCTCCGCTGGTCGTCTCCTCCGTTTTGATACATTTTTAGATAAAGGTGAAGTCTATCAATTCATTTCTGCATTAAACACGAAAGTCTCATCTTTCTTTCTCCCTTCTCTTTGTAGTTGTATCTGGGTATCGTGCTGTCAGCTGTCGTCATCATCACCGGCTGCTTCTCCTACTTCCAGGAAGCCAAGAGCTCCAAGATCATGGAGTCCTTTAAGAACATGGTCCCTCAGGTGTGTATTCTGTGCCATAAAATCCATCTGCTCTGTTGCCACTACACACAATGGTTAAACCAGTTTTCTTATTTACTAATCTAGTCTACGTCTCTTCTACTCTAACCATTACAATCAATACAAAAAAAAATAGAAAAAACTGTAGGCAAGATTGAATATATGATTACATAAGCTGCTGAAATGAAATAAAAATGAAGTTGAAAAAGTATCACAAGTTGCAACATGTCAACTTTAAAGGATAACTTTGGTATTTTTCAACCTGGGCCCTATTCCCCATGTGTATCAATCAATTTCAGTTTCAGTCAATTGGTTCAGTATTGAGGGAGGCAGATGCAGCTGGGAGCCACGAAACGAGCTAAAATGGTACATTTGGGGGCAAATGCGTCCCATATAAGTTTGCGCATTAAAAGTGCTTTTTTTTTCGCCACTGACCAGTTTAGATTGCCAGTGCTATCTCTGTAAATAGCATACTAAGCGTTTCCCTTACCCCTCACGTCCTCTGGGCTGTGACGTCATCTTGCGAGAGCTTTGCTTGTTGCCGGAGGAAAACAGAGAAGTCATGCTGAGCACCGCTCAGAGTGGCGCTTGTTGTCCCAGAGTGTAGTTGAGAGTTTTACTGCATCGATTGAAAACAATGGTTCGTGTTTGTGCTTATCCGAATTGCAAGAACAGGATGTCGCGCAACACCCCGTACGGCTATCATAGGCTGCCTTTGTCGGACTGCGAGATGCTGAAGATGTGGCTAGTTGTGCTACAAATGGATGCTAACACTCCTGTCCAGACACTGCGCCTTGCAGACCGAGCATCGGGTCTGCAGTGCTCACTTCTCCCAAGATGACTACTGCCAGCCGAAGAAGAGATGACATTCAATCCTGAAACACCTCTTCCTCAAGAAAACGGCTGTCCCATGAGTAGGGAGAGCTACAGACACAGTGGAGGTAATGTTATATAAACAATGTTAGATTATTTTCCTTTTCAGCAGTAGAAATTCATAATTATACGATATAATCGATAGAGGAAGATGCAGTGATGCGCAAACTTGTATGGGACGTATTTGCCCCCGTATCTACCGTTTTAGCTCGTTTTGTGGCTGCCGGCTGCATCTGCCTCCCTCAATACTGAACCGAGTACGAGTTTTACCTATGAATCATACGCACACATACACATGGGGAAATAGGGCCCAGGTTGAAAAATATCAAAGTTATCCTTTAAGTTTCCAGGCAGGTTTTACCATAATTTTTTAGCACAAGCTTGCAAATCAAGAGCAAGACGGTGGAAGAAACACTAAGAGATGACACAAGCAATATTTGAGTTTGTTTGAAGACGTGTTGGAAGACCACCATGTCAGATTTCTTAGCGTTCATCATTTTGTCATAACGATGAGCAAATAAAACGGATATGTTTTAAGATTATAGGAAAGGGAAACATTGTGTTCAGATTCTCAGAGCCAGACATATTTTGATTTGTTAGGGTTTAGTGGTATGAAGCAGTGAGGATTGTAGATTTCAACCAGCTGAAACTTCTCCTGGTTAGTATTCCGTCAGTGTTCGTTGTGCAAGAAGTTTTTACCAGGAGCCAAATTATCTGCACAAGTCTCTTCCTCTCCAAAACAAATGGACCAAACTGGTAAAAACACTGAATAAAGCAGTGTCACGTTTAAAAAAAATCTGTTTTTCTGAGGCTCTTGTCGCAGAGGGACTGCTAACTATGGTGACCAATAAGAATGGTTCTATCTAGAGCCAGTGTGAGGTTTGTCCACTCTGGGAAACAATGGAAACATGGGGGTGTGACATGGTGATCACTGTAGACAAGGACCCGCTTCCTATGTGGATATTAATGGCTCATTCTAAGGTAAAGAAAATATCATCAGCAAAGAACATACTACTTTATTATATTAGATTTCTGCGAATATAGCCCATATAACCATATAACCCTAACCCTAGCTCAGAGACTTGAGAATGATACAAATGAGCCAGGTCATAATGGGTATATTACATTAGGTTTCTAAGTATTGCAGGTGTTTATTAGGTGGGAAAATCTATTTTTATGCCACAGTATCATGCTGTCACAGCTTTCACACTATTTCTTTTTTTCCCAATCTGTGAGGTACCTTTCAACTGCTTCAGTCTTCACAGTGATGTGCTGTTTCACCTGTTCTCTAAACTCTCTCTAAATAGCTTCTTTACAAATATCTTGTGTTATTTTTGGCATTACATATTTTCTCTGTCTGTCGCGCTTGCTCGTTCGCTCGCTCTCTCTCTCTGATCACAGCAAGCACTGGTGATCCGTGAGGGAGAGAAGATGCAGATCAATGCGGAGCAGGTGGTGGCAGGAGACCTGGTGGAGGTGAAAGGAGGAGACAGGATCCCCGCTGACCTCCGCATCATCTCCTCCCATGGCTGCAAGGTGGGTTGCAGGCACAGATGCTCTCCTGTAATTACACAAAGCCGAGGATTTAATAACACCCGCTGCAAAGCTGCCCTTAAGTTAGGTGTCTGTAGAAGATAAGTGTGAGAGTGAGTAGTGAGTGTCTGTACACCCATTTTGGAACCTACCTGTGTTAGGGGATTATTTATTAACTAAAATCTATTATCTATTAACTAAAACAAGCACAGCATCCTCACTGTGATAATGAGATGTAATTTAAGATTTGTTTTGTTTACCTGAAAGTCCTGATTTCCCTAAATGGTGCAGGTACTGAGGACAAACACAGATAACTTGGTAAACTTCATGATAAATTCACACAGATTTTAGGTGTTCCTCCAGGTCCATAGATGAGCCTCAAATCAGAGTTTCAGAGTGTTTTGTTGGGAGTGACATTTTTATGAAAACATCTGAAGAGCAACACAATCAACAGAGGCAGCAAACATGAATAAAGAATATTAAAACACATGAAACACACATACTGTCTCTCTATCTGGCTTTGTGCCTAGTCTTATCATGAATGCACTCAGCCACTTACCCACTCCCTTATCTTCCCCTTTGTTGCCCTCTCTCTCTGTCTCTCTCTTTCACACACACACACACACACACACACTTACCGAATATTTTCCTCCTGCTCTGTCCAGGTGGACAACTCATCCCTGACTGGTGAATCAGAGCCCCAGACCAGGTCACCTGACTGTACCCATGACAACCCACTGGAAACCCGCAACATTGCCTTCTTCTCTACCAACTGTGTCGAGGGTAACGTCACCATCACTGTCAGCTTTATCCAAAACCAACATCATCATTATCACCATCATATTCATTACATATACTGTACAAATCATACACTGTTAGGGTTAGCCACTCTCTACCTCATAAACATTTCTAATGTGTGTGTGTATGTGTGTGTGCATGTGTGTTCATTCATATGGCTGCATGTGCATGTTTGTATTGTTCCGCTTCAGTGCTCAGATCATCCTGGAAACAGATGCTACACATTAGCTTTCATTGCAGGCCACAACATCATTAGTCATTAGAGTGTGACCCTATTTGACCTCCTACCTACTCAATCACATCATATTACTGGGACACCCTGCAGCTCACACTCAGCACCTCACAGTGGGAGAAAAGACAAACCATAATGTATGGCGCCCTCATGTGGACTCATTGTCGCATTGCATTTAGTCGTGCACTATTCAAGCATCATCAGTCTGTCAACTGTCCACGCATTCATCTTTACTCTCAGTCTACACGTTTCTTCTTCTCTCTCTCCTTCTTTGTCTTTTATGGAACACATAAAGAAGTTACATTAAAAAAAAGCTCCCTCTCTTCTGTTTTTTAGGAACTGCACGTGGCATCGTTGTGTGTACTGGCGATCGTACAGTGATGGGCCGCATCGCCACTCTAACCTCAGGCCTGGAGACTGGCAAGGTACCATACTTGTTATTATTCATTATCTGATAATGGTCTCTTTTACAAGCTGTATAACGGAGTTTGCTGACAAAAGACACTTACTTTTTTGCACCTAGTATGTAATAGTTCAGTTGCTCAGTTATTTTATTAATTTCTTATGTAGGGACAACAGGTAATCTGTGAAGTCTGATGGGTTTAGTAAGTGTTCTGGATCAGCATCATTACATTTCATCATGAGTAAAAAGCAAAAATGTATTTGGGGGAATAACTTTAAGTGAGAACAGTCAGTCATCTTCTTCATTTTCTTCAGTCAATCCAAATATCTTTGTTTCTACTCTTCAGACACCCATCGCTAAGGAGATTGAGCACTTTATCCACATCATCACAGGCGTGGCCGTCTTCCTTGGCGTGACCTTCTTCATCCTGTCAATCATCCTGGGTTACAGCTGGCTGGAGGCTGTCATCTTCCTCATTGGTATCATTGTTGCCAATGTACCCGAGGGACTGCTGGCCACGGTCACTGTGAGTAGGCAGAGAAAAAAGAAACTGGTGTGTGTGTGTGTGTGTGTGTGTGTGTGTGTGTGTGAGAGGTGGTTGATTGGGGTAAAGGTTGTTTTTGTTATTGTTTTTGTGTTTTTTCATCTGTGAGAGGGAAAGGAATGTAAGGGTGCTTTCACGTCTGTTTGTCGGGATCCAGCGGAGAACATTTAGTTCTGGTCTGGTTCCTGGTCACACCGACTTTTTATAAACTTTCCAAGAGCAGTAAACATGTAAACAAGTAATACAGACTGAGAGGTAGCCTGCTGATTGGACAGTTTTGGCGATTGTCTCCTGCATCATTAACATGGACTTTTTTCCCTCGACTGACAGCTTAAAAAATTACATATAACATCATAATTTCTCAGTTGAATTTCAGCCTGCAAACACATTTATTCAGTCGAACATTGTTGAAACAGGGCAGGTGATGTTGTGAGAGTGAGAAGTTAGTGGAGTGGTAGCAAGTATCTGTTTTATCTGGTAACAAAATTGTTTGGTCCACACCAAGGTTTGACTGACAGCCTCCACACCAGGCTAAATGAAACCAGGCGAGATTATTTTAACCTAACCAAATCGATACATGTGAAAGCACCCTCAGCATTTTAACCATGTGTGTTGTCCATTGGATAGCTGTATGATTCCCTCTGTTCTAGCTGTTTTTCTCGTCTGTTTCTCTTCGCAGTCCTTGTGTGTTTTTTGTTTCCTACTGATTTCTCAGTGTTCTGCACAAACATTATTTTCATATATGTCATATATTTCATTTATTAGAGAAATTTAAAAAGCTACACAAAGTCAGGAAAAACAGTAACAGCTTTTAAAATGTTTATAAAATTGTTGTTGCCATGAAATGTCTTTTTTTAAGAATACTACTTTTCTGTCCAAACAATAGTGTACTGTATATTTTGTGAGTGAGAGAATTCCTTTGCACTCCTAGACTATATTACTAGATTCCCTAAGCAGTTGGGAGTTTCACCCATGTCTGATTATGTTCAGGCTGATGTTGTCTTGTCATGTCTGCTGATTGATTTGGTTCCCGCTTCTCATATCTCTGTGCCTGTGTTGTTGTTGTTTTTTCAGTGTGTTGTAATGTTGCTGTATGCCTGTGTGCATCTCTGTGTGTATCTTTGTATTGTGTGTGCTTTAGCATTCTCACTGTGTTAGTACCTGTTACTGTGGTGAAGGTGGTGTATTGTCTCTGTTTGTATATTACTCTTTCCATCTCTCTCTCTCTTCTGTCTCTCTCCCAAAGCAGTCCCATATGTGTTTGTGTTCTCTCTCTCCATCCTTCTCTTTGTATGTCTCTCTCTCTTTTCCAGGCCAGTCGTGGTGCTGTCTGCAATGACAACGGCTAGCTAATGTAATGATATTAGGCTAATGACTAGTCAGCTTCATAAACTGAATTCGGCCTCCTCTGCTTGGCCTTGGCTAGTTTTGTTTGGCCCATGGGTCTTGCCGTACTTGGCATGATGAAATAATGCACCGCTGCTCTGCTTCACCGCTTCACTTGTTCATGCTTCATTTTCTCTCTGCATCGCTGTTTTGGCTGTTTTTATTTTTGGAAACAGGTTTTGATTTTAGTGCATTTTGCCATATAGGAGCATTGTTATGAGCAGGATGAACGTCTCCAGGTGTCAGGTTGCTTTAGGTACAGTAGGCACTGATGTGGCTGCTCAATGGCAGAAGTCAGTTTAGCACCTGGAGATGATCATCTGTGCTGTTATTTCACCGCATAGATACTAATTATGTTTTTCTCTGTCTCTTGTGGTTTGTTTCTATTCTCTCCTTTTGTCTTATTCTGTTGTCAACAACTCCTTTTCTTCTGTCTTTCCTTCTCTCCTTGCTATCATGTCCTCTCTGCCACTCCTCTCTTTTTGTCTTGTCTCTTTGGCCTCTCCTCTCTCAGGTGTGTCTGACACTGACTGCTAAGCGCATGGCTCGTAAGAACTGCCTGGTAAAGAACTTGGAGGCTGTGGAAACTCTGGGCTCCACCTCCACCATCTGCTCTGACAAGACGGGCACTCTGACCCAGAACAGGATGACCGTGGCCCACATGTGGTTCGACAACCAGATTCACGAGGCCGACACCACCGAAGACCAATCTGGTGAGATTTTCCCCTCTTTCTCCTGCTTTCATGCGGCCGAATCAAATCTCCCCTCCAAATATCAAGAATATCATGACCTTAGTTTCTCTATGGCAGCGTTATTACTGTGCAGCAAGGGAGGACTCGCACAGAGGGAACAAAAGAGATTCAGTCTAGAGTCTGGGTTTTGAATGCTTCATTTACATATCAAGGCCATACAGACAGCGAAAACAATCCACAGTGTACAGCCCTGATGTGTAAAAAGCTTTTAAGTCCAGACTCTAGTCAGAATCCTTTGTTCTCTGAGTCCTCTCTTGCTGCACTATACTTTCTATGGCACCAGAGAAGAAGACAAACAAGTGACAGTTTTTAAGGCGCAGCTTAACCAAGTGAACCAAGTGTTAAGCTTGCCTGCATATTGAGAATTTCTGCAACATGTGTAGTATACGGCACAGTGCCTGGGAGTAGTTGACGTGGGACAAGGAGATGACTGCCCCAATTGGGCGAATGTAGTCTTGTAGTTCTGACAATAATAAAGCCTCTGGGGGCAATGGCCAGTATTTTTTGGAGTTTCAGTGTAGCTGGTAGATATCCCAGCCAAGATTTACACTTTAATGCGCCAATCATTGTTTATGGTTCAATCAGCAATGTGAGACAGGTACAGATAACATTTCAGCTAATTTCCAAAAACATACGAATACAGACAAATGAGTAAATCCAAAGCTAAGACAAAGCTAAATTGTCATCAGATGACAGAGAATGGGTTCCAAGGTTGTATTTTAGCCAGTGCTTTCTATCTCTTTTGCCCTCCACATGGACATAGACCACCAAAACAAGATTGGTCAATACTATTTGCACAACAAATACAAATCAGAACTCTTCCTTTTTGAAAATCTCATCCAGAGGTTAGGGTGAATGCAGAGGATCAGACACCTGTCAATAAATGTTCCTTTTTTCTGATCATTCTCCAGGCTCCTCCTTTGACAAAAGCTCTACAACATGGGTGTCTTTGGCCCGCATCGCTGCTCTGTGCAACCGTGCTGTGTTCAAGGCTGGCCAGGAATCTTTGCCCATTCTTAAGCGCGAGGTGGCCGGTGACGCCTCTGAGTCAGCCCTGCTGAAGTGTATTGAGCTTTCCTGTGGTGCCGTCAAAGCCATGAGGGACAAGAACAAGAAGGTGGCTGAAATCCCCTTTAACTCCACCAACAAGTACCAGGTTTGTCCCCTTTGCTTACTCATGCACCTAACAACTGATGCAGATGATCAACAAAGATTTGTAGGTAACATGCAGAAACACAACGAACTTCTTAAATGATTCTTCTGCTAACACTAACATCTGTTTCCATCAGCTCTCAATTCACGAAGTTGAGGATGAAAATGACAACCGCTACCTGTTGGTGATGAAGGGAGCTCCAGAGAGAATCCTCGACCGCTGCTCCACCATCATGGTGCAGGGCAAGGAACAGCCCATGGACGATGAGATGAAAGAGGCTTTCCAGAATGCCTATCTGGAACTGGGAGGACTGGGAGAGAGAGTACTGGGTAAGGATGATTGAAGATAGGATATATCAAAAGGTTGCGATTTGGAATAAGAACATAGCAAGACAGTTTGGATATATCCTGCAAATAACTGCACGGTGTGGTCCTGTTTGTACAGTTCAAGGAATTTCGTAAAATTCACATCATTTGTCCCTGATTCCTCCAGGTTTCTGCCACATGTTCATGCCAGAGGACAAGTATCCCAAAGGTTTTGCCTTCGACACTGATGATGTCAACTTCCAGACAGACAACCTTTGCTTCGTAGGTCTCATGTCCATGATTGACCCTCCCCGTGCTGCCGTGCCTGATGCCGTGGGCAAATGCCGCTCTGCTGGCATCAAGGTGGGCACCTTTTTAGTCTGCCATTTAAAGGCCTGCAAAACAGAACATAGCACCCACCTGGATGTGAAGGCTGTGGGTGACTGTCACGCACATCTTTAGCTGATTTCATACATTGTGGTGAATTCTTTTTGCACATGCACTCCCTCTACTTCCTTTCACATCCTATCCCTGCTGTTCTACATGCACCTGTTGGTGTTGTCTCCTCTTATTTGTTTCGATATTTTGTCTTTTCTCCTTCCCTTTCCTCACCTACCTTTTCATCTTCCTCCTCCGATATATAAGGTTATTATGGTGACTGGTGACCACCCAATCACAGCCAAGGCCATTGCTAAGGGTGTGGGCATCATCTCTGAGGGCAACGAGACAGTAGAAGACATTGCTGCACGCCTCAACATCCCTGTGAGCCAGGTCAACCCAAGGTTAGACAGAAACTGAAATTTTAAAGTTGGGATAGAAATGAGACTGTTACAACCATTGTATACAGTAGATTATATTTTGCAGAGCCTTTATATGACATTAGCTCTTATGATATACAAAAGTGTACATGAGTGTTTTGCTTTAACTGTGTTGTGCAGGGATGCCAAGGCCTGTGTGATCCACGGTACAGATCTGAAAGATCTTTCTCAGGAGCAGATGGATGACATTTTGAGGAACCACACAGAGATCGTTTTTGCCAGAACCTCCCCACAGCAGAAACTCATCATTGTAGAAGGCTGCCAGAGACAGGTACACTTAATTTCTTCACACATATTCAAATACATGCACACACAGGTACAAGTAAATATGCACCTGCAAACAAGTGGATGTAATAAGAAAAAGAATTGTAATGCAAACCGTGAATCCTCATTTTGTGTCAGGGTGCCATTGTGGCTGTGACAGGCGATGGTGTGAATGACTCTCCTGCCCTGAAGAAGGCTGACATCGGCGTTGCCATGGGAATCTCTGGCTCAGATGTGTCCAAACAGGCTGCTGACATGATCCTGCTGGATGACAACTTTGCCTCCATCGTCACTGGAGTAGAAGAAGGTGAGGGATAAACAAGAGATGGGTCAGTCTCAGAGAGAAGGAGAAAAAAGGGTTGCAGAGGGGACGAGATTGAAAGAATGGCAAGATGTAAGGAGGGTGTGAGGAAAGGGTCAGTTGAACTAAAATCTTATAAGCATACTGTTTAAGAAGAACAAGAGTAAATGGAACCTGAGCTCTGTAAGGGTACACACCCATACACGTCTCATACTCAGAAAATAACAAGAAAATAAGACAATCCAGGCCACAGACAGAGTCTCAGCAGAAACATACACTGCAACAGACCTCTAGTGGATCGTAGGTGATGACTGAGAGGGATTCCATTTGTATCAGTCTGTACATTGTTTTTTAAGAAAATCCTGCATTATGTATGTTTGATGTTTGAGAAGAGGAATACACTCAATACTGTTAGCAAGAAAAATATTGCATTTTCTTATTATCTATTGGTTCTAAAGTCTCTTTAGTCTCATTTTTACCAAAATAATAAAGGGTACAGTGGAAAAAATGGTGACAATAAATACGATTTAATGGCAAGAATAATAAGATAATAACATTGTTTCCTGTATTTAAAAGCTAGCAGTGTTGACTTAGGTGTGGGGTTGACTTTACATCAAGTCGTAATTCCATCATCTTTCTTATTTAAGGTTTTCCTTCATCATTTTTACATCACCTTCATTCTTACAGGCCGTCTGATCTTTGACAACCTGAAAAAGTCCATCGCATACACTCTGACGAGCAACATCCCAGAGATCACCCCCTTCCTGTTCTTCATCTTGGTCAACATCCCACTGCCTCTGGGCACCATCACTATCCTCTGCATCGACCTGGGAACTGACATGGTAAGGGACACAACAACCTACGAACATAACCCGTGAGACACTTGCATACTATAGCATACAGCTCCATTGTGTTTATGTCCAGTCAGCCAAACATAACTTGGCAGCGACGCAGTGAGACACTAACGTACTGTATCATACTGATCTAATGTGTTTATGTCCAGTCAGGCAATAAAAATGCAGAGACCAATGTGTTAACCCACTTTACCATCACAGGTGGCGTGATACACTCAGCTATTGTACATGCTTTATCTTTGAACACTCATGCATGGACAGTAAAGCTCAGCTGTACACTTGTGAACTGCACATGTCAGACAGGTACTCAGGTGGCAAAATACACAGAGAAATTCCTGGTAATTATCATCAGGGCAACACACAGGTGTTCAGCCGTAAGAATTTTGCTGCATAAATAACATTTCAATGAGTGAACAATTATTTATCAACATGTGCACAAAAGCAGTGATAAATGAGAAAAGGCCTTGGCGAAGCTCATCGCAGTGTCATCATATCAATGGGGGCAGAGAAGCTGTGAATAGTGGATAACCCCCGATGTAGTTTAGACGCTGATGGTGGTGGTGATGAATGAAGAGGATGCTGAGATCTAGATGGATGAGAAGAGGAGTGAGCTTCTGGTGAGCTCAGGCCTGGGTGCTTGAAATGATGAACTGGAAGTGAATGGGATGGAGGAGGGTCATGACGGATTCCACTGAAAAGACAGCTGACAGCAAGAGAGAGGAAACAGATTTAAAGTTTGACAGCAAAGATATGGCAGCAAAATCTGTTTGGTTGAACTAAAAGAGAATGGGGGGGTGAGTCAGTTAGGAATGTAACAGTCTTTCTGATTGAACTTAAGCTGGGCTTCATAACATGAATTGGAGGAATGAAATCTGGGAATATTTAGAATTTGAAAGAACAAGATTGTGAATACTATTTGTGGTGATTTTAATGAAACAGAACCAGTGATGCTGTACACTGGCTCTTTAAACACTGCATGAGTAAAGGAAATTGTGAAAGGTGGTGGGGTTTATTTCTGTGCTTGTCCACATAGCAAACTTCAACAAATACTCATTCACTATTATCCCTCAGACTGGATAGACATGAACTTTAACAGAATCCCCCATTAAACACATTTATTACCTGGCACCTCCATCATAAATGGGCATACCACTTGATATTATTGAGCATCACACTAAATTAAAGGTTGTGTCATGTACACCAAAAGGACACTAGGTGGCTGTATTGGACCAGTCCAGTTTTTCATGCTTGGAAAGTGTTGCATGTTGAAATAAACCAAAGTAAAATACACCCATAAATAACAATGCCTCTCACTGTCTCCTCCGTCAGGTACCAGCCATCTCTCTTGCCTATGAAGCAGCCGAGAGCGACATCATGAAGCGCCAGCCTAGAAATCCACTGAGGGACAAACTGGTAAACGAGAGACTCATCAGCATCGCCTATGGACAGATTGGTATGTCCTGTTTGTTCAGCTTACACTGTTGAAAGGTGATGTGTGTCTCAGCAATAAATCATCATGCTTTCATTTTTAGATAGAAGTGTAATTGTAATAGACATTTTAGACCATGGCAGAAAGTTCAGCCGCCTTTTTTGGCCCCAAATCTGTCCCAATGCACAAATGTGGTTTTGCATATGACACACTGCATCGTACCTTGACCATACCCAAAGATATTTCTGCAGTTTTTCTGAAGTGTATTATCACATTATAATGTTCTCTAAATATTATGGGTGTATGTGACTCTACACTGTCAGGTAAACCTGTTCAATGTGTCTGTGTCTGCAGGTATGATCCAAGCTCTTGGAGGATTCTTCGCCTATTTTGTCATCATGGCTGAAAATGGTTTCCTGCCATCTCAGCTTGTTGGTATCCGGCTCAACTGGGATGACCGCTCCACCAACGACCTGGAGGACAGCTACGGGCAGCAATGGGTATGAGTGGGCTGACACGATATCAGTCATCTCCTGCTTCGGTTATGTTCACATGTACGGAGGCGCTCTGTTTCAGTTTCCTGATGGAAAATGACTGTTCATTAATTTATACATTCCCCTCGCGTGTGTTGAGATATTATATCTTCTAATTGGTCAGAATCTTCATGGCTGTGAGTGAGGTTTATTAGTGCTGCTGTACGACTCTGCATGGTTGAAGAATGAAAGTCTCAGACAAAGCTTCCAAATACTTTCTTCACCATTGATTAAATGACAGTAATCTTTGAATAATTCCAAAAAAATGTGTTGAGCCTCTTCCTGTCTCTCATTACAGACCTATGAGCAGCGTAAGATTGTGGAGTTCACTTGCCACACAGCCTTCTTCGTCAGTATTGTGGTGGTGCAGTGGGCAGATGTCATCATCTGCAAGACCAGACGTAACTCTGTGTTCCAGCAGGGCATGAAGTGAGTCAAAAAAATCACTGTGAATGAGTTAAAAAAATTGTTGATTTAATCTCAAGAGAAAGAAGAATGAGGATTTTGGAGGTGACTCGGCATTGCTTTTGTTCTTGCAGTTTCCCACAGCTGCCACTAGATGTCACTAGAGAGCTATGTTTTACACTCACCTTTAATTTATAGCCCTGGTTTATGGCATATGTTTTTGTGTTCCCCTCTTTTCCTCCATCTTGTCTGGTTCTCTTACCCCATCTGTCCTCTCCCTCTGCTGCTCTGTTCTGCTGGCAGCAGTTATAGTCCATGCACACAAACTCAGAAACTGGTGCTGCTACAGCTGTCCTCAAATTCTGCCTGCAGGGAATCTACTTTGAAACCATTCTGTGATCCAAAAGTAAATTTAGATAGTAACTGGTACAGTCCTCTGTTTATAGAAGCACAGAGACGCCAGATGACCCTTAAAGTCTTCTCAGTGGCAGGGGATATTCATTCCTCCCCTCACGATCTTTTATTTAGCATTTCCTCACTATCTGCAGATCTGTTACTTTGCTTTCTTTGTCTACCGTCATCCCTCGTCTCTCTCCTACCTGTGCACTGTGATTAACTCTCTTCTGTCTGCACTCATTGTCTCACAGGAATAAGATTTTGATCTTTGGCCTGTTTGAGGAAACAGCTCTGGCTGCCTTCCTGTCCTATTGCCCCGGCATGGACCTGGCACTACGGATGTACCCACTCAAGTAAGCAACACATCATCACAGTTCTATATTCTAAAGTCCCTAAAGCTTGTGCATAGCATAGTACAGTGTTTTCCTCGTCTACTATCGTTCTCATATGACCCATCGAGGGTAGGGCACATGCAGCCTTACGCTCTACAGGCATATAAAGCACAAGGGCCACATGCTTCTGAAAACTGAACTTGAATTCAATGAATCATTCAGCCCTCTTACTTAGATCGTCATCACTGTCTCCCAGTTTTGACCTGGGCTCTGCTTTCATTCTCCATCATTCCCTCCCTTCTCTCTCAGGCCCAGTTGGTGGTTCTGTGCGTTCCCGTACAGTTTTCTCATCTTTGTTTATGATGAGATCCGAAAACTCATCCTTCGCCGAAACCCTGGAGGTAAGATCACATACACACTCACACATGCTTGTATACATGTATTGTTTCAGCTGCACGGTAGGTTCATTTAGAGGTGCACTGAAAAAACTAAAAATTAATTATTTTTTGAACAGTACACACTTTTGAAAGTTTCCCAAGATAGTGTTATTCACCTCATCAGGCTGCTACTAAAATGCAGAACACATATATATACATTTGTAGCAGATGATGATGACATAATGATAACATTATACAGATTTTAATTTCTCGCTAGTATGGATTTAATGGGTAAAAAAAAGAAGAAATTATCGATATTTGTCATGACAAAGGTCATAGATGAATCACTTATATTTTTAATACAACTACAGACGGTTTCAAGGACATTATTATCCAGGACCTTATCCTTGTAATTAATATTTTGTCTTAATGTCAGTCAAATTGAAAAGGTAACTCCTCTCTCTTTCTCTTTTTCTTGTTTCCCTCTTTTCCTCTCCTCTCCATCTCTACAGGCTGGGTGGAGAAAGAGACATACTATTAAATTATCAAAGCATCATTTACTTCTCACCCCGTTCTCCCCTGAACTCATCCCTTCTTCTCTATCTCCCTCTCTCTTACTCCCTCCTCCTTCCCCTCCATCCATCCCTTCTCCCCTGTCAACATACTCAAACTGTTCAAGAAAATGTTTACTCTTCCCCTTTCCTCCTCCTCCTCTCCATCCTCATCCCCTAAAGAAACAAAAAAATCAAGCGCCAAGACGACACAAGGACCAACGACAGAGGAGGAGAGGATGGGGGAGGAGGTGGGGTTGTAAATCTTCCCTGTCCTCTCTGTCCCTCTGTCCCTTTTTTTTCTATCCAAAGTCTATACAGCACTAGTCTGCCAGTAACACTGTTGTGCCGATGCTTCTTACTGCACTGTTAACTGCAGCCACTCTTCATATGTGTACTCAAACTACACAGCTGTGTAGAACTGAATAAAGAATACAGTTGCAAGAATAAAGACAAAATCCTGACTGTTCCACTGCGATTACTCTTGCCAAGCAGAATAACAACATGGCAGCTCCCGTCTAGGCTCCCAACTGGCGATCTGAGCGGGTCGGTGGCGTCTTTTTTTGTTTTTTCTGGCCAGAGATAAGCCACCCAGATCCAGCTCCTTAATCACTGCCATTTCCTGCCATTCGCCAACTTCTTACTCTCCTTTTTTTCTCTTTATATTTCTATGTGCTCACTGCCAATCTTCTACTGCCGTTCTCTCCCCTCCTGTTCCTCCTCCACCATCAATAAGGAATCAGTCTCACCTTAAAACTTCAGCACTCACTCACGCCCTCAACAGGGTGGAAAAATTGTCACTTCCTCTGACTCCTTCCCTCCCTCCTTCCCTCCTCCTCCTCCCCATGTGTTATTTTCTGCTTGTGTTGTTGTTGTTTTCTAATAGACGACTGGGTGTTTTTTAAAAAACAAAATTGTTCGTATAAATTTTATGTTTTCTTTTTTTTTTTAAATTCGGAGTGGGTCTGAGAGCTGCTTGTTTTCATTTGGACATGACAAAGCACACTGTCTCTCCCTCTCCCTCCTCTCTTCTTTCTCTCTCACACTCCTCCTTTACCCCCTCTCCCCCCCTCCTCACCCTTGCCTGTCTATCTGTCCCTGTTTGTCTGTCTGTTTGTGAACACCGTGCAAACCCTCCGTCCTTGTAAACTTCCACCCACTTTCACCACCTCTGACTCTCCCACCCTCCCGCCCGCCCCTGCCCGTGCCCCCCACCCTCACCCCGTTAAAAAAAAAATACAATCTTTCTGTGTCCTCGGAAAAAGAGATTTCTCTCCGATTTCATTATTTAAATAAATCAGTGGAAATATGGAATAAGGCACTGTACCTTAACTTGTGAAACAGCAGCAGAAAAAAGAAAAAAAGAAAATGAAATAAAATAGAAGGATCTCTCTTTTTCAGCTTGGTCTCCGGTTTGTTTTTGTGTGGAGTTTTGTCAGAAAATGGAAATAAATGCTGTGACCAACTCTTATTTGTGGCAGTAGCGTCAAGTCATCTCTTTTCTACCTTAAAGGTGGAGTCAGCAATTCTGGAGAAACATGCACAATGCACTGCGCAGCTCACATTAGCTTGTGCTAAATTTACTGTCCCTCTTTATACATCCATGGCCTTTCCCTGTCCTGTGCATGAATACAAATGCCCCATGTTGCTCATTGGCTGAATAGAGCCAGGGCTGTGTATGGAAACTTGTTGGGGTTTTTTTCAGTGCACATGGAACAGACCTTGAGGATATATTCACTGAATTTGACAAAAAGTGTGTTGGATTAAAATCGCTGACTGCACCTTTAAAGAGTTTCACGAGGTTGGAGGAAATGTTAAAACATTATATGTGAAAACATAAAGTTAGCAGACATAATTTAGTAGAAATTCTGTTATACTCTGTTTACTGGAAGAGGATGTATGAAGCGGGATAGAAGATCCATCTTGGTTCCAGATGCCACGTCTTTAATGGACAACAGGCTCGCTGATTTAATTGACGTTGCATCCATCAGCGCAACACTGAGGACCTCAACAGCACTTAACAGGTATCAGTTTCATATCGTCAGGAACATAAGCAGTCAGACCACACAAGGTCTGTTTAGTAGCCACACCACATCTCAGCAGATAGTTTGCCCAATATAGATGTTCAAATTTCCTTATTTCTCAGCACTTCAAATCTGAAATTTCAGTTTTTTTGGTCATTTGGTGGCAACAGAAACCAGTCAACACAACCCTTACATATTATCACCCTGTGGTTTATAACGTAAACTTGTTTATTTTACAAATCATCATTCATTGGAGTCATATTTGTGTCCACCTCAAGCAGCAACCTTCAGATCTGAAAAGTAAAAGCAACACAGACACAATCTGCAGTTCCCCTGATGACCACTAGAGGCTGGCTCAAAGAGCAAGTAAATCCCCATAGACACCCATGTTAAAATGTCCAACTTCACAGCAGAGGTAAACTTTTTTTACAGCCTGGTACAGAAAACAGTTTTGGTCTCTTTAGCTAGTGTGCTTGTTAATGTCGACTGTATGGGGGATGGATTTTTATGCAACCCACACGTTTACAATTTATTAAGGCTTGAAGTAAGTGAGTGACAGGCTGACAGGCTGCACCTCGCAGACAGCCAGATCAGATCCACCCCTCTCATCCAAAGTTAGTCACTTCTGGCTCCAAAAAAAAAACAAGATGGCGACAGCCAAAATGCCGAACTCGAGCCTTCACAACAGTTGATGACACCATGGCAGCTGCGTATATTTTCTTACACAGTTTATGTTCCACCTGAGGAATGTAGGCCCAAAATTTATGCCCCTTGCTTTTTTCACAAACTCCTGAGAGAAATATCTGTCTCTTCAGCTGCTAGACGCTCCATTAAATTCACCAGCAAGTCTCTAACTGCGTCTGTCTGCTGTGTTGTAATGAGCATGGAGTATACAGTCAGATTTCACATCTTTTTTTTTCTTCCGAAAACAAGGCAGTGAGCGTGAACCAAAAAAGTGAAGATGCAGCCAGACAGATAAATAATGAGTCAAAATTCACTATAAAGCCCTTATGGCCGAGAGGAGCAGCAGATTCAGATGATAATTCTCTGTAGTTTTGTAGTCATTACAAGTGACTCCATTTTCATAATCATTTGATTCAATTTTATCATAAAAATACTGATCATAGCCGCTTTAAGGACTTCTTCATGTTGACATAAAAGTTTGAGATGAGAAGGTAATTCTTGACTGAAATCTGAATATGACTTCTGCTAATTAAGATTGTCTGAGACGATCAAAGCTCCAGAGCAGCTACTTCGTGGACCTTTGTGGTTGATTTGTTTTGTCAGTTTCTGTTTCCAAGTTCAAGAATAAACTGTAAATCTAAAACTTTCAAGCCAACGTGGAGGAGAAGTGACAAAAATCAGAAATTCCATGACAGCTGGGTCCCTCCTGCTGAAAAACAACATGCAGTATGACCAAAAGCACCAGAAAAAGGCAGCATGGACGCAGTGGTGAAATTGTTTTATAAGATACTAAAAGTCAAGAATGAATATTTAATCCCAAAAATTAGCACTGTATGTCACTAAATCACTAGTTGGCTACCTAGACTATGTTCTCGTAGCTGAGACGTTCCAGAATTTTTTAGTCTGACATGTAAACCTTTCACCCTTTCATTATAGTGGTCTGTTCACCTCTTCATCATCAATAGTGTCTACACGCTCAACAATCAGTCCTGGCTCATGTGTTGGCTTTGCTCCGGTTTATAATTCAAAGTAACACTGTGTCCTTTGTTGGTATGAGAACTCTGCCTCTTACACATGAACAGCAAAGGCTTGTGTGATGTCTCCAGAGGAATCAAACCCTGCAGCCTTCAGGGGGGAAATATGTTATGATTTGAACAAACAGAAAAACCAGGACAATATTTGTCTTGAGATTGGAGTGACCATATCACAGGTAAAGACACACAGAGGACGTCTTCATGCAACATAGTCAATAACAACGTGTTCTCACTCCGACCTTGTCACATATTGATGTTTTGGTCATGGACTTTCCACGTCCACATCCGATGCACAAGCTACCTTGGGTGCGTTGGCTGTTGACGATCTGGGGCGCCGTGTTCTGCCTGTTACATGCATTGTCTTCTGTCAAGATACACTTTGCCATGGTTGGGTTTAGGCAACAAAAACGTGGTAAGATTTAGGAGACAAAAACGTGGTAAAGTTTAGCCAATAAAACACGTGGTTAGGTTTAGGTGACAAAACACTGGTAGGTTTAGGCGAGCAAAACGTGGTAAGGTTTAGGCGCCAAAACGTGGTAAGATTTAGGCGACAAAAATGTGGTAAGGTTTAGGCAACAAAAACATTTAGGCAACAAAAACGTGATAAGGTTTAGGAGACAAAAACACGTGGTAAAGTTTAGGCAACAAAAATGTGGTTAGGTTTAGGCAACAAAAGACGTGGTAAAGTTTAGCAGGGGTTAAAGTTCTCCGGCACAGCGCTGGATTTCCGGCGTGGCAAAGTTTCTGTCCGGCACAGGTATAAGTGCTCTGCAGTGTGAGCATTTCACTCACATTTGACCCTAAACACAACCTACTGTTTAACATAATCGGCATCAGACGTTTTTTCATTGATAACCGATCAAATAAATGTATTTTAAAACTCACTCCTTTGGCTCTGACACAGCCATTGAGACACAGAGCACAAATGGAGCTGGAGAGGCTCCGGTAAGCCAGTGGTAATTTTGAGGGTAAGGTAACAGAAACCAGACAGAAACGAAAGTTGCAATAAAAGTCATCTATGCTGAAGTTTTTAAGTCACCACCACAACATTATATGATCCATTTCAATGATGACATGCTTGCCCAGCGATGAAATTTCGACATAACCACCTGTTTAATTCACATCAAGCGCGATACAATTTTGCAAACAGCCTAAATGATTTAGCTTCTAAAAATGAATAACACCAAGGCAAAAAAGAGATGTAGGAACTATAAGTCAAAAAGTCTGGTAACCACTGAAAGTTTAATCTTTATTCATAAACTCATTTTGCCATAAAAGTTTTATCTGAAAAGTAACTACTAAAGCTATAATCTTTTTTGTTCATTTTGATAATAAACACATTCCTTTGCAACACATACATTTCTATTTCTTCATTTTGTGACCGCAACACCAAGCCCCCCGCTCTGGAAAAGATTTCAGATTTCAGAGACACAAATCTTCCGTGCTCCACATTTCAGGCACAAATTTTTTTCTTGCTTTAACCCCTGGTTTAGCCAACAATACGTGGTCAGGTTTGGGCAACAAAAACATGTGATTAGGTTTAAGCAACAAAAACATGTGGTTAGGTTTAAGAAAAAAGAACAGTGTTTGGCTTTAGAAATTTACAGGACATGAACACCGCTCTCTCTCCTTCTCCCGCCGTGTTTCCCATTGGGCACCATTAAACTATAACGGCAACCAACTGCGTATCATGCCGAAGAGGCCTTTTTTCGGTGATTTCTGACGACGGGGTCTACCTCAGCATGGTCCTTTTCATTATGTGGTCAGATACTTAGAATCTGAGCCTGTTAATGGCAAAAAAAGAACTTACAGTGGATGTGTGTTATATCTATTTGGCAGCTGCTGGCTGCAGCCCTCTCACTCAATACTGGACCAATTTCAACAATTGTTGTTCCCATTAGTCACTCAGGCACAAAAACATGGGCCCAAGTTGAAAAATACCAGTTACCCTTTGTAAGTGCTGTTACATAAATTCTGAGTTCATGATACAGTGAAAAATAATTCATAAGTGACGTCACAATTTCATGCAATAAATACCCAAATAAATAGATAATTAATCTGATGTCAGGTTAAAATTAATGTGTTAAAATCTGATGTGAAACAGGTAAAAGTTGATTGTAAGTTACTAAAAATGTTGTGCATTAGTTCATTGTTCATATTGTATGGTTTTGTCCAGAAACAGCATTCCTCACTTGCAGTTCCTCTGCGCTCAAGTTCATTGTGGAACTGTGGACAATGCAAAGTGTGCGCTGTCTCATAAGATTCTGCTATTTTATTCATTCAAGTTATGTTCACGTCTGAAGCTCAAGCAGATGGTTAAGAAACTTCCAAGAAACTTTTGAAGGAATTCCAAGGACTTTAAACCTCTTTTCAACAATGCGGCCAGCAAGTTTTCAGGGCGTAAGGCGTGATGGTGTGACAAAGGCGAGGATGCAGCAGAGAAGCAAGACATGCCCAAGCAATAAATGCGAATTTCAAGGAACCGAGCTGTGTCTGTGTTGTGAAGAGAGCTACACCTTTTAAGAAGATGAAATACACAGCATTCAATCACTAATACAGTAATAGCATGTAACACTGACCCTGTGTGGGAATGTTAGACCAAGCAGCAACCTCCGAGGCTGAAAAATGAAGCTAATGTGGAAGTGCCAAAAACTGCAGTTCATCTCATGACCACTTGAGGCTGGCTCCCAAACAGACACCAATGTTAAAATGGTAAACTTTACAGCAGTAATAAGGAAGTTTACAATACAGTTTACAGTAAACTTACAACAATACATTTTTTGTCTCTACAGCTTATTTCAACAGCCATGACAACTGCACAGGTTGTGAATTTATATATAACTTACCCATTTACATTTCAATAAGGCCCATAGTTACACATATTTAAGGGTGGGGCTGCTTGAGTGACAGGCTCGCTCGTCCAAATATGGTCACTTCTGGCTCCTCAAAAACAAGATGGTGATGGCTGAAATGCCAGCCTGGAGCCCTTAAAATGGCAGGCCACAAACCAGTGGGTGACATCAGAGTCCATTATTATATACAGTCTATGGGTTAGACCATTCGTGACAATTTTAAACATAGGTAAATTCAAACCATTTATTGCAGCGTCATAGGCAGCTTCTTTTCAGTACAAGTGACGGGTACATTTCCAGCACAAAAATGATCAGCATCACAAACTGAATCATTTTCAAATATACAGTTATGGGGTATTTTCTGTACTGCAAAAATATTTAATATGAATATGAATTATGAGCTCATATTACCGATTAATCTTGTGTGTCAAACATAGCCATTCCCACCCCCTCACTCACAGGCTGGCACTTCACACACATACTCATTTCTAGCTAGCGACCACAGTGTCTGCAGGTCCTTATAAAGTCTTAAAATGTCCTAAACTCAATTCACTAATAGGCCTTAAGTGTTATTATATAGTCTTAAATTGAAATGTGGGAGGTTCAGGACATTTTATCTAATTTCATTTATCCATCAAATACCACATTTCTGATGTTACAAATCGTTTAACTTTCCACTGAACCTAATACTGTCTTTTTATTTTATATTTGCACATACCATAAATGTAGATTCACCTCACTCACTCTAATAACCATATCGCTACATTACACATACTGCTTACCTTTAAACGTACCTGCAATGCTGAGTAAGAAAAATATGATTTGTTCAAATATAATAAAAAAATACTAGTGTCTGCTGCCTGTAGACACATGACTTCCTTGTAAGTTTATCTAACCAGATTATCCATTAGACTCTACTGGAATTCATTCCACTGCTCAGGTATTGTAGGACTAAGCCCCTGATCTCCACTGACCCTAAAGCCTCCTCTGGTTTTGTGAAGATCATCACATGGCGGACCTGCAGGATTCAAAAATATACAGCCAATGAAAAACCAGCTTTTAGGGTTTTTTTTTTAAATTGTCTAGAGTCTATTTTAATGATTTAGACAACTATTAGTTATTGATGAATTCAGTAATGCTTAATGTATTTTATCAGTAACTTTCAGCATAAGACAAATGGATCAACCTGTTTATTAATTGCAGTAATGCTCGTTTAGAAAAACCCAGGATCAGAAACAGCCCGTGACTCTTTGGCTTCCATAATTTACACTTCTACTTGTGAACGGATGAGTCTTTGTGTGTGTGTGTGTGTGTGTGTGTGTGTGTGTGTGTGTGTGTGTGTGTGTGTGTGTGTGAGCAGACACACACCCTGTCCATGTTTCATGAATACTATTACAAGGCTCACAGAGCAAATGAGTGCTCCTGCCCACTTGACACACACACACACACACACACACACCCTTGTAACCCAGGGATATAGGTCACCTCCTTTGTGAGTTCATTGTTTTTCTCTCCTCTGTTTCTTTCTATCTGGAGTTTGCTGCAGCCTTTTATGCTTTCTTCCTGTTGTTCATTAACTGCAGTTAACCACTTGTCTCCTGCACACAGACACAGTATTTGTTTAAAACTTGATTACCACAGAGTCAGGATATGTAGCTCTGCTCAGTGTGGCTCATACTTAACAAATATGTATTACTTTATGTACAGTTAAACAAAGATAAAAGAATATTTTTTAAACAAGCATCAGGGTACAAATGTGTCTTACCTGTAGCTGCAACAGTGCACTATTGTGTGTTGGAAATGTGCATATTTTGTAAAACAGGGTATAAGTGAAATACTTGCAATATAGGTACAAGTGAAGACGTACAGGAAACAAGGGGGTAACAAATCTATGTTTGGGGGGGGGGCTTAAATTAAATTACACTGTAAGTACTTTTTAAATCACCAAATACATATGAAGAATTTACAAGGTAGAAACAGAGCAAAAGCAGACTTAACCTATATGTCCTTGTTGTAAAAATGAGCCAAACTACATGTGGCCATTAAACTTAGCCAAATGGAAATAAAATAAACAAAACAAAACGTAATAAGAAACTTTTATATATCCCGTAACTATACTTTAATTACAGTTAGAATGTGGGTAAACACTTTCTTTTACAGCCCAGTATTTAATCATCATTATAGAAACAGAATCACCATATTGCTGAAAAGTAACTTCTGATTGTAAAGTCACAGCCTTCACCCAACACTAAGCCCATTTTTTTTCTTCCCAGCAACAATATTAAGAATGTATAAAGGCATTAAAATGATGCTAATGATATAAGTACTCCATATTTAACTTTGCAATTTCTCCAAATCATTGTTGTAAAAATATAACTTTTGTCATCTTCAGCGGTGCGATGGTAGCTGATGAGGTGAGTGAGCTTAACTGTATGAATGGGTGGGTTACAGAGGAGGGAGTGGGCACACTCTGCTGTATATACCAATGGCTTTTTGGCTGTTGGGTGTACTGAGAACAGCCAGAGGAAGAGGTGTGTATGCCCTCCAGTGCGCTACTGGTCTTCTTCTGTTGTACTTACATACATTACATGCAGTAAGTGTTTTACATACCTTGTATATGATAAATAATTACACAGTAATTTGCAGTAATCTAAACTCTTGTCTGTTTTATTGCTGATACTTTATCGGAAGATTCATAATGTAAGGCTTTAACCTGTAATGGAGTGTTATTTTTATATGGTAATGCTCCTTTTAATTTAGTAAATGATCTGAATGCTTCTTCCATCACTGATGTACGTGTATATGAAGTCAATCAGTTCAAAACTCACCTCATCTTTACAATTGTTTCTTCATCGCTTCTTGCATTTAGCAAATATATTGTGTCTTTGCTTTAATTCATATTATATTATGTTACACTGTGCTTGCTTTCCTTTGTGTTCTCTCTTCTCTCTGTATGTCAGTCATATCCTATAGGGCCATGTGGGCTGGGCACCCTCGGGTGTGTGACACTGGAATAAAAGTATTCAATTCATAAGGACACACACACACACACAGCTGGGAATCCACTAACAAACTTGTTAGAATAAAAAAGCGAGGAGATGCCTTATAGCGCTGCAGCTCCACTCATTATGATGCTCACACACACACACACACCTCCCTTTCTTATCCACCATAACAACCACACTAAACCACCTTTCCTCTGACACACACACACACACACACACACACACACACACACACACCTTCTCTCAATCTTCTACCCACTTACACTCTCAGCCCCCTCCTACTACCACCTCTTTCCTCCAAATCACACACACACACACACACACACACACACACACATCTTCTCTCAATCTCCTACCCGATTACACCCGCACGCTAAAACCCCTTTTTGCACTCCTCCTCAACACACACACATCCCCTACCTTCCCTAAAACCCTTTTTCGTTTCCTCTGACTCTGACACACACACACACACACACACAGGGTCTCTTTTTGTCAACCACTAGCCCCCCCTCCTTCCTCCCCCCTCCCTCCTCCCCTCCTCCCAGTAATCTGGCTGGCCCGTGGCCTCCTCTCTCTCGCTCCACTGTTCTGTGTGATAGAATATCGATCGGTTTGCCTCGACTCGGCGTGGAGCAGGAGGAGGGGGGCGGCTGTAGGGCTATAGGGAGTGTGTGTGTGTGTGTGTGTGTGTGTGTCTATGTGTGTGTGTGTGTGTGTGTGATGCAGGGGAGGGGGGGGGCAGTGGTCAGACATGCTCCAAGGTTGTTACCACAGCAACAGCGGGATGGGTCAGAGGGTTGCCATGGTGCCTAGGTCGCAGGGTCAGGGGGAGGGTCTTGGAGGGCTCTTGTCCTCTCCCTATGTGCGTGTGTGTGTGTGTGAGTGTGTTAATAGAAAGGGAGGGGGCAGGCGGGTGGAGGAGAGAGTGGTGTCCAGTCCAGCTATATTGGGTGTGTTAATAATGAATGGTGTTGTATGTGGCCGCTGTCTCTTTCTCTCTCCCTCCATCTGTGTCTCTCTCTTCCTCTGTGCCTGTGTCTCTCTGTGTGTGAGTGCGTGTGTGTCGCAATAATATATGAAGCAGTAAAACATCAAGTTCAATTTCTTTTTTTATTTAAAAATACTTTACAGACGTCATGGTCTTTTTTTTTTTAGATTTGACATCATATCTGTTTCAGATACACAAAAAAAATCATAAAGCATCACAGAAAATGTATGAGTAGAAAAGTGATAACGAGTTACAATCTATATGGTGAATATACTGCAGTGAAACATAAAACAAAAACTGACAATGTTTCTTGTGCATTTCATTTTTACATGTTTTTTTTTCTCTTCACCTCAGGCTTAGGTAGCCATTCATATTCATATTTTGTTTCTAATAGATTTACTAAATCTATATGAAGAATGATCCTTGCCCTTTTTTGCAAAGTTTTTGGGTAACCTGAAAGGGTGTACGCTTCAAAACAACACTGGAAAGCAGGATACACATATGAAACTGAGGGTGTGGAATTCTCTGTCAGAAGATTTTGAGCATCAAACACCTAATTTCCTGCATTCTTATGAGTTTCTATTTGCCAATTTGTGGCTTAAATGTCTTTAGTTCTGTCAAAATAAAAGTCCTCTGTTACTTTTATGTGTCAGTGAGGAAATATTCAGGGGGTCGTGTTCCCTGTGTCCCCCTGAAATCTTCACCTATGCCTGCATTGTTCAGAGTCTCAAAATGTAGCACAATTTTAGCACGGTTAAATTCTCTTTGCTAGAATTGAGTACTTCTGTTTTTTTTTTCCAAGTCACATCACATCTCGTCAGCAAACAGAAAAAAAAAAAAACACCGCTGTCCTCTTAGTACTTCATGGACAGCATCATACAGAACAGTGTCATGTTGTACTTCGACACATTTATTCTGAGTATGTTTCTCTAAATGAAGTGAATGAACATCATTACTATAACAGTAAAACTGGAGGAGAGTGTTGTATAGAAAATTCAATTTATTGCTTTAATTAAAAAGCCACAAAAAATGCTTAAGTGTCTGTCACAGACATGAATCATGATCATATATACATTTTTATAGTAAGATTGGGATAGACATGTAAATATAAAACTATCATATTGTGTACAAACATCACATCAAGTGCAAATTCCACATATCAAAACACATTTTGAGCTCCGTCACACAGTAGAAAAGCAACACATAAAAAGCATATAAATCCTCTTGTGTTTACAGTTAAGTTGGTTTTAATTGCTGGACGAGAGCTGAGATTGTTTGCAATTGGTCTTTCCTCTGTGCGGCTGAATCGGCACTCCTCTCCATCCTCCTCATGCGTACAGTGACCACGACAAAAGCAGCTACAAGACAAACGAAGAAGAAAAGGGTCTGGGTGGGTTCTGTGCAGAGTGTGTTTAGACGCTGTTAGATGAGGTATTATTTTAAACAATCAAGGGTTTAGATTTTTGGCAGGACGCAGGGGACACTCGCCCTCATTTTCATGTGACTCTGTCCACACACTGCATTTATGTTTCAGTGTGACACAAAAACAAACTCCTTATAATATAATAACAAGCTGAATTAAACCTCTTCCATTTTAACAATAACTTTTGATGTTTTTTTGGTTTTTTTTTTAAGTTAAATTTGCAGGACTGTTGTATTTGACTGGATTAGGCCATACAGGTGTTTATGACATTGTGTCCACCCTCATGTATTTGCCACTTTTCAACATGAGCTCAGTCCTGTTAAATGTAACACAGGAAGTTTCAGTGTTTAGAGAAGTGAAAAATATCGCCAGACTGTGGTTCAGAATACAAATTCACATTCAGCTTGACTTATCTGGTCAAAAGCACCTTAGTCCCAAGATTTCCTTTTTTTAGATTTTAAGCCAGTGGACCAAATAGGATCTTAAAGTCACAAGGCGTCCGTGCAAAGCCAATCTCTCGCCGCCGCAGACCCCCAGCCCCTGCCCCTCCAATATCCTGCATTACCACTGCAGGGTTATCAAACAGTCCCTGTGCAGCTTGGACGACTACATCTGTGTGACTGATTTCAGACACATCTCAGCGCTGCAGTTACTGTTTGCTCTGCACGGGTTTAAGGAAACTTTGTGGCAGGACATAAATACAAATCCATGTTTAAACAGCATGAAACAAAACCTCACCAAATATGGCAAGTAGTGCGACTCCCTTCACGACCTGAAAAAGCCCAAGCGGCACTGTATGAAGATCTGCAGGATGAGAAGGAGACAGGCCATTTATTTATTTTTACATAAACAATATAACAGCTGAATTATAGTTCGAGCAGATACATATTTCAAATGATGTCTATCCCACAATAAATACTCACTGTATTGGAGCCAGTATGTTAAAGGTTTTGACAAGTAGATACTGCCAAGAAGGGAAGAAGACAGATTAGATACACTAATTCACTCACATAATTAGGGATAAAACACAGGGTACATCCACTTTAACTCACTTTATTATAATGTGGAATAATTGATAATGGATAATTGATGAATGATTTCATTTTCGAGCACAAGTCAGAAACAATATCTGGTTCCAGGTTTTTAGATGTGAAGATTTGCTTTGTTTTCTGCAATATAATCTGAATATCTTTTTTTACACTGGGCTGGACAAAAAAAACAATTTAACTACTTAAGTGCAGGTATTTTCGCTGTTATGTGACATTATATTCAACAAATAATTGCATGAATCGACAACTGAATGTCATAGTAAGTGATAGTGAAACCATTTCTTTGTTGCCAGAAATGTTTGAGGAAGTGGTTCCTCTGACATTAAAAAACTTAATCAGCCCACTGCAGGACAGAAATTAAAACATTTTCTTTCCTGTTCATGAGGAATGACTGAATGTGTTTACTTGATTACAGCCAGAGCGAGGATGGCGATGAAGAGCAGCTTGAGGCCACGGTTGAACGTGTCCTCCTCGGCGTGTTTGGAGAAGTAGCTGCAGTTCAGCCATTTGGCCACACAGGGGCGCTCGAAGCCCTCCGGCCGCTGCGGCGTGAGCAGCAACCTGCGTGGAGAGAAGAATAAAACAGCTGCGATTACAGCAAAGCTTTCACTAGTGAGAGTTTTAAATGCAGTGTAACATATGTGGGCTTGTCAAGGTGGTTTTAACGATCTTGGCTTTTTTGTTTAATCCCCAGGAAGAAAGAAAATATACATTATGAGTGTCAGGCGGATGTGAGAAGTTGCAATAGGCCACATTCTGTTTGAGCGATAAAAACACTTTATAAGGAGCCTTAAACACACCACGAGACCCCAAAGAAATGTCACAGGAATATTATAGACTGTCGTGTTTACGTACCGTATGTAATCATGCTTCACATGTGGAGCTCCTTCCGAATTTAAAAAGATTTCCTTCAAATCTTCTTCTTCTATATAGATCTCATGTACCTGTTTGTCATTTACAGAGCCTGCCTTCTCCGTGTGCTCCCCCATATTAAAATCTGCTGTCATTCTGTCGTCTTGTACTTGGATTTGGAAGAACCCGCACCCTGCTTGCTGCTGTCGCTTTCATTTCCGTGTGGGCAATTGACGGGAAGTTTCAGGTCACATGCAACAATGGGAGGAGGGAATATTTCCCGCATAATACCTTTTAGTGGAGGCACAGACATGCTGTGGTATCACATGTGTGTTAACACTTGTCTGAGCAGGATCAGGTCACCTGTTTGCCTGGCCTGGCTGCAAGACTGTCTCTCGACCCTGTTTGGGTTAGTTCCATTTAGTTAATCATGACACTGATTTAACTTTTGGTTTCTCAAATGAAGCTCGTGTGTGGTCAGCCCTCATTTGCTGTGACAACCTAAGTCTTGGGAAGGCTACTTCTGATCAGTAATAGGTTACCCTGTTTACAATATAACAAGTAATGTAACAATTTTAATTACGTCATCTAAATGTAACTCACGTAATCACATTCGATTCATTTTAAAACACATGTCTTAGACTCTAAAAGATCCAAAGCAACAGAATGACTGTACATGTGAACCTTTTCACTGAGAAAATTTATTTGGATTTAGCCACACTCATAAACTTTTATTGAACACATTGTCCCTCAGTAACTGTAACTGATTACATTTCTTTTGTCATTTAATTACATGCGAGTAGTTACTCCCCAAAATATAGACAGTGCAGGCAGTGTGTTGCACGGGGGAGAGAACAGGCTCTTGTAACTCATCACAAATATCCGCATGTTCAAGGAAAAATGGGCTGTAAGCTGTTACAGAGGCAAATCATCAGCAGCAATCTATTCTACAATACGTGTTTATATAAACTATACAACCACAAGTTTACTGTTAATTGATTGAATAGGTTCTTATTTTATTTGGTATTTTGTGTCATATACAGATTTGCTCTGATGATTGCTGGGCAATATGTATGTTGATGTTGTCCAGTGTCAAGTCGTGGCTAGTTTAGATGCAAAATCTTGCACTAGGGCCATCATTATAACGTGTACTGGGGCAAATCCTAAGCCTTTTAATGCGCTCATCTGCCCATATATTGTACATTCCATGCCACTTCAGATGCACACTGAATTTGCTTCGATGAACTGCTCAGTGTCCTGCAGGATTTTCGAGATGCTGTAAACCCATTACACAACAGTCTGTAAAATGTTGCGTAATTATGTACTGTTCACATTTCCTCCATGGAGTTCTGACACATTAAGATTTAGTTTCAAATTTTAAGGAGGAAGTGAGTCTTTTTTTTTTTTCCAATTAATTTAAACATATATGGTTTCAAGGAAATGTATGATCATATTGAATTTTTGCTTTGGTTAATGGTGTTGTGGTAGAAGGAGGTTCAAATGATCACTAATAGGTGTTCAAACTGCAGGTGAGCAGCACCAATACAAATATATAAATCAGCATATAATGATATCGCCCCTTTAGGAAAACACTGTCTCATGTCACTCAGTCCTTGAGTTGTATCACTAAATATGTGTCAGAAATATGACATTCATTGTTCACTGTGTTAATGAACTCTGTTTATTCACAAAGCAGCTTGTCTAAATCGACATATTGTGCCTTCAAACCTTAGACAAGCGTAGACCAGTTGTCAAGAAGCTTATGTTAACTATGAGCCTATGTTACGGCAGACATTTTGACACGTCACAGCAGGGAAAGCATGTGTAAGAACAAGTTGTTTCAGTTGTTTGCATGCTGGCTCATTGTCATAACTTCCAGGGACACTTACCTGTATTTTCTCTTCTGCTACAAGTCAGACTGTGAGCTGTGATAAAGGCCTGTTCAGTGCCGGCGCCGTGTTGGTCCAGGGGTTAAAGCTCTGACCTTGAGAGCTGCAGCATCCCAGGTTTGGTCACAACCACGGGGATGTTTGTTGCATGTCGTTTCCTGTCATTTCCCACTGCTGGCCGTCGACTGAAGCCATGAAATGCCCCCCACTAAATCCTAAACGTTTGGAATGATGCTTAATTTGTTTAACATTGATGCATATGAAGTAAACTCTATAAACTGTCCTGCACTTTGTGATTCAGGTGTTTTGAGAATTCAGCAGGACGACTCCAGATGTGTTCTGCTGATATGAAAAGTACCCTTAAGTCACTTTTGCTTACTTTGCTCCTTAAACATGGCCAGTTGTTTTGGGGTTTTTTTACTCGCCAAGGTCTGTTCTCTCTTTTAATGATGGTTACAATGTCTGTCTTTCTTCTTCCTCTTCCTCTATGACCTTAATATAACTTTTATTAGATGGGAAAGAAATCGCTTTCCCAGATGCTGAAGCACTGTCTGCCATGAGCTGAGCCTCATCACCTGCTGCTGCTGCTGTTGTACACACACACACACACACACACACCCTTTTTCTGGTTGCAGTCTCAACTCCGTCGCCATGGAAACAGCTAAGATGCCGAGTGAAGGAGAGGTAAGGTGTGTGTGTGAGAGAGAGAGACTGTGAAGGTATAGAAAAATTTTCTGAAGGACACGTATGGATTAAAGGTGAGTGTGTTTTGTTGACCCACACACACACTCACAGGCCACAAATGATTTCACACCATATAGTTAATTAAACTGACTTCCTTTTTTCACACACAAACAAAAACAAAAATCTCTCACTTTCCTTCTTCATTTTCTCCAAATCATTTTGTCCTCCTCTTCCTCTCCTTCATCTCCCTCACCTGCTCACCCTGCCTCTCACCCTCCACCCTTCCAGAGCACATGTTCCCTCAGAACCACCTTACATTACAATGAGAGCCTATAGTTTTTCCTATCGCTGACCCCCAGAGGGAATCAAGCGCCCTAAACGCCTGGCTGTGTTAATGCCACGCTCTCTCCATTGAGCAGCACGGGACCCCTTCTCCTCCTCACCCTCTGTCTCCCTCACCTGCTTTCTCTATATATATATATCTCCCGGCCTCTCTCTCTTTCCCTCTCCCCCTTTTCTTCCTGCCTCTAAAAAGCCAGATGGGCCGGGGCTCCTTTTATTCTTGAGGCCCCGGTGCACGTGCCGAGGACACAGGGCCTCACAGCGTTTAATTCACAAGCTTTAAACGCCTCCTTCTTTTAACCCCCCGTGACCAACACCATCGCCCACCTCCCTCCCTCCCCTCCCCTCCTTCCTCCCTCCTCACTCACTCTCTTTTCTGCTTTCTGTCCTTGCTGGCCCCCTCTATTCTATTCTACTCTATTATCTCTTCTTCAGTTACACTCTTCCCTGCTCTGCTTTGTTCTGCTTGTGTCAAGTTTCGTGTGTTCTTGCCTTCTCTTCTTCTGCTCATTTCTCTATTCTGCCCTGTTCTCTCTATCTTATATTCTCTGCTACAGTCTGTTGCTCTCTGTACTTTTTAAAATACATATAAAACTGTTTTGTTCTCCTTTGTTATATACAGAAATTACAGTACAGTACATGCAGTGCATATTCTTCCTGTCTGACTCCAGGTTTTATTCCAGAAAATGAATTTTTATTTTCAAAATAAGTGAGTTTTTGCTCATTAAACTGACTGAGGAAGATTTTGTCGTACGATCAAAAACTCCACAGCAGCTACTAATGGACCTTTTATTTTTGTCAGATGTTTCCAAGGTCAAGAATTGAATTTGTTAATATATTTATCAGGGACAACCCAAATTAACTGCAATATGATGTCAATGTGTCAGCTCATTTTCAGTCTCAAATTTTAGTGTAGAAATCTATTATACACTTGAGAAATGTAGAATTTTGGTTGTTGGAGGAGATAAAGTTAAATTAATTGTGTCCTCCTCTGTTCTTAGGGGCCTTGTTTCTGCAAGTAGAGACAATCATGTTCAACCACTGTCCTTTTACATTGATCCACATGTCTAAAAACATTACAGGATGATGGTGCTCTGTTCAAAAATAGTTCCTGCATTTGTGTTTTTCAGGAGGAGAAGATGAAGGTGGAGGGAGGCAGAAGTCGGAGCTGAGTGCCGGTTGATCTGCAGCCTGCAGGCTTGTTTGACCTCCTCCTCTTCCTCTCTTACAAAGCCACTGAACCTGACAGAGAGATGCTACAGCTCCACCTCTCACACACACTGACCAGAGTCAAAGTGACTGATGTGCACAGCAGGCCTAATTGGCTGAGCTGGTGTGTAATAGGATTTCATTAGGTTAATTGGTCAGATGGTGGAGGAGGGAACAGCAGTACAGTAGCCTTTAGCTTCTGGAGGTGCAGATTGGTTTTGTTATTCTTTCCTGCACCTGAAATACCTTTGAATAGCTTGGAGTTTATTTACGTGCAGTGGCTCTGTCATGCATTTTGCAAAGAAGCTGCAAGATTATTATTATTATTATGTATTTATTTTTAAATCAGCTTCACAGCCAAAATAGTTTTGTCCTCTTATTCCAGTGCAGCTGGTCCCGAGGCCAGGTCATCCAAAGGAAACAGGGTTATTTAGTGCTGCCTGAGTCTAACTGTTATTGAATGTGCTCAGTATTTATTCGGGATTATTCGGGTTAACGTGGAAATAATGAGGTTGCCGATCTCGAGGCGGTGTTGGGGGGTCGCGGTGAAATCGATGAACACACTGAGTTAATTATGAGAAATCAATTAAAAGGAGGGAGGGGGTGCTTTGAGAGGAGCACCCTGCCGGCCACAGAGCAGAGGAGGGTGATGTCCTCTCTCTTTCTCCTTGCTCTCTCTTTCTAAAATAAGAGAAAACGATTTATGCCGCTTTCTTTTTTTTTTCCTTTACAAGCTCTCCTATCACTTTTATTTTATGGTACAGATTTTTCTTTATCTCTTTAAAACACACACACATGCGCTCACACTTTACAACAATTTACACCAAACAAAAGCTCATCCTGCAGACAGAGATCCAGCCGTGACATATGTTTGGTTTTCCTCCCAAAACTCCGACGCTGCAGGTAAATTAATGGAAATCCTATCGGTCAGGGATGTGGACACACACACACACACACACACACACACACACACACACACACACACACACACACACACACACACACTCCCCTCCAACGCACACAGGTCAATGGGATTTTCACCCTGATCTTGAGTCGGAGGGTAAACACACTCAGTCCAAAATCTGCTGTCCATCTGAACCCCGCACGGAGACGGACACGTGCGCTATGTGAGCCATCGATCCATCTGATACACATGATTCCCGATCAATCAATCAGCTGCCAGGCATATATGCATTTCTGCACACACACTTCTGTAGCCAGGTTGTTTCAAACTACAATTTCTCTTCACAGTCAGCTTCAAAATTAAATGCAACCTAAAAAAAATGTCAGAGTATCTAAATGATTGCGAAAATGTTCTTTATGTGTTTTTAATGACTGAATTTACTTCAGGTCTTTTGCTGTTCGACTGCAACAAAACCTTTCACCCACTCCAGCTATCAATGGATGAAAGTGAAAATAAAAACCTACCTAAATTATTCTAATAGACTTAAATTCAATAATAGCAGTCATGCCACCACATGCTGGCGTTTTTATTGTAATTTTGTTGATGTGGAATCAGCTAAATGAAGAAAGCATCAAGTGTCCTTTACTGTCTCATATTTGACTAATTAATGGATCACTGGAAATCAGAAACTGCACATTTAATGCACATTCATCTGCTCTCTCACGTATTTTTTTAAAAGATTAAAGAAAAATAACGTTGAGCTTATTTAAATCTCTAAAATAGTTTTTCCTTTTGTTTTAAATTCTTGATAATTTGCTGGAACTTATTTGAAATAAGTTATTATTTTTCGTTTTGGACATAGAAATGTCATCTATTTTTGTCAAAATTAAACAAAACACACAATCTGCATGTTTATGCCATGGATTTAAATATTTTGCTTATATGCAAATAAGCCACAGTCAGCGAAATAGTGTAATTTCTGATGTCGTTTATAATAATAAATGACCAATATCAATACTACGTACTATAATCAATCATTATGCACGTACTTGTGTTTATTTCAGTGAAGTTTTGATTTATGCATCGGATGTAAATGGCCTGTCGCCGATGCGCCAGAAAACGGAAAAAACATTTGATGATTTGTCATTGAAAAATATTTAAAATCAGACGGGAAAATGTTTCATAAAAAGCACCAAAGTAAACGTAAACGAAATTAAATGCATGAATAAATTATATGACTGAAACTTACAAAACATCACCGCATGAAAGACAATGAAGAAAGTTGTGTAATTCGCATTTTATGACATTTAGTTTGTCCTATTTTTCTTTTTCTGTTTGCATAAATCAAAATATATTTACGCAACATTCATTAGGCTTCACAGTGTATATTTTAATATCATTTTTAATAAAGTTAAAGACTAGACTGAGCTCTGGAGAAGTGTCTTCATCGAGCCTGAATATTGCCAAGGCTTTCTAAAGTCCATTTCTCACCGATCGATTTTCCATCCAAACACAAACAGTTTGACCTCCATTTGAATTGATGAATAATAACCACAATTTCATATCTGCAGGGCCACGTGTCCCCTGATACTTCTAACCATTTTCATAGCTTCCCGGCCCAAATTATAAACGTTTTACCGACCTCTGAAACTTATTATCTAAGTTAATATTTAAACTTGACCTTTAGGTTGATTCATAAAATTATGAATCTCAAGATAGCCACTTAACGCCCCATAAAATCATCTTTGGGGAAAAACAAAAGGAGCAGAACATGCAGCAAAGGTGAATTATTTATTAGCTTTTATAAGAACACAATGAAACACAAGCACTGAAACAGAAACACAACCTCATTAACTATCTGCAGGGATAATTGGAAATATAGGCCCATATTCTGCAGTAAACACGGTAAACATGAGACCTGTGTAACAAACATCATGATTATCTCTGAGGCCATTGTGTGATTATTTGGTGATGGCGGCTGCTTGGTTTTATTGCAGACTCTATTGCCTTTTTCATCAATTTGCGGGGAGCGTCTGTCACCGCGGCCCCGCGAGCCAGACCCCGCCGCCGTGACCCACGGGTCAAAGGTCAGCCGGCCACTCCGCCATCACGGCAACTCATCAGCCGGCTGCAGACAGCAGGCGGACCCGGCGCGTTTTTAATTATGGGTAAGTAAGTAGCCTGCAGGCCCAATAACAACAACAACAACAACTCCTGTTTTCCTCTAAACCTTCTTTGAACAGGTTTCAGGTGTGTTGCTGTAAACAAACAACACATTGTAGTCCAGCAATAACATAACACACAGTTTGTGTTAATGATATGTTTTACAACACTGTCGACATCGTTGCTAAGCGACACACAGAAGGAGACTGAGGAGGCTAACTGGTCACTGCCTCAATATTTAAATTAGCCTTGTTAGCTAGTTAGCCGAAGCTACGCCAGCTACAGCCGAAACAAGCTATCGATGCTAGGCTAGCCACATAGCCTAATGTTACCCTTGTAAATGATAAACTCATTCAACAGTTGACGCGATATTTCTCAACTAAATACTATCATTAGGCTGGAGTAAGTCAGCTTTAACGGGCTTTTAAAACTTGTTTTAGGTAGAGACGTATTGTACTTTACAGTTGTTAGCTTTACTGCTAAGCTAATTGAATAGCTAACTCCTGTAATTCGCTGCGCAGTTAGCAAGGATATCCAGGTCAACTAAGCCTGTACCTGAATGTGAACATAAGAGTGGGGCAGTCCACAGAGAAATCTATTTAATATGAATAAATTCTAAAGATTTAACTTCTAACACACTGAAGCTTAACAATGGAAGGAAATATTATTTAGCAACCTACAATTTGAGCTTGGCTTCAGAATTAACTATTTTACTGGTGCAGTATTTTCATGATGATACTTTTTTTCCCCCACATGAATCTGATAAGTTTACATTTATACAATTTTAGGTGAGGTAGGTTAAGATGCATGCCATCGTAAGTTCCTCACCTAAAATATATAAATGCATTTATTTCCTAAAGCAGAGCATTATCAACCAGCGAAAGAATTGTGTAATCATCAAAATACAGTGACAGTAAAGTTGTGTAGCTCAGCTCAAACTGTAGGCTGTTAAATAATATTTCCTCCATTGCTCCGTGGAGAATAAGGATCAGGACTGTCCAGTGACTGATAAGAAAGAAAAGCCCCTCCATATAGACCTTCTCCTACCCCCCGCGGTTCACTGTCATCCCTGTGTAACTCAGTAGTCTGAAATGAATTAATTCCAAATTAACTGATAACATCTATGAGTTTATTTTTTAATTTCTGCTTGGTATTTTACTGTGTCGAAAATGGTGCAATCCTCAAAAAAAAGAAACAATAACCCCGGCTGACAAATAATAAATCTTAAATCTTTTCAATCCGTGTAACAGACCCATTTTTTTTCTGACATCAAATGGCTTCCAGCTAACGTCTGATTTATGGACCTCAAAATGATTAACCACAATCGTGATACTCATTGCATATTGACTTTGTCGTTGCGTGTATTGACATCTGTGTAAACCTCACAATAGTCGACATTTGACCAGCGTTCCTCAATAAATAGTGGAAATGAAGCTTGGGAGGTCAGGGAAACAGTAACTCCCCTTGGATTGATTTCCAATAATCTGGTCATTGCCTGTCTGATCCGCAGGATGCAGGCTACAGGGAATTGTCAGCTCTTGTCCCGCTGGCTGTTGCCGTGGTGACCGGTGTGGAGATAATAGCAGTTAATGAGATATTAACCCCGAATAAGGAAGAAGACAGGAAGTGATGAGTGTTTGTGGGAAAGACTAAAGACAGGATTCGTCAATGGATGACCCCGGCCTGATCAATATTGTTCTGTTATTCAGCGTCGGTAACAAGCAGTCCCGACCTCGGCCCTCTGAGACTGAGGAGGTAAATCCAATTTCTCAGTCCAGACACACACTCACACGCACAGTCCACCACATACATTACATCATGTATTTACAGACGTTAAAGCTCACACACATCACTGATACACACATAGAAATATAGATGCACACGTGTAGAAATGGAAACATATACTACTCATAAACACACACACACATAAAAAGACACAGCCATGCTTAAAAGGCTGGCTCATTGTCCAGCTGGTTAGGATGCAAGCGGGTGATCATGCCCTGAAGGTCAAAGGTCAACTTCATCCCAGACACCTGACCTCATCCGCCAAAGATTGACCTCTCTGGGCCAGGAGTGTGTGTGCTTGTGGTTTTGTGTGAGAGGGGAGAGAGGGGGGGAGAAATTTGATGAAATATAGTGTCAATTGTTAAGTGGTGTGTGTGTGTGTGTGTGTGTGTGTGAATAACAATTACACGACTTTAGGATGTTGGTGATTTAAGGCAGGAAAACTGTTATTTTAGTGTATTCTGTTCTACATTTGTATACCAAATGTGGACTAATTGTAAAAATGAGAGACAGGAAACAGAGACAAAAAGTGGATGAAATGGGAAAAAAGTTAAGACAATATAAAAGATAAGCTGAAAGAAACTGGCGGAAAGAGAACAATGACAGATTGGTGGATAGTTTCAGTTGCAGCTTTTCTTCTTCCTCAATGATTGGCCTCCTCTCCCTTCTGAGAATCACTTTGCCACGAGTTCGCTTTCTTTTTCCTCTCCTTCTCACTCTGTCTGCTCCACTGTCCCTCCATCCCTTCATGTCTCCCCGGCTTTTCTGGCAAATTATCACCTGACCTTGACTCATGACCTCCTGTAACACCCAAAACACACACGTGCACACACGCAGAAATACTGAGCAGGCATGCAACACGCACAAGCATTAGCTCACGCACTCAGGCTTGCAGACTCCCGTGTGTACTGCAGCCATCGACACATTCACACACACACACACACACACACACACACACACACACACACACACACACATACTATTATAGCATTTGCAGCAAGTTCCATGACATGCATCAGATATTTGAGTTATGTTCATGGACATGCTGATAAAAGAGAGTTTTAAATTCTGTATTTTGGAGGCATTCCCTAAAGCAATTTTCAAATTTATTTTGGCTATTGAAAACTTATGTTTCTCCAAATACTGCTACAGTCAAATATGGTTCGGTACAGTTTAAATTCACACCATCATTTAAATACTGTGAATAAAGCATGAAAATTGTTTGCTTGAAGTACCAGTAAATAAATAAATGGACTTGCGTGATTTCTTTGATATTTGAGTCAAGACTTGTTGTAGCCCACAGCAAAATACCAAAAAAATTAGGGAAATAGGACTTTGGTTTTTTTTTTTATGTAAGTAATTGGAGTGTGATAGACTTTGTTTTAACCAAATGGAATTGCTTTGCTGTATGGGCAGATGGTCACAACATACGCAGAGTAAATTCATGGTGAGAATCCAGAAAATACAGTTGAATGTAATTTTTTAAGTTTAGTATTCAGGAGTAAACCAGGCCTGTAAATTCAGTTCAGAGCTGCAACGATTGATTGATTAATTTTCAACTGTGAAATTAACAGGCAACTAATTTGATAATGATTAATAGGTTTGAGTAATTTGAGAGACAAAAGTACAAAATTTGCTGATCCCAGCTTCTAAAAGTGAATATATTTTCTGGTTTCTTTATTCCTCTATGGCAGTAAACTGAATATCTTTGGGACCAAATATCTTCGGCTTGTGTTTAAAACAAGACATTTGAGGATGTCATCTTGGTTTTTGGGAAACAATGATTAACATTTTTTGCAATTTTCTGACATTTTGTTGACAAAACTAATAAATTGAGAAAATAAAGGATTAACTGACTTTGAAAGCAATCGTTAGATGCTGTCCTAATTGAGTTATGCTGACACATCTTTTAAACTTGTGTTTGGACAGATAACTTGTTGTGCTGTCGTCAGGACAGTTGCAGTAATAAGAAAACTGCTGTACTTTGAATAAAGTTAATTTTTAGAGTACATGTAAATATATCAGTGGGTATATTAACATCAAATTTATATCATCGATTTAATGATTAAAGCTGTTAAGCGTACATATTAAGCATATACTCTGCACTGTTCTGAAATGTGTGTGTGGAAGTGATCTGGTCACAGCTAGAGAGGCAATCAAACTTCATAAAGATTTGTCCCAATTACAACAATATTTTGAGTTGTCACTATCACTTTTGAGCTCACTTGTTTGTTTATTCTGTCTCCTCAATCGTAACCTGACAAAATCAAAATGCTTTCTGTGTCCTCCCTTAAATGAAAACCCTTAGCACTCAACCCCAAGTCACCAGTTGTGTTGTACAGGAACTAAAAGGAATTAAGTTCAAGGTTGTTACTCATTCGAACAATTTTCCCCGATCTGCTCCCTGTGTTCGCAGCAAATAACCACAATCAAAGGATGGCGCCAGCAAGCGGCCCCACTCCCTTGTCTCCCTCTGAGTCCTTGCACACCAATCTCGTCATCCCAGAGGTTCAAAGATGAAGGTGAGTGGGTGGGAGGAGGAGGAGGAAGGTAGAGGAGGGGATGCAGGATGAAAGCGGGGTGGAAATACGCCTGGCCGAGCACTTGTGTTCCCCTCCCTCCCCTTCACCCCTCCTCTCCTCCCCAAAAAAACATTCTTTTCCTTCTTCCAGCTCTCCTTCACCCCCTAATCCCTCGCTACTCCACTGCATATGTTTCCTAATCCGGAGTGTGTGGGAGGCCCATGAACCCCCTCCTCCTCCTCCTCCTCACCCCCCTCCACCCTTGCCTTTCTCTTGGTGGCTGTAATGCTGTAACCTGGCTTCATTCCTCTTTCTCTTAGCCTTAGACTCCATCTCTGTCTTTCTTTCCGCAGCTCTTATCGTTACACAGCAGTGTGAGCTAGCCTGCCCCCACCTAACGCCTTCCACTCTTCCCTTCCTCTCATTTCTGGAGCCTTTCTGCCTCTCTTTTCTGTCTTTTTGTTTTGTTTTTGTTCATTTCTCTTTACTTCTCTTATGGTTATGTAGTCTGTTTTCTCTTCTCCTCTGTTCTTTTCTCTTGAGAGTTACACTTTGACATGCTTAAACATGAAAAATGGCAGACCGTACTGATTCAATTGGGCCTGTTTTTTTACATTACGCTAAAACTAAAACCATAAGATCAAAAATTCATGACCAAAACAGTAATATGATTCATCTAACATGCTTACATTTGAACCTAAACAGCAGACACAAAACTTAAGAGTGAGAAGATTATGGATACACAAGTCCGTACAGAGCCATCCCTTAATGAATTAATTTTTTTTTTTTTTTTTTGTAGGATATCAAACTAGTGAGCCCTTCTTCTCTTCTCTCAACACTTGATTAGTTTCCACTGGTTTCTCTGCTGCTCATTCATCCTCTTTTTTTCCCTCTCGCTAGCTGTCTTATTTTCTCTCAGGTGATTTCGTTCTCTCTCCTCTCCCTCATTTCAGCTGCTCTCTAACACACATGCACACACACACACACACACACACACGCGCAGAGGCTTTTTGTCCTGCTTCTTCTCTTGCTTTACCCCATTACTGAATAGTATTCCTGGAGCCTTTTGTGGAGCCTTGTATAGGCACATGCCAAGTCAAGTTATTTCAGAGCGGTTTCAATGGAATTACCCCCCAAAATAATCTCCTTTTGCTCACCCCCCCCTCAAAAAAGTAGAAAAGGACAGAAGAATAGAGGAGAATAATGTAAAACGAACCAGCACCCTTGACACAGAATAAGCCTGTAGTTCCACACTAGAGGAACATGAGAATATCAAAAGATCAGAGAGGCTACATATTAAAGAAGCACCGAGGAATCTGGATATGAATTGTGGTTAAAAAGCAGGGATGTAGTGCAAAGTAAAGCCACCTAAACTCAGCTTACCCTGCTTACAATGTGGAGATAAATCACCTTTTCAGCTGACAGAAATTTTCAGGACTTAGATGTAATGTGCATAAAGCTGTTAGATAGAAAAAATCTTTAAAGAAACAACACGAGGTAACATTTTATGAGCTTTTGTTCATATTCGTATTTGTTCACTTAAAAGCTTAAACAAATATATTGTAGTATTGATTAATAACTTAGTATGCAGGAAACGAGTCATCGTCAACACTCTCAGCATAATAGAGATACACACAATGCCTGTAACAGTATATTTAAATTTCTGGTTCACCAATATTCAAAGACATAAGTGCTCTGGAGGTCAAGGGTCAACACAGCTGCGCCTACACAATACATGTAATAAATCTGATGGCGGCTGTTCATTTCAAATGATCTTTGAATGAACTGACTACTGAATAGGGATCAATGCATATTCTGTGCATTCATAATGAAGCTCCTGTCCTCAGATACATTTGAAGTGCGTCTTTATTTCAGGATAACAATTGTGTTTTTCTCCAGGATTACAAAAACTGACAGTTATATAATTATTTGTTGTAATTGTTTATCCCGGGATGTTAATAATTAAACATATAATACGATAGGTTGAATATATATATATATATATTGATATAGTAAATATAATTTACTAGTGCTACAGTGTGAGATGATGAGACAGCAAAGTCTGCAGCTGCCCAGACAGGAGTCGAACACTGTTGCCAGGGCAATGCCGTGATGTTTCTCCTGGGAGATGACTACAGCACCTTTCAACAGGCGAATGACCCAGAGGCAGAGGCGAACACAGCAGCAGTGGCTAACATGCGAAACCAAGCCGTTAAACGGTCCCAATAAACTCACACCGACACTGAAATGGCCCGATTGTGTCATTAAACCTTTTAGGTAGCATTAGCTGTATCATGCTAACAGTTAGCCCTGTCAAAGTTTTTATGTGTGGGGCAGGCAATGTAGGACAGGAGTCTTCAATGTTTTCCAGACAAAGGAACCCTTAGCTGAAAGAGAGACGGAGCAGACACCCCCTACTACACATATTGTATAAATATGAGTTGCACTTGAGGTAATTCTCAGAATAGTTTTTGGTCTTCTCTCGTTTGCGCATTGCGGTGGCCTCACTCACTGTGCTTTTGCTGGTGGTTTCTGAGGTGGACAGTGTGTCAGAGTCTCTTGCTCAGAAAGAAGTTATAAAACAATTCATTGTGTCTCATAAAAAAGTCCATACATTCGATTTGAGGTGCAGTACATTGATTTTAGTGTTGATTACAGAAGAATTTATGGGTAACAGTTTAACTATTATTACTGTGAATTAAATGGGTTTGTTTTTGTACATAGGCTGATTTATTTTTGCGAAAAATCAATCAATTTATTTGTGACATGAAATCATAAAATATTATTTCAGTAAAATGTAGCTGTCAGTTGTATTGACAGGTAATAAATACCTTTCAATGTTTAGGATAAGTCACGGTCAGTCAGTATTTTTGTGGCTTGAGGGAAGAAGTTCTATGTTGGATTCTTGTGTATGTGTGTTTTCAGACAGTTTTTTTTTTTTTTTTTTAAGTAAAAACTTAAATAAAAGCTTAAATCGTAAACAATAATTTTGTGGCCCTCTGCAGTAACTTTGAAGACCTTGCGGACCCTCTGTTGAAGACCCAGGATGTAAGATATAGTGGAGTAATGGCATCCTGACCAGAGAATGAAGTCACACTTCTCTATGTGTGTGTGTGTTGTAATCTGAGTTTATCTGTTCTTTTTTGTGGTAGATGGTCCGGCCAGGTGCACTTGTTATTGCATGTGAGTGAGCGTGAGTGTGTCCGACTGGTTAGCTCATAGCTGCTGCTCTGCACTGCGCTGGTTTGGCAGTTACCGCTCGTAACATTGTCGACATCCTAGCCAGAGTGTGACGCCCACTCTCCAGTCCCACCCTGATAGCACAGTTGCCATTGTTAGCACTATTCATGATGTTAGCTCTGATAACTGCAGACCTCCATGCTGAGACTTGTGAGCAGACAATTCTGGTTTAAACGCTGTATTTCCCGCACCGTCTTCTCTAAAATAGTGTTTATTTATTATTTAACCACTCACTAACATGCAAAGGCCTTTTTCATTTTCATTTAAACATCACAGTGTGTGATGAAGTACTATTAATCTGTGAGAACATTTACAGTATATGTTTACAACTGCATACTGTGTGGGTCTCCATATGAGTGTAAATATCTATTGCCACCATAAACGTATGCTTGCATGTGTGTATCAGCAGCCACCTTCAGCCATTTACATACGTGTTTCTTTGTGTGTGTGTGTGTGTGTGTGTGTGTGTGTATATATATATATATATATATATATCCATGTGTGTGAGTGTGTGTCAGTGCCAAGTGTCACATCGATAGGTTAATAGCTGCAGTGTCAGATTCAGTAACTCTCTGATTAGTTGACAGTTCACTAATCCACACACCATCCTGAGTTATTGGCCCGGCCCATTGATTTCCAGCCTGACAGCCAAGCCAGGAGGAACTCAGGGGTCGTAAGAGAGCCTGCCGCTATTGATTGGCCCCAGATCAACCCCACCACCACCTCCCCATAACACACACACACACACACACACACACACACACACACACACACACTCACACACTAAACCCAACTGCAGTCCTACGGCATTCGGCCTTGCCATACCTTCAGATAGTTTCTCTCTATATTTCTATGGCTCTCTTCTTGCTGCCTATCCACCTTCTGACTCTCTCCTAGTGTGCCAGTGGGTATATTTGTGTCATGCAGCAGTGTCATCTCTATCAGTCAATTCTTTTTTAGAGTGAAATATTTTTGACAGATTTTATGAGTTGTAGGAGGCATCTAACAAAACTGCCTCTCTCTCCCTCTCTACCTGTTCTGCCCCACTGCCAATACTTCCATATCCTTTCATCTCTATCAGTACATTAAAGTGATACTCCTCCCAAAAACCTTCAAAAATCTTCAGTATCAAAAAACTTCAGCTGGTGTTGACTTGAAAGGTGGCTGTAAAACATTTGTAGTTTTCATTTTTCACAGACAAAGCAGCTGTGGGCACTTTAAATTGTCGGTTTCAGAGGATTTAGATGGTGTCATGTTTTTACAGAGGAAAAAATCAAATCTTGTCATCATTGCAATTTAATGTAAGTAAGTGAAAACCATTTACAGCAACCTCTCGAGCCTACAGTACAGAGTTTAGTTTGTAATTCTCAAAAGATTTTGGGTGTGTTGAATCAGAGAAACACTTTGAGGGACACTGTTCTGTTAGAGCAAAATCTGACAAATGGTTTGGTGGTGCAAGAGTGCCCGGTAAGACAAATTTGTCTCAGGTGCGTTGCGTTCAAATATAATGATGAAGATGGTTAGGCATCTCCAGAGGCACATCATACAGATCAGCAAACCCAGAGCGACTCTAGAATCTAGCCTTGAAAGGGTGCTCACAGGCAAGTGCCTGATGGGTTGTACCAAAGAGGGCTGGTCAGGCTCTGTATGGGGCTGCCACCAAATGGACCCACCTTGCAAAAAGTTGGGTTTAAAAGTCTTGTGCGTAACCAGTCAGATGAAGGGGAAGTTTAGGACCTTGACAAATTGACCTCTGGTGATGAAATTTGGTCTCTGGCATACAACAGTGATCCCATTTACCTGCAGACAATACTGTGTCTTTTTCCCTTATTCTGAAAACGATAACATTTCTACTGAGCTGTATACATGGGTTCTGGCCTTGCAAACTGTTGGCTTGTTGGTTTGTGTACAACACACGGAGCTGATTGTAAACAGGCAAGAAGCTGTGTGTGACACACTGCAGCTGAGATGCATATACATGTCGAATGAATGCTCTGAAAACCTGAATAATACCGGCATTTTCAACGTCTGAATGGGAAAGCGTTTCGAATATTCAGATGGAATATGCTGTTTACATGACCTGTATCAAACGTGCATGTAAACATAGTCAGTGAAGGACTCAGGGCTAATGCATATGCTTGTGTGGTGTTGGGTAATGTAGTTCTGTTGGTTTCATTAGAGCGTGACCTCCAGCACCCACTGTCACAAAACAGTGGATGCCCCCTTCTTGTTTGAAGTGAAAACTTGGGGTCTGAGATTTGCACTCCCATCTGGTGTAGAGATGCCTCACAATCCTTCAGAAAGAACTGGACATGGTTAGGGAGAGGAACACCTTGTGGATTTATCTTAGGCTGCTACCACCTCGGATTAGCAGCAAAAAAAGGATGGATGATTGACAAAGTGACACTCATTCTGATTGCAACGCTGCAAGGTGTATTTATTTATTTATTTATTTTTTAACTTATCAACCCGCATGATCCAGATTGAAACTTACAAACTGCAGCTTATCATTGTTGACTGGTTAAGTCCTCTGATAAACTTGTTTTGACTTGGCACTTTGTCAACACAAATCACTCTCTAACCTGCATGGCCTATACTGTTGAAGTAATTTGTTTGCAGTTTAATATTTGGAACATATCCATACATTTGTTTAAGTTTAAGTTTATTTACTTTATTAATCCCCCTGAGGGGAAATTCAATGTTTGAATTGGCAATCAGTTGTCTGTCTGCAGTTGTCTTTGTCAGGATTTTATTATATTGTGTTTCTTCTCCGTCTTTTGTACAGTTCATTCAAGACCTGGTCTTGAATGAGCTACTCTACAGGCAGTTTAAGTGTATTTAATTCTGTTGATCCATAAGCATATCCAAACACCGTTGTTATCTTCCTCTCAGCATCCTCAACAACCCCTATGTAACTTCAGCGCAGTCTTTTTCTTTCCTCCCTCCACTCCCTCCGTTTCTCCTCGGCCTCTGTGTAAGCATTGGGGTGGGGTGGCGGCGGCAGTGGTGGTGGGGGGTTGTTAAACATTTTTCTTCCTTCTTAATTGTTTTGACTTGTGCCATTGGCATCCCGATTAGGCCCCATTGATTTCCCTCTGCTAAGTGCATTGATTTCTACATTTCTCATTGATCCCCGCTTCTAAATCTACCCACACACACACTGTGTGTCTGTCTCTTGCTTTCTCTCCATGAAAACCACGCAGGCCGAGCATGAACGTGTGTGTGTGTGTGTGTGTGTGTGTGTGTGTGTGTGTGTGTGTGTGTTTGAGCGAGTGAGTCGGTGAAAGACGGAGAGAGAGGGAAGCAGATAGCAAAAATGGAGAAAAAGACGCAGAGAAAAGAGATTTGAGACTTTAGTTGACAGTGTTTATGTACTACAAGAAAAGGGATTATAAGTCTGTGTGAATCAAATTCTCATCCCACAGACGAGATGTAGTGTGCGTGTGTCGGTGTGTGTGTGTGTGTGTGTGTGTGTGTGTGTGTGTGTGTGTGTGTGTGTGTGTGTGTGGGAGACAGAAAAAGTCTTAAGAATTCTTTGGTTATTTAAGTGAGCTTGTCAAGTGAAAACGTCTCTCCTTGCCTCACATACAACACACACAATAGCAATAACATTTTAGTAATACATCTAAGGGTCAGGCAACTACTTCCACCTCATTTTTAAGAATTGTGGGGCTGGCCCCTGAAAGTCGGAGATCTGAATCATTTGTCAGAGACCCCTTGGTCTACTGAGATTGCTTCAAGTCAAGCATTAGTTTTTTGTTTGTTTGTTTGTTTTTTTCAGTCAGTGTGCTGTGTATTTCTGGGACATTTTGGTCCCCAGATTTTGCTGCAGAGTTAGTAGTGTTTACTTTCACGTCATTCTTTGGTGCCTTGTAAGGCCCCCGATATGATGTTATCTTCTGCCTTCTGCTTGGAGGGGGTAAATATACAGCTCACAGCAACTTAAAATGGTCAGGTTTATTTATTATTATTTTTTTTTTTTTTACTTTTGTTTGATATTTAGTGTTAGCAAAAAATGTTCTTGTGCAGTTCCAATCTGTCGTTAGCGCAGTTAGCTTGTTCACTATATTATGTGAATGTCCAACACATTCTCACTCCGACCTCGTTATATATTGACATTTTGGTCATGGACTTTCAATGACTTGCAAGGTACCCTGGGTGAGTTGGTTGTTGACGTTCTGGGACACCGTGTCAAGTTCTCTTCTTTCAAGATACACAGGAAATTTTCACAGGAAATTTAACATTTACATACAGTCTCTTTCAAAATAAACACACTATGTCAGTACAACACTGGGCATTGACATTTTTATTCCTTAAACAACAAGCGCACATGGTTGGGTTTAGGCTACAAAAACATGTTGTTAGGTTTAGGAAAAAAAAGAACAGGGTTTGGCTTTGGAATCTAACGGGACATGAACACCGCTCTCTCCAGTGCAAGTCAGTGTTTGTTGGACCTTCTGCTCACCCCACTTGGACTTTCACCGCCGTAACTTTCGTCCCGTCCCACCGTGTTTCCCCCTGACGCCATCGGGCACCGTCAAACTGTAATGGCAACCAGCTGCATAGCATGCCGGTACTAAAGGACGCCCTTTTTCATTGATTTCTGAAGCCCCAAGTCACTGCCCAATCGTCGGATTTTGATGACTTCAGACTGAGACTGGGCGCAAATATCACTGTCACCCTGAGGGTCCCGCTGAACCCCGCTGAACCCCGTTGACTGACAAAATTCTGAGTTGGGTACAGCCCTAAAGAAAGTATAAACTTTTTATTTTTATTTTTTTTTAAAGATATTTTTTGGGCAATTTTGCCTTTAACGGACAGGACAGGTAAGCATGAAAGGGGGAGGGAGAGAGAGAGACAGAGAGAGAGAGAGAGAGAGAAAGACGACATGCAGCAAAGGGCCACAGGCTGGATTCGAACCCAGGCTGCTGCAGCAACAGCCTTGTACATGGGGCGCCTGCTCTATCCACTAATCCACTGATGCCCTGTTTTGATTTTTAAAATTTGTAAAGTTTGAATAAAATCTAATGGTGTGTGATATGCTGTTCCACACCAGAGTATTTGTGTTAGACAACATTCTAAACACCTCTCACTTCTTACATTTGTAATGTTTTTTTGCTGTTATGTCTTGCCATCAAACACACACACACACACACACACATATACACACGCTCTTTCCTCTTGATCGTATTCCATGGTGTCCAGGAGAGCCGGGTCTGATCCTCTCAGTGTTTAAGGCTCTCATCTCCCCCCACGACTGCAACGGACACACATATGAACACACACACACACACAGACACATGCACGCACACACACACTCTCCAGGCTGCATGGGCTGGAAAGCTCCATCCATGTCATTGGCATTACCTCGAGCCTTGATGCTGCATTTTTGCTAAGCTAAGCTGTTTGGGCCTCTCTGAGCACGAGAACCAGAGGCTGAGTGTGTGTGTGTGTGTGTGTGTGTTTGTTTGTCTACTTTTCGTGCATCCATGCATGTTACGGTGTGTTTGCATGTACGTGAATATCTTGCATGAGTGTGTCACTCTGGTGTTTCCGTGCTGTCTTGCATGTTACGGTGTGTTTGCATGTGTGTGCTGCTAAGCGTGTACATAAATTTGTGTCTGTGTGTATACATGAATCATTGTGTGTGTGTGTGTGTGTTTGTGTGGAATACAGGATTGTGCGTGGACCTGATAGCAAGAATGACAGCAAGAAGGCGATATTGCATTTGCCCCCCCTCCCCAACTTCTGTGCTGTCCTGCATTTTACATCTTAAATCCATTACAACCAATCCAGGATGAGACAGGATGCAGAACATGTGTGAAATACGAACACTGGGAAATTCACAGAAGGAAAAAAAAGATATCTTCAAAGTCAAAATAAAATTATGCGTGAAATAAAAGAGAATATACATGAAAAAAATCCTCAGCCTATGAAGATAAGAACACGGGAAGACATTCAGCGAGAGAAAATACGTATTCACAAACCAATTTCCACGCTAACTGTGATTTCCAGCGAGCTGGAGGCGAGCTCATGAGCTGTAAGCAAGAGCATTGATCTGCCTCAATGATCGCATCAAGGTGGCGTATCGACAGCATCGTGTTTTACTCTTTTCTGTGTTTGTCCTCCGCGGCCTTAAGAGGAATAATGGATATGTAGGAGAGGTATTGGCAGGGCCCGCACTGGTCTATTGACAATCTGTCAACATTGATTACTTAGTCAGGCTGCGTGAGGAAGGGGAGAGAGACATAGACCGAGAATGAGAGGGACAGAAACAGAGAGAGGGATGCTGAAAATAGACGTCAGATGCTAAAAATAATGTGTGTGTTTATTAGGGTCAGTGTCTCATAAATGATTCCCTTTGTGTGTGCAAAAGTGTGCATTTAAGCGTGTGTGTGTGTGTGTGTGTGTGTGTGTGTGTGTGTGTGTGTGTGTGTATTTGTATTTATAATAATCCATGTATCACCAAAGTAATAACTCTCCTCCTCAGTGTGTGTGTGTGTGTGTGAATATTTTTAGTGTTTATTAAATCCTGTGTTACAGCGAGGTAATGATTCTTCCCTTGCTCGCGCTATCTCTTAGTCCCTGTATGTGTGTGTGTGTGTGTGTTTGTGTGGTTACAGCGGTAGCGAAGCAGTAGGCGGTGATATAATTGTAAGCTGGTATTGATTGGCCCCCTCTTGTTATTGATGAGGGAGAATTTAATTCAACCAACTCGTTTGTCAACATGACACTGCCATTTAACAATGAACTCTCTCTCTCTCTATCACACACACACACACACACACACACACACACACACACACACAGAGCAGACAGATAGAGAGCAATAAGATCTAATTCTGCAATAGACTTCCTGTATTGAAAAGGTTGCATTCACTCAGTCAGATTCTGGTTTTCTCAAGATATATTTGTATTTTTTTTTTAGCAAAATAACTAAAGTCTGTGATTCAGAAGACCATTTGGTACTGTAGAACTAATATACTTTAAAAATATTTTACTTTATAAAAAAATATGTTCCAACAAACTTGAATCTTTTACCTTCGTGCTTGTGAAGGATGTAGCTGTCTCAGTTGGAGACAGAGTGGTGTGTAAGTGTGTGAATCAGTCACCTCATTATAAATCACAATGAGAGCCATTTTTATCATAACTATCAATTAAATACCAACATTTAACAGTTTTGTTTAAAGGCCTGATACAGAAACAACAGGTTAGGTGTAAAGGATAAGAGGCAGAATCTATTTTTGACTCCTTTTACACTGCCGTCTGCCGTGTGTTTTTTTTTGTGTGTGTGTAAATGATCAGAAGTCCACTATGGCCTATAAGCCCACGATGTCAGACAAAGCAACGGCAGCAGGTTGCAGAGTAGTTATAAAAGGATAGATATAACAGAAGGGAAAAAGAACATATTGCTATTGATGAGGCCCGCCGTGCGCCATATTTTTCACCTCTCCTTCAAATCCACGCACACCTCCCTCCCCTCCCGCGATGGACGCACAAAACACACTATATTCTACAAGAAATAATTGCTTTTGTCTGGAAGGAGTTTGGATCGGGGCTCCTCTGCGCTCGCCCTTATGTGGAAAGGGGGGCTCTTGAGGGACAACCGGTCGCTTCTTTATATGGCTTCTCCCTGCCCTCCTCCTCCTGCTCCTTTTCTTTTTCCTCCCGCTCTCGCTTGTTGGACACACGGATGTCATCTGTCAATGGGGAGTGGGCTTTTTTTAATGGGGCGTGGGGGGTGGGGGTTCTCCTTTGTGATGTGACGTGTGTCTATGCATACATGACATCAAAAGCTGCAGCGGGTGACGGAAATACTCTAAATTGTAGGACACAGGCTTAAGAAGAAGGACAAGTGCTGTAGTAGTAGCAGCAGTAGTAGTCACAGTATTACTACTAGTAGAAATAGAGAAAATAGCAGCCTTGTAGTACCAGCAGTACTATTATTAATACTAGAAGCAGTAGTTATGGACAAAGAAGTTGTAAAAGTGGTAGTATTACCAAAGTAGAAGTACTAGTTGGCGTCAGGGCCAAATCAGCAGTGATAGTCACAGTATTAATAGCGGTAACAGATGATGTAGCAGCAGTTGTAGCACTATTAGTACTATTATTAATACTAGAAGATGTATTTATTGAAATAGATGTTATCAAAGGTGGTTGTAGTATTACGAAAGGGGTAACACTACTTGGTGTACAGTTCACATCAGCAGTAGTAGTCGTAGTATTAGTACTAGCAGTAGTAATACATGGTATAGCAGCATTATTAGCACTAAGAGGTACTAATAGAGTAGTAATAGTTGTAGTGGAGGCCACATCAGTGGAAGTCACAGTATTAGCACCAGTAAGAATACAGGAAATTACATTGGCAAGGTTAATACCAGATGCAGTATAGAAATAGAAGTGTTACAAGTGGTTGTGGCACTACTAAAGGAGAAAGCCATAAGCCAATAAGCCATATTTAAAAAAGTGGTTGTAGTTGTAGTAGAGGCCACAGCAGCAGCAAGACTCAGTGTACCAATACTAGTAGTAGTAGTGTCAGTATTAGTTGTACAAACCTATAGAAGTGGTTGTAGTGTCACTAGTAGAGGAGGATTAGTGGTTGTACCAACTGTACAAGCCCCAGTATAGTAGCAGTTTAAATCTTGCAAACTATAATATTTAGTGCAGTATAAGTAGTCCAAATAGCAGTAATAGTAGCAGCATTAGTGATGACAGAAGTATTTTATCAGTGGCAGGACTGTAAGACACCATCAGATGCAGTAGTACAGGCAGCAGTGGAAGTATCAGTAGCCACAGTATGAATACTGCAGCAGTGAAGTCAGAGCTCAGGACGCTCCTGATGATGTGTTATCCGGGTAGCAGATAGTTTATATTTGACGTTTCCTTTCTCTCCCTTCATAGACATTAGCATTGGCAAAGAGCCCGAGGCCTTTCCATATATGAGGGCCATAATTGATCGATAACTTATTAACAAGTCAGTCCCACCTCGGAGTGTATGCAGAGAGAGAGAGAGAGAGAGAGAGAGAGAGAGAGAGAGACGTGAGCGCGGCTTTGTCGATTTTCTTTTATTGACTGATATTTAGCGTATAGATTTTTCTATTTAAAAAAATCCATGTCGGCGATAATCTTGAGTGTAAATGCACAGCAGCGAGGACTGGGGCGGTGCGTCTGACAGCCGGGTGGAGTATAGACTGTGGAGAGAGGAGAGGAGAGAGTTGACTGCCGGGAGGCACCTTACCTCGGACACACACACACACACACACACACACACACACACACACACATACACCACGGCAGCTCCAACATTCTCACCGAGCCTTAATAGGAAAAACATTCAATTTAGATTCAGCTCAACTGACATTTTACGCACATTTTACGCACGCACGCACGTAGCCTTCCCGAGCCCGAAATAATTACTAATTTAACAGCCGTGGCTCTGCAGGCTTTGATTATTCACCTCTGTGCAGGAAAAAAATACATTAGATGAGTGGTGCAGGTGACCTTGCGTCGGCCAGACCCACGTAAATCTATATGAGAGAGCGAGAGAGATCCACCTGCTGAAATATACATCAAAGGTTCCCCCCCTTTTGAATTCATGCCCGCACATTGTGAAGAGGCGATCGATTTTTTAGAGGCCGGCGATGATGTGATTATTGGCTTCATTATAATGAAGTAATCAGGGGATCAATTGGCCGGATCTGTGCTCGTCTTGTACGGGATTGTAGTGATCAGAGAGGGGCGAGAGAGTGATGTGTGTGCTTATTTAAAACAAAAAAGTAATTCAACATAAAATAGATCCTCTAATCAAATACATTTCCCATATAGTCTTTTAAATTAGTGTTTATAACATTAACATCAGTGCCAGTGTGTAACTTTGATATCAATAAGAAACATCAGTAAATGTTAAAAATCTGCGCAAAACATGAATGGACAGAGAAAGTGGGGTCATGTGTATGTTTGTGTATATGTGCATATGTGTGAGTGTGATGGGGTGGAGGGGTTAGGGGGAGAAAGGGGGGGGGGTAGTGGTAGAGAGGGGAGGGAAGGAAAGCGGGGTAAAAAAAAAAAAGAAAAAAAAAGAGGGGGGCTGGGTATCTCTGTCTGTCTCCCGGACGGAGCGCATCGCCGTGCCAGAGTGCGTTCAGGCTGCGCGGTGAAGGACCGAAACCACCGGGGTTCCCAAAATAAACTGAGGGGACGCAGATTCGCGCGCACACACACGTAGGATACACACACGGAGAGAAAGGCTGAGGAGAGAGAGAGAGGACGAGAGATACACACCGGCGGATGGCGGAGCAGAGCCAAAGAAAAGACACTACAGCGTAAAATAGAAAAGGGGGGCATCGCTTTCCCCTCCTCTTTTTCTCGCTTCAGTGGAGGAGGAAAGCAGAAGACAGGTGTATTTATTGATATGGATTTATTCATTTATTTATCTATTGATTTTGCTTTAATTAGTGACCCGCGGTAGAGAAAGAGGGAGAAACAGCGAGGGGAGGAGAGGGAGGAGCGAAAGTCAGACAGGAGGTGCCTGCGTAGCCTTACTTTATTATTTGATTATTCCCATCTTTTAACCAAATAATGCTTTTGCGTTTTATTATCGTGTCGCTTTGTATGCGTGTGTTCTTCAGCAGACCAGCCAGCTACTAACCAAATCTTTACGAGAACCAAAAAAGAAGCAACTCCAGTTTTACACGGACAGTTTTATCCCATTTCTCCGTGCCGAGGAGGATCCGCCGCTTGGACAGTGTTTGTTTGAGACTTTTCATGACAGCGCAGGTGGAGACGTCTGTCTTTTCACAAGCTAAACCAAAGCAAAGCCCGCCGAGGAGGAAAGACAGAGACGGAGAGCCACTGCGATCTTTACGCACAGCTGTTTGGACACAATAAATGGAGTCTAATTGTGTCTGCGTTACATCCAATGGAGAGCAGCTGAGAGAGGAGCACCGGCTGCACTAGATTCACATGGGTGCGATGATCACACATATCCTTTACTGTCCAGTCACCTGCAGCCTGTGTTAGGTAGCCTGTATGAAGAACCGCCGGTAGCTTTACATTTTCTCCCAAAGCTTTCACTGCGCGCCCTGCACATCGCTGCGTGTACGTGTGTGTATGTGTGTGTGTGCCGAACTACTTGACTCCGAGAAGACACAAGTAACAGGGCTGTAATATTTATCTGTATCCCACAGCCACGTAAATCTATAACAGAGAAATGTGAATCAGCTGAGACAGACTCGATCCACGGAACAAGAAGAAGCCAAAAACTGAGTATCTTTTTTTCCCCCACGAAGCATCTTTACAACCGGCTGTCCACAAACCTGGAAAGCATACGAAGACAGGCCAAAGAACGACGGAAGCACGACGGATAAGAAAAGAAGAAAAGTGAGACTAAAATAAAAAACAACGACCCCCAGGTCGACAGAGGACCATGTTTGTCCCCCTGCCGGTCCCCTTCGTCTTTCAGAGAACAGCGTCCGACTTCAGCGCCTGGAGACTCAAGTCCTCGCTGGCTCCGCGGTCCAGCCCCGGTAAGACTCTTTTCTCCTGGTCCTTTCATCACCACTGTGCACCTACACAAAGAATAAAACCCGGTTAACAACATCAGCTTCAACTCTTCTCATGTATAACCCCATAGATTTAGTTTGTTTTATGTACAGAACATTATATTTCTTATATCTCAGATTTAACTAAAGGTGTAGGCACAAAGATTAAACTACACATACTCTATATTTATTGTACTCAACATACAACTCGCAACAAATTTATCCATGTATGAAAGTTATTTTGTAGCTGCAAGACTTGCACCCAAATCTTTGTGTCTTATAGAGTGTAATTTCTTTAAGAAAAAAATCTGCCAAGGTGCTCAGATTGTTTCATTTGTCTAAAATTCAAATCAACTATTCTCCTCAATAATTAATAATTTTCTTGTCACTTATTATGCTTTGCTTGAAATTACACAAACAAGTGAAACTTCATTCTAAGTTAAATTATCTAAAGAAAAATTAGAAGACTACAGATCTTTACGCGAAGGTGCATATATATTTTACATGCATTTTCCCCCTGTATCTCTGCTAAAAGAAATAAACAGAGAGTTTAATTAAAATACTTACTTGCACATAAATCCAAAAAAATGTAAAAACACACCCAGGATTGGATGCATGAATATCTGGCTCATTAGCATCCATCACAGTCTCACAGAGGCGCCACACTCTCCCCTCATCTTTCCCTCTTTCATTCATGGCACTCCATCCATCTCAACCCTCATCCCATCTGCCTTCTCTCCTCGCTCCTCTCCTCTCCTTCAGTCTCTTCTCGGTCAGGTTAGGATGGAATATTCATGGTCATCTATCGATCAGGAGGTATTGATCTCTGACTGGGGCTCACATTGGGAAAACAGGAGTACAGTCAAGTTGGCTGAGGGAGAAAGTTTGGCTTCACTGGAGGTGACGTGAGCAGAAAAAAGGGACATTTTTGAGATGATTCAAGTTCAATTCAAAATTAATTTGTATGTTTGTCACCAAAAACAAGCATCCTTTATAGAAGTAATATTCCTATAATTGGCCTTTCACTAAAGGGACTTGCAGTGAGTTTGTCAATCAATAGTTACTCACTTTAACTGCCTTATCATGTCTTAATGCTGTGCTTTAATGCCCTATGATCACTCCTATATTGCTTTAGTGACTTGCAGTGTGATCAATAAGGGCAGCGCTCTTTATGGTATATTTTCATCTCACTATAATGCTCCTAATATTCCTAATACGCTGTATCTGTGATATTTGCTCATCATAGTGAACTCATAATCGAGTTCCTGCAGTAAAAGCTTTATGAAACATAAAATGAGTGCAAAACAGAAATGAGTTTAGTGTTCTTCTGTCAATATATTCGATTTTTTTTTGTTCAACTCGACAGGTTAGAGGTCACCCAGCTTTAGTTTTTCTTTCCACCTGTGGGACTTTTAAAACTTAGTAGTGTGACTTGTTGGTCGCCGTTTGAACACAAACCATATGCGTGTACTGAAGTGTGTCTACATGTTTAAGTGCTCAGAGGGTGACAGTGCCGGTGGCTCCCTTCTGTCCCCCATCCCCACCGCCTTAATCCACCCGGGCGGAAATTTCAAATGACAGATGAGGGGTAGGTGTGTATGCAGAGCCGTGCCGAGCCATGCAGGGGTAATTCAGGCTATCACCTTAAGTAGGTGTCAGGAGGAGAAAAACGGTTGAGGTTTTAATGAGAGCTGCTCCTGGTGGCTTTGACAGGCGACATATAACCGCTGGCCTCTGTTGTTTTTTTTTTTTTTTGGGGGGGGGGGGGGTCAATTTCTCTGTTGGTCCTTTAAGAAATTAAAGTGGACGACATGATGAGGGAACAAGAAGAAGAGGTGGAGGCTGGGTCGGAGGGGCTGAATGAATGATTGGATGAATAACAGAATGAGTGAGCGCATAAATGAATAATAGATGAAGCAGAAGGTGAAAGTTGGCGAATTAACAGGTGAAAGAATCAGCGAATTGAACTGATGAAAGCAGCGAAAGAAACAGCAACTGGGTGAGAGGATTAATAAACACAATGAAGAGATGGAACGCTGAAAGAATCAATCATGTGATGCGCAGCGTACAGTCCAAAGAATGAATAATGACTGAATATGTGAAGGAATAAATGAGGGAGTAAATTATTTAAGAAATGTGTAGAAAAGATAACTGTGTGAGTGAGGTTGTCTTTCGTCATGTGAGGAAATGAAAGGGTCATAGTACCTTTACAAGCTGCTTTTATATTTAAACATGTTGGTGTGATAAGCAGCCAATACACATGAGAGAAATAAACTTGGTACGAGAGCAAAGGCCAACACTCATCCCTCATTTCCCCCTTTGTTTTTTCCTTCTCTTTTCTCCCTCTTTCATCCTTAATCTCTGGAGAGAAAGAAACTCAGAATCCCCTGTTTCTCATTCTCTCTCTCATTTCTGTGAAGTATTCACTTGACACGAAAGCCTTTTCACTAAAATGCAAACTCTCCTCTCTTCCTCTCTCCCTCTCTCGTTCCCTATGGACAGGGAGGTTGTTGAATTGGATTTGCCTGGTGTGGTTTGGCCGGGCCCCATAAGCCACTTTAGCTAAGTCTGTTACCCACAATTCTCTGTCTCTCTCTGATCTGCGCCTTTGACCAAGGTGTGCATGTGTGCATCTGTACGATTGCCTGCACCTGTAGGTGTGTATGTGTGTGTGCGTGTGCGCGCAGATATCTGGGTGTGTTTGCGTTTGTGTGAGCAAAGACAGGGGTGTCAAAAGTCTGAGATGAGGTGAGCGAGGTTCAGTGGAGAAGGAGGGAGAGAGAGGTCCTAAACAGCAGACGCTAGCAGACAGTGGTTCTACAGTGGATCTAAAGTGAGGGCTTATGGGTTTTTTGTCAGCTCGACTCTTTAACACTACAGTGTTGAGACTGCTGGCCTCAGCTCAGCTAGGCCTAAGACACGTCACCACACTGAAACACTTTTAAAACAGTCACTGGATTGAATTTGTTATGGGAGAGTTAAGATGATGTCTTTGCACACTTTATTTTTCCATTTCATGGCCCAGTAATATATTGTTGTAGATAAATTGTTCACCTGATGACTGTAAACTGTCTCAGACCGTCACCTGCCATTAAGTCAATGGGTTGGGTCAAAGGAAATCCATTTAGTCTTAGTTGTTGTGTTTTAATGTCCCTCACAAGTCTAAATGCTGTTTTACAAGCTCCCACTACTAATGGAAATGTTTCACTGTGTATATATGAAATTGAAAAGTTTTAAGGATGGTGAATGTTTACAGAAATTTAAGCTAAGTTTTAATATAAAAAAGGAAGTTGACACTTGGGCTTCACTCTGGGCTCGACAATATATCAGTTTTATATCAATATTGTAACGTGAAACCATATATGGTCTTCGATTTGGATATCATAAGTCTTGTCTTTTGCTTGTTTCCTGGCTGCATTACATTACAATGGCGTCATTTTCTTACCTTTTCTCAACTGTTTTAATTGTTCTACGATTTGCCTTTATCCGCTTAGTCATTGTATTCACATCACATCTCATTGTGTAAATATTGTATGTAAGCACCAATAGTCAACCCTACAATATTGTTGCAGTTTCCCCATATTGCCCAGCCCTAGTTCAATCTGAAATTCACTATTATTAAACCACCTGACAGTGCTGCGATGAGACCGCAAACATAATTACAGTCAATGGATCATTAAGTTATTAAGTACACAGAACAACCATGAGGTTTTTTATTTACCGTACCTTTTAGCATTTTGTTGTGGTTGAGTAAAAACATCACAGGGTTCCAGTAGATCCTTCAAAAGTCTTAAAAGGCATTAAATTCATTAATCTAAAAATAAGATTGGTATTAAAATGTCTGTGGTATATTCCGTGCAAAAAATCTTTCAGGCTCGGCACAGTGGGTATCAAGGTAGTGGAATCCCACATGCAGAGTGACCAACACAAAATCGCCCCACCAACACATGGCATTTTCCAGTTCTGCTCTACCCGCGTCTCCACCACAAGACAAAAATGCCATGTCTGACGTCCCTAACCTTAAGTAATTGATTTCAGTTCATGTGTTAGTTTTTTAATAAGTTATTGTAAAATTGATCTTAAATTTCATTCCATTAAAAAGTCTTTAATCTAACATGCTTTTAGCTGTAGGAAACACGCCATCGTACCTTCTGAATCAAAAGTCATGCATTGATTTTTGAGACCAATTGTAACGGGACACATTTTCCAAGTTATTTTTCAAGCCATGCTGTGTTTGTGTTGATTCTTGTAACATTTACTTTTAAGTCGTGTTGAAAATTCAAGCTTTTGTGATTCACTGGTTAATGCAGCATAACTGTCACAAAGAAGACTTCACTGTGATCCGTTTGGAGGTTTTAATTTCTCACCATGTGTAGAGTTTCTGTACTTAACAAGAGTGAACATTAAGAGCCAACTGGGCAGGGATGAGAATGAACCCTGACATCTCATCCTCTGTTGATGCTTGTCATAGACCAGCAGGAAGAAAAAAGGAAGGAGAGGAGAGACCACATCCTTTGTCCAGAAGCCCCTAGTTGAATTCTTTTTTGTTTGCTGGTCATTAATAGACTTAAGCTGTGCAACTACACAGATTAAGTGCTGAAGAGCAGAGACTGATGCTCCGCAGTTCATACTGAGCATCAGATCTTTGCCACAAAGGCTCAAAAGGCTTCTCTTTTGTGCAGCTCAGAGATCTGACCAGACAGTCTCCTCTGCTGCGTGGTTTTCAGAGGGCAGGCAGGGCGGTGAGGGACCTGTAGCTGCCGCTGCTCTGTCCCTGCTCTGCACCACAACAAAGGAAATCTAAATGCTCTTTTATTTTATGTACACTGCTGTAAAAATCCTCCAGGGCCACAGTGGCCCATATAAAACTGAGAGCTGTCAAATTCTCAGAGAGAAGGCACGTGTCTGGATTGAGAGGGATGGTTTATTTATGTTGGCTACTCTGAGAGGCTTCTCATCCGAGCTGTAGTTATTCAGCACAGTGTTGGTTTTATTCTCTGCCTCAACCTGCAAGTTTACGACTTTACACTGTAGTAAACCATCTGAGTGCAGTGATGAAAAGTCATGATACACAAACAAAAAGACCTGTGTAAAAATATTTTTGTGCAGGTGGTATTAAAAATACAACAAAGAAAACAAAACAAAAATACGAGTTTTAGAATTGTTAAATCCAAATTACCACCGCAACGATGTTTAGGAAGATGCTGAAATAATAAGTGACAGTAGTGTGTTCTATTCTATACTATTCTGTTGTTTAATAACTGTGCAGAAAAACTTTTATTTCAGAGTTCAAAGCACAGCCCTCCTGCCCACACACACACACACACATATACACACATAGACAAAGTGCTCCGTGCTGCTCAATAACTACCTCCTCTCCCACCCTGGTTCTTCACCTCGCGGTGCCCAGGAGGGGGTTGTGTTGTCTGGGCCACACCAAACTGGGGCTGAGCAAAGGCCCCTGTGCCTGGATTAATTGGCTGTGTGTGTTTGTGTATGAGCTTGTGTGCAAGAGTGTGTATTTGCAAGTACTTGTGTTTGTGCGAGAAAGGAAAGAGAATTTGTTCAGGTTGGAGCACTATCTTTTTATGCGTCTGTGCATGTGTAGAGATATACGGTGTGTAACTCTGACTGTGTCGTAAAGTATGTGTGATAGGCGTGTATAAGAGCAGGAATTTGTACAGTTGTATATACTGTATCTCTGCAGCTGTGTGCAAGTGAAAAGTGTGTGGTTCATTAAGATTCATTTGGGCTTAGTTGCTTAAGTGCCTGTGTGTGTGTGTGTGTGTGTGTGTGTGTGTGTGTGTGTGTGTGTGTGTGTGTGGATGAAGCTACTGGCCGTGTGTGTGAGCAGACAGACAGGTAGATGATTCAATAATTGCACGTTGAGGTCAGTTATGGATCTGTCCGGCATGTGTGGTTTATCTGGAAACCGCAAGCTCATAGCTGCCCATTGTGTGAGCGGTTTTAACCTTCCACTGCTATTGATTAGCCAGCATTGACTACTCTCCCGCCACCCTGTTTGTGTGTGTATGTGTGTGTGCGTTTGTGGACTGCTGACATGTGTGCATGTGAATTTGTGGTTCTAACTTGAGTGTATGTGTGTGAGGGTGCACCGGGTGTGTGTGGTGACATGAACGATTGGTGTGAATGTGTAGGAATGCGAGAAAGTGTGTGCATGTGAGGACACCTGCTTCTGTGTGTGTGTGTGTATGGATCAGATTTTAAAAGGGGCAGCATCGTTGGTGAGTCCTGGTGCTAACGTGATTGCGAATGACAAAGCGTCCAGGCGGGTTTGTTAGCTCCATAATGGGGAATCAATAGACACAACACAGATGTCAATACAACATGCTTTATTGCGTTAAGCTGCCTCACCCCCACCTAGGGCTCTGCACACACACACACACATGCACACACAAACTCTATCTGAGGATGTATCTGCGCTAGAGTTGCTGTCTGAAACACATGTATGCAGATGTTGAAGTATTTACAAGTTCACGTACATATATAACATGCACACTAACTGGCATCACTGTCAAACCAGTTTGCACACAACTTAATCTTCCCACACACACATGTGCAAATACTTTTTGGACACCTAAATTATGTATTTATGTACCTCACCGGCACACTTTTCCATACAGTTTGTGCTGTATAGTCACTGAAAAATGTTAGTGTTACTTCATGTGAATTATACTTTGTGCGGTTGCGGCTCAGGAGGTAGAGTGGGTCACAGAAGATCAGCACTTCGACCTCTGGCTCCGCCAGTCTGCGTGTTAAGTTGTCCTTGGGCAAGATACTGAACCCCAAATTGCTCCCGATGTCTGTGAGTGCATGTGAGTGTTGAAGCTGATGAGGAGTCGGCACCTTGTATGGTAGCCTTGACAATCATTTGTGAGTGTGGCATGTGGTGTAAAAGCGTTTTGAGTGGTTGGAAGATTAGGAAGGCGCTATACAAGTTCAGGTCCATTTACCATTTACTTACGCATCAAGTTAGATCAAACAGGTTGTCCGTGAGATTTTTAGGAACATTTTTGTCTATGTCTTGAGTAGACTGTGTAAAATAATGTAAGTAGCTACCGTGACATCACCCATTGGTTTACAGATTCCCGTTTTAAAGCCTTAAGTTGGACGGCCAGAATTAATTAAATTTGGACCAGAGGATGGAGTTGTGGAGGAATGAGGGGGGTTCACATTGTGAACAACAATCAGTGTCCGGCACGATAATCTATTGTATCATCATGTGTAGTGTGTCATAGTAGACGACAAGTGACGCCACGTTTGGGATGCCTCACGACATCCTGATAGAAAGTCTTGCATGTTTGATTTTCTTTTTGGCTTCCACGACTAAGCCAGCCTCAAGTGGCCATTCAAAAAAACTGCAGTTTTGGCACTTGTGCATTGGCTTCACTTGTCAGTCCTGGGGTTTGTTGCTCGCCGTCTTGACAGTATGTGCTCTGGTGTTCCTTGACTACATTTCCCAGAGTTAATTTTTGAGAAACATCATGATTAGTACTGACTACATCTTTTGACATTAGAAGTTTGAGTTTACTCTGTGTTTATTGAAGTCCAAAATAGACAGTAAATTTATCAAATTTATTTGTATTGCATGCAGGGCGTCCTTGAAAAAGAGAGCTCGCTCTCAATGGACCTCCCTGTTGAAATAAAGGTTAAATAAATCAAGACAATTATGTTCTGTTTATTCAAAACAAACTAGCGGCTTTAACACAGTACCAGCAGATATTTCCTTCCAAACGCCTTGTAATTTAAATGCAAGTGTACATAATTTAATGCACAGTTACGATCAAAACACAGGAGCAAAATAGTCATGTATTTTATATCCGCCTCCACATATGTACATGCACTGTACATTACCTTCACACGCCTGTGAATGCTGCAGGGAACACACACACATGCAGACATTTTGTCTTTGTTACACATAGATGATAAAAGTCATTTCCCACCATGGACACTACCTGCTGTGCGGATATGAAATAAAGATCCCTGCCACAGCCAAATATGGTCACCTGAACTCTGCCTCCCCTCTGCTGCTGTCCGTATGTCGGTCCATCCAACCAGCTCAAACTGTCATTGTTACCGTGGAAACATTCATAGGCCATTAGACACACATATAGAAGGAAAGGAATCTAGGTAAACACTGTCCTCCTCCTCCACACACACACACACAAACACACACACACACACACACACACACACACACACACACATGAACACACACATTCACCTTCCATTGGACAGTCATCTTTGTCTTCTGCTCTTGATGGTCACAAAGACCATTAAGGGCTAAATTGGCTGTACTCAGGCTATATTTGACTTCCCTGTGTGTCTCGCTCTCTTTGGGCTTGTAATCACCAATCATATGTGAGTGTGTGTTGATGTGTGTTTGCAGCCATTTGTGAGCACATTTCCTGTATTTCTGTGCGTGTAAACATGAGCACCAGTATACTTACTGAGTACTTATTTCTGCTGCATGTGTGTGAAAATTGGTGTTTCCCTGATGGCTCATCTTAGTATTTGTGTGTGTGTGTGTGTGTGTGTGTGTGTGTGTGTATGTGTGTGTGTGTGTACAGGCCAGTGTCCATTTTACACCCCTGCTAAATAATGAATCCTGGGCACAGCAGGGGACCTTTTTTGGTTTAACACCAATGCGCACCCCTAATCGAATGCACTCAGTGTGTGCTCCCCCTTTGTCCGACAAGGTGTCTGTCGATAGGCTTTCTCCTCGGCGCACATAAATGCCATAAAGAAGCCTGTGCCTATTCATTCGTCTTATAGCTCACATTCCTTCTCTTCACGGTCCTCTCCATCCCTCTTTTCACTCCCTCCATCACTATAATTCCTTGCCTTGGCCCGGCATGCCACCGGGGGTGTCGGGCTGGAAAACGGTAAGGTAGAAAGAAAAGAGGGCATGAGGGCGAGATAGTGAGAGAAAGGCCTGAAGGCCGTTCAACTGATTAGCGGCTGGTCTGAGGTCAGGGCTACTGGTCACCTTCTAATTAAGCGGAATGATTAGGTTTCACACTGTATATGCGTCAAAGGTGTGTTTGTGTGTGTGTGTGTGTGTCTGTGTGTGTGTGTGTGTGTGTGTGTGTGTGTGTGTGTCTGTATAGGTTGGAAGATGTAGGTGTTTCTTTTCTTTGCTCATTTTAGCGCCTTATCATCATGTAAACTGTATGTGTTTAGTGAGTGTGAAAAGGTTTCCATTATAGCTAAAACAAGGGATTACCACACCTTTGAATCACTTATGAAATACCTTAAAAGCTTTAACGCCAGATAGAAAATTTTAGAGACCAAAAGCAGTGGAGAGGTCACTGCTCAAACACTTGAATTTCCAGGTAAATTGGTTTCTTGACTGCACTCACCCTCAGGATTAAAAGTTTAACTCACTAAGTTTTACTGTTATGGCAAAAAAAATTATAATCGTCTTATTCTCTCAATCCCAGATTCAGATCACATCCGATATGTGATCTGTATGTCTGGGCCAAAACCTGTGTCCACCAGCTTCCATGAACATCTGTATGGCTTTAAAAACATTCAGCTGCTGGGAAGACAAAGCAACTAACTGACTAATGGATAAAACATATCTATGGGCCAAGTACATGCTTGTATTAAAGCAAAATTTCTCCTGTGCTAAATCTGTTGTCTGTTGTCTGGGCTAAATCTGTTGTCTGGGCCAAAACCTGTGTCCACCAGCTTCCATGAACATCTGTATGGCTTTAAAAACATTCAGCTGCTGGGAAGACAAAGCAACTAACTGACTAATGGATAAAACATATCTATGGGCCAAGTACATGCTTGTATTAAAGCAAAATTTCTCCTGTGCTAAATCTGTTAAGATATAGACAAGCACTGGATATTCTTGTGAGTCTCTTTTCCAATAATTCAAAATTTCAGAGCACTCAAACATTGCTTTGTAGGTAACATAATGAACACAAGTCTATATTTCAGATGTTTAAAGAACATTGTAATGCTGTGTTTTGTGTAGGCATAAGATGATACGAAAATTTCATATCATGGTTATACTGATCAGTTGTCACAATATTTTTCCAACAATCATCAAACCATGCTTTAAACTCAAAAAATAGCATTAAAACATATTGAAATTACTTCCCCTTACACGAGAAAGAAAGAAACAGATGTTTTTATTGCATCACAGAGAGGACATTTATCCTTTTTAGTAAACATCCTTTTTGTGAGTGTTTTTTATCCGAACTGCAAAAAATTGTATATCGTCCCATCCTTACTTATGAGACATCTTTCCAGTGGTCAAAATTTTCAAAGCGCTATACTTAAAATCAGAATCGATTGCTCGCTAGGTTAGTCACAATAATTATGCTATCGACTTTTTGTTTTGATCATTTTCTGATTGTAACATGAGATTGTCATTAACATTTTAGCCAACATGATGCCAGAACAAACAGCAGGGTTTTCCCAACCATACTAAGACTAGGGCGCAGTGTTTCTCCCTTATTTTTCTCTTTCCCGCCTACTTGCGTGAGTTAGAAGAAATTTTAAAAACAACACCTCAGAGATGACACAGTGTAGCCTGCAGCTGCACAGTGTAGCCTGCAGCTGTACATTTTGAGTTCAAGTTACAACGTCCTGAAAGGCGTTAGCTTGTCAAGCCCTGGCAATAAGCTAAAAAGTCTGTTGTTTGGAGTTTTACCCTCCAACAACTTAATCCTCCACTTCGTAAATACACCAGCAAACTGCCTTGCTCCTAGGCTGTCCATTCCCGACTTCAGTGCACCAGCCAGATTATGGAGGTAACTGCAGTGTTCACGCAGCTTTGCTAACCGTGACCATCGCAAGAGGCATCACTTGGTTTTGTTTTTGTTGGCCACACTTTGTATTGAATCACAAACTGAGTATTTCAGGCTACTCCTATAAAGGTACTATAATTTTATATACTGCTTTGTATGTATTAACAGGTGTTACTTACTTTTTAAAAAATATGTTAAATATTTTTTCATGTTCCAGTGTCTAAATGTCTAAATATTAACAGTAACAGTTCATTGCTCTTTAAAAGGGTGTACTTGTATTATTATGTTAAATATATTATCATTATATCAGTGGCACAAAATGGTCTCAAAATGACAATAATATTGTTTGTTGCAGTAATTCGTGAGACAATATATTGTCCAACAAAGGCAGTTATCTTGACAGGCCTTCTTTAAGTAACACAAAAACACAGTAATGTGCGGCTCTGTGGGTGTATAGAAGGTTGTATTGTGGTTCTGAGCATGTGTGATCTTCAGCAGGTGTGTGTGCTTACAGTATCTGTTAGCTAATGCCCATTACTGCCTGCTGCTGGTGTGTGTTGTACAGAAGTGCTGGTCCTTTGTGCCAACCGGAGGGCAGTGATCTTATTCCCCTGCTTGCATGAATAGAGAGAACAGGGCTTAGGGAAAGGCTCCTGTCCTCCTTCACAGGTGTCTGACATAATGAAGCCAGTGTGTGAACTCACGCAAAACCTTTCTGTGGAAGTGTGAATAAGCGCGTCTTGATGCACACGTCTGCCATCTCAAAGCTTTTTTATAGAGATTAAAATGACAAGGCCGCGGATAAGCAGAACAGTGTGTGTTTGTATGTGTGTGTATTCCAGTGTCTGCGTGCCCGTCTTTGAGTACACTCTCCTTCTCTGAGTGTTTGCATGTTTATGTGCGCCACTGTAATGTAATCTCGCCGTTTGCAGCGCCGCAGGGACGTTTTATGCCCGCCAACATAGTTTGTATCGAATAAACCACACACAGAGAGCAAACGCGTGTCCTTTGTGTGGCCCTTTTGCATGTCTGCAACTGTGTGTGTGTTCCTAAGCAATATGAATCCCTGCAGCCAACAATGCGTTTCTTCCTGCCGCTGATACATTTAGCTAATAAAGTCGGATGACAAAAGTGGGGTTAGGTAGATTGGTTTCCACCTCTTTTGTCTCCTCTCTCCACCCGTCCATCCTCTTGGCTGGTGGTCAGCGCTGTTTTGGGGGGAAGAGAGGAGATTTAGACCCCCCAATTTAATTTAGCGGACAGGAGTTATGGTAATGAACATGCGGGAGAGAAAGGGGGTGTGTGAGGAGAGAGGAGGATGGATAGGGGGGAGGGGTTGGGTTCCCCATCCTTCCCCTGACCCCTCCTTCTCTTCAGCCTGTCTTATTGAGGGACCAGCGGTGACTGTGAAGGGTTTTTAGTGAAAAACGTAATATCATGCAGGATTGGGGGGGGGCTGTATGTATGCACAGAGACAGAAGTAAAGTGACAACAATAGAGGATGGAGAGAGAAAGGAGGGGCTGGACAGGCGCTGGGTCCGGCCCTTTTTAATAAATCTGAGTGCTCTGGTTAGTGCTTCAATCTGCTGTACTCAACTAACCCCCTACCCACATTACACACAAACACACACACATACACACGCTTTCAAATACATACATGCACTTACTCTGTGTGACTCATTTTCACCCACATATGCTGTCGCCAGACTACCAGCTCAAGGGCTTATAGAAGGTGTTTTTCGGCAGACGGTACAGCTGATGCTACTCCTAATTGTCCAGTCCACCAGGTGTGGGCAGAAAAGTATGAAAAACAAAAATGTTTGGTGTTTTAATAATAATTTGGATTTCTTTCCCCCTTTTTTAATCTTTCAGACTTTTGCTTTGTTGACAGTCCTCTTCGACTGCCTCCACTGTCAACACCCAGCAGAACAGTAAAAAGTGGTGCTGTAGTTGTGCAATTTCAACAAGCATAAAAACAGACTAAGAGCAATGCTAGACAGTGAGCTATTCCCCACAAGTACTTGGATGGGCTGTATGTACTGCACCTAATGCACGCAATGAATCCAGTTTGAGTGCCTGGTGAGTTAAAGCAAAAACAAAGTTCCACGCAAACACACTGGAGAAAAAAAAACAGCTGCCGGCGATGTACCTTGCATTTCTGGGTCCATTTTGTTGTTTGAAGGTGTAATTTTCTTATTCGTCACAGATAACCGGCGGAGTACAGATGGCATGGTGTCACGTTGAGACATCTTCAGCAGCTACAGTGGATTCTAATAGCAGAAAATCTTTCACCTGTCTAAAACATCAACAGTAAAAACATCGGGTTTTGGTGTCAGACGCTTACATGGAAAGAGCAAGGGCCTCTTTGTGGACCCATCATTTTGTAGCAATGTGTAACAATCAGACAGAGTGAAACCACTGCAGAGTCCTCAGTTAGACATGGTGGGTCTTTCTGCATAAGCCAAGAAACCACTGAGATGCTGAATGACTGTAAGAATATCTAATCAAGACGTCCTGTTATAGTTCCAAAATAAAAGTTGTGTAGACATCCATTGCTTTCTTGTCAGATGGATGTTTTCCCTGAGCATCTTAAGGATGTCGAATTACGTTGAAAACATGACCAAATAATAAACTAATGTTCACCCATAGAGATCTATCTGTCTGTCTATCTACATGGACTTTGTTGCTCTTGACGTCACCTGACTTTCTGGCAGAAAGCCTTGAAAGGTGCTTCTTTCATGTTGGGTCAAAGACAGCTTAGATAAAGATTATAGATAAGTGGCATGAAAGTATTTTTAAATCAATTTTTTTAGGATTATTTAAGGAACAGTGTGTAGCAGGGGCATCTTGCAGTGAGGATTGCACTTTCACATGTTTCACGATGCTGTCATTGCAGAGGGACTGCTTGCCACAGTGACTGGCTAGTTAATGGCCTTATCCAGAGCCAGTGTTTGGTTTGTCTGTTCTGGGCCACTGTAGAATCATAGTGGTGCAACATGGCAATGTTGATGAGGACCCGCTCCCTGTGTAGATAACGGCTCATTTAAGGGTTATGAAACACAACAATTCTTATTTTCAGGTGATTATATACTATATAAAACGCACTTATTATATTGTATTCTGTTTCAGCCAGTATATCCCCCTAAAGCTTACACACTGGACCTTTAAACAGCTAAACTGCCTCTGAACTAGAGAACTTAACTTTTAAACTGTAGACATATTTAGAAATGCAGTGAAGAAAGGAAAAAGCAGGTGAATCAACACAGATTGTCAAAATGGATAGGAATGAAAGATATATCTGAAACAACCCCCATTAAAAAACACATTTCTGATTAGGTTTTAGGACATATTTGAGGCTACACACTCAGGTTTGTTATCGAATGCTGTTTTTTTTTTCAGCCGCTCTACATGATTTAAAGTACTTTAGGCGTGCTGTGAAGTTGCGATGTATCCCTCCTCAAATGCACAGAGGCCAGACGTACTCACGAGCAGTTTTGAACACATAATCGTCTTCACACTCCGCAGCTCCAATCTCTCCCACATACAGTACACACACATTTACTACATCAGATAAAGGAGCGAAAAAACTCTTTTTTTTCTTTACCCTTTTTTCTCTCCTCCCAGCTCTCCTGCTTATCACTGCCCCCCCCTCTCTTTTTATCCCCTTTTATTATCCTCTGCTTTTTTTCCTTCAGCAGAGGAGTGCTCAGTCCAGAAATGAAATTAATCTGTTGTACTACACCCCTCCCTCCTTCCTCACTCCTCCTCCTCCTCTTCTCCTTCCACCTCCTCCCTGCTCCCCCTCCTCCTTCTGCATCTCAATCTCATTCTCTCTTTGCTCTGTGGGGAGGATTGGACTCGTCACTTTAACCTCTTCATATTGGATATGAATCTGTTAGCCCGCCTGCCCCTCTCTCTAACACTCCCCACCTCAATCTACATAGTTCTCACACACACACGCACACACACACACACACACACACACACGGAAGTGAATGTACACAAACAGACACACAAAGGCACTGTCACACTTATTTACGCACATGCATGCACACACACACACCCACACACACACCGGGGTGAACATCAGCATGCACGGACACCAAGCTCACGCACTCTTCATTCCACACAGGTATCTAAACAAATCTTTCAACAAATCCCAATCCTCACACACACACACACACACACACACACTCACACACACATGTTGACATCTCTGACAAACCGTCCTCCGGCGGGTTTCTCCCGGTGCTTCAATCAAAGCCATTGATATGAATCTGGGCTGTTTTCTCCATGCTGCCAGCAGCAGCAATATACCAGCTGTACTTTTTAGCAGCTACACATCTTTCATCAGGGCCTGTGCCTGGAAAATAGCTGTTTACAGCCGCCCCCACCCCCCTTTTATTCCTGCCACTTCTACATAGAGACAGGCGATATTGCTGGGTTTTAGCTTTGGCCTTGGCTGAACCACCCTGCCTTATTAGTGGGGATATCGAATGAATGAGAGAGGCTTCATACTTCATATGAAAAAGGGAGGCAGGGAGATGCGGGGAGGGGAGGGAGGCAGAAATGGGGGATGAGGGAGAGAAATGTGGGGAGTGAGCGAGGTTCTCCTTAATGGTTTCCCCTAGGGGTTTTAGCGGCCGTGCGAGCTGGTGCAGCCACATACAGTCATAGCAGCAAAATGGGACAGGTGAAGATCCTCTCCCTCCTCCTCCTCCTCTCTAAAGAGTGGTATGAATATGGTAAATCCGCTGTCCGCTTGGCGGCATGATTCTCTCCCAGAAAATGGCCCAGTGTCTGCGTCCCTCGGGGGTATAAGCTAAGGAGATTCTGCATTTAGGCCCAGCACTCACTCCCTTTCTGCTCTCTGGGGGTTTGAAAGGGCCCCGGCCTGCCCCAATCCTCCTATCTATCTCACCACCGCAGCAGCAGCAGTGATAGCACACAACACAGCAGCTTAGCTTAAACATGGTGGCTGGAGCTACACAGCTATCGCTATCTGGATGCATGGCTTTTACACCCTCACACACACACACACATGCAGAGCCTCCATCCATGTCAGTGTCTCGCTGACTGAGTGAGGTACATTTAGCTAGTGTTCGCCTGAGGCAGTGAGGGATCACCGATGACCATCGTCATGTTCTGTTACACACTCACACACACACGTGCGCGCGCACACACAGGGTTGTTTTCTGCTACCAGCTCTGCAGCTCCAGTCTTGTAGGGGTCAGAGAACATGGTTGGATGGCAGCTCACTCAGACAGTCTGTCAGTCATCCATTACTGGAGAAGACAAAGCATTCAGTTTATTTGCACCTACCTGGCCTCCATAGCAGAGCTGGGAAATACTGACACAATCAGACAGCAAATATTTCTGACTCAGTACTTCAGTGACTCAATTATTATTTGTTTATTGGCTTGTTAACACAGTATTTAAAGATATACTTTACAGGATTTTCCTTAAACATACAACGGAAAGACTCATACAGAAGTAATCCCTCTGAATCATCACTTATGACCGCCTAGAAGTGTGTTGCCATGTATTTTTCGGCAGAGACCTTCTGCCTGTATTTTCTAAATTTTTTCGCGTTCTCTTGGGACGTTTGTGAGCGTGTACCCCCACAGCGCTCAGGTGAGGTCAGGATTTTATAAAAAGGTAGCGACCAGCTACCAGACTGTAGACAGCAGGCATTGAAGAGACACAGTGCCAAAAAACACAAATACAGTGAGGTGAAATGCCAAATGAGAGTGAATCTGGGGTTAGTTTTTACTTTCACTTTCGCTGGTGATCGCGTTTACAAACAGAAACTTCAAATCCTGCAGAGTAGATGGTGCAATATGATCTCTGAGGGAGAAGAAAGGAAGGTAACATTTGAGCTGGTAATGATCACAATAACTACGGCTCCAGAAGACATAAAGTCATTACATCAAGCTATCGCCATTAAATTGATATATCTCCTCATTCTACTCAGTGGGTGATTAAGTTTTTCACGCTATATACAGCCTGTGTGTAAATTGTAATCACCTAGGCTTGTAAAATCAAACATTTATTAGGGTCAGGCTGCGGTGTGATAGAAATTTGGTATCTTGCCCAAGGACACATGACCCGAGGAGGGAATCAATCTTGTGACCTCTCGGATGAGGGACAGTTTCTCTAATCAGCTGACAAATTCTGGAAGGGAAACATAATAGGAAGTGAAACTTACAGGTAAAGACAAGTATGACTTTTAATTTTTATTTTTTCAAACACTGGATTTGGAAAGTTGAAATACATCGTCATTATGATGATTTATTTACCCACCACCACAAAAACTAAATTATTGAATTTGATATTGAGCTTTAAACACTGTAAGTAGCCTGTTAATGTTTTTGTCCATTTGAATTTAATCAATGATCACAGAGTAAAGTGCTCCCCGCGCTCATCACAGCAGTGTGCACAAATGTTAGCATTTCAATTTAGATGCAATAAAATATTGATGCAAATGTCCTCAGCATGCTCATTCATGTGAGCTGAGGCCTAAGTGTGTGTTTGTGCGTGTTTTCAGATGAAATGGACATAAGTGTGTGTGTCCGAATGTTTTTGGCCCTCAGCTGTGGCACATGTGAGCCTAAGTGTGTTTGCATAACGCATCTGCCCGTGTGTGTGTGTTAATGTGTGTCCATGTGTGTTCATTTCCCAGCCCCCTACTCTACCCTCCTTCCTCCTGGCGGTGAGGGGGCTGGGGGGCAGCGGCAGGGGTCCGAGCGCTCAGCGCCCCGTGTCATCCTGAACCCCCTCCTCACCTCCTTTGTCTGCTCGTCAGTTAGGGAGCGGTCTGTGCGGGACCATGGGATGCGGGGGGTTGACCTTTACCCTTAACCCCCTAACCCCAACCCTCCCCTCTCCGTTACCCCGGCAATTCATATGCGAGCGACCCGTCACCCGCCTATTCTTTTCTTTCATCTGTCCAAGCCTGGCCAGGCTGTTGTGTCACGTCTCAAGTTCAAGTCCCGGGACAGGACAGGCCATCCAGGGCCAGGCCAGGCCACAACAGACCAGACCTGGCAGGCGGGGGATCGGGGGGAGGGTGATGAACCAGTGTTTGGCTGCTCATTTTTTATCAGGGGTCAGGGAGAGATGGTGGGCTGGTGTTTTGGGGATGGGCTGGGGTCACACACTGAGGTCAGCTTCACTCTGACAAACACGTCTGTTTTTACTGGTGATTTAATCTGCTTTGAAGCCAGGAAATCTTAGTGTTTAGAAAACACATGAAACTCACTCAGTTATTAGACTTAGGTACTTTTGATTTTGAGTATTTAAAACAGATGACATACACTTAATTGACAGTTTATAGTGGTGCCACAATACTTTCTAACTTGGATACAGTACCTTGGAAAATATTGATATTACCATTTTTTATTCCACATGGAAAAAATGACAAAATAACTTTTTTATGAAAAAATAAAAAACATGACAACGACAACTTTTCTTGTCTTGGTTAGTGAAAAAAAACAGCAGAATGACCATAGTAAACATTAACAATAAGAGAGCGTTAAAGCACAGCTGGTACTAATGTATCAACACTGCGGAAAATATGTATTAAAGCTGTTTTAAATATTTAGTATCAATATTTTAGGAGGTCTTGTCAACACTACCTGTTTGTTAGGTACACATAGCTTAAACCAATGCAGTCTCAAGTTAGGGCTGGGCAAAACAGTTAAAAAAAAAATTCATGATAAAATATATCAGAAATTGTTACCCGAAAAACGTAAAAAAAATCCTGAGTGAAACTGAAGAACACATTATTGTGGTTTAAACTATTATTTATTGTCAGAACATGACAAACGGAAGAACATTTCATAAATATGAGACAGATTCAAAACATTTATAAACAAAATAATTTCAATTACGAATATATGGACCAAAAAATAGTAAATTGTGTTCAGCAGTATGCCAAACCCCTTGTGCAGACGGTTTAAAACATGTTGTAGCCTGTGTTTTAGTGATTTAGCTGACAATGTAAACTAAAGAAAGAAGACAGAAGAAAAATCTCAAGTGCGGTCAGTATTTTTTTTACAAGTTTTGCACTCACATGTAACATCTACAGTTTCTCAGTCTAAACAATAACATAGGACAGACTTTGATGACATTGTGACGTAACATGGGATCATTCATTGTGGGTGAAAATCAGACAGAAACCATGTTCAAATTAAGTTCAAGTTAACGCATTGAAGGTAAGTCACATTCAGTCAAGTTATGTCAAATGATTGTAACTAAATACACAAATTATGATAGGTGTTAAGGTGCATCCCAGCCCCCCTCTATGGGTGTAAGGGTGGTTTCATTCAATATATACTATTTATCAAATATTTATTGTGTCTCTAACCCAGAAAATGTTGTTGAAATAATTATTGTATTTGCTTTATTGCACAGCCCTAGCTTTTGTTGAAAGGTGGGTGAAGGAGGATGTTGGGCAGCTACTCTCATTAAAACTGGTACACTTCTCCTTTACAATCTTAAGTCATTCAGTTTTTGTCAAGAGGCTCCATTGTGGCCTTCACCGAGGGGCCTGCTTTGGGGGTTGGCGCTGCGGTCTCGGGGTCAGGGTCAAGGTGGGTGGGGCCCGGGTCAGCTAGCCAGACGGACGCGCAGACGGTGGACTTGACATTGAGTGGATGAGTGGATTAACAGGATTGGGAGCCTCCTTGTGTTTAAGTGTATTGTCAGTGAGAAAGGCTTGAATGTGTTGGTTTTTGGCGGGTAAAGGTTGTATTAGTTTGTGTTGCGCAGGAAATGTAAGTGTGTGTGGTTGAGGAATTTTTATTTGTGTTTCAAGGGTTCTAGAAATTAATTATGGCTCTTATCCATTTTTCACTGGTGGTGCAGGAGGTGAGGTTTTTGAGTTTGAATAGCAAAGTTAATGCTCTCCTGACTCTTTTTCATGAGCAAAGTAATTTATTGTTTTAATGAGAAAGTGTATATGTGTATATAAGTGTATATGAAGTGTATATGAGAGCGCACAAACATCTACACACACACACACACACACACACACACACACACCGGTGTCCTTCAACTTGTATGTGTGGCAGTGAATGAATGCAATGAATGAACCATCTACTGACAATAAATAAGCTTTCATTAAACTGAAAAAACATCTCCATTGTCCCAGTGCGGCACTGTTAGTGTGCAGAGGACACCCAGTCAGTGCGAAATAATAATAAAAAAAAAATCTTACCATTGTACGCTGCGCATTCCACACATATTACCCTAGAACACATACAAATATGTCTTTTTTTGTGTTGTTTGTTTCTTTTTTTCATGGAAAAGCTAAGTAACATTCCTAGAGGAGATGCAGAGCCTTACAAAGTCCAAGGATATGTTAAGTGTGAAACCAATTTGTTTAGGCATCTGACACTTAACCCACTGCTTGTGTTTGGGGCATTCTTACCAATAATGGACTGGAGTTTGTTTTGAAAGCATACCAATTGACAGCTGATTGAGCTGGCCTGAAGGTTATCCAGCAAATGGAGGATGACTTTTGCCCTCTGAGAGCCAAAGCTAGGCAGCTGGTAATGGCTGTGCTGAGATATACACACTTTTCCAGATGAGCCTATATTGTATGCTGAGGCTACAAAATAACCGTGGCTAACTTAACACACAAAAAGAATTGCGTGTAGTTAATAACACAGCATTTATATTTTAAGGGTAACCTGTGCCTGCCTTCAGTGTATTCTTTTTGTGTGCGTGTCTGTTTGTCTCGCCTATTTCACACTGCCTGTTCAAGTAGGGAATGTTGCGCTGTTATTTGGCTTTGCATTTGTCTGTAAGAGGTACAATTGTGCAATGGAGTGGAGGAGTTGTGTCACCTTTAAGCCAGCAGCAGAGGTAGAAACAGCACCAAACTGACGTCTATGTAAAACATGCAAGAAGAGATGGATGTGGCAGCTGGAGTAAAGTAGCTGGTAGCAGCTTCCAGCTACTACAGGAGCTCCTTACCTTCCGAATAGAGGATGAAATCAGCCTCCACATAACAGGAACAGTAAATAATTGTTAGTGTTTGTAAAGCCCTGCATGACACCTATGACATATGTCACACTAGACGGCAACGCTGTGGTGTTACACGTCATGCCCTTCATGCTTCTTTTGCTTTCAGAATGCTGGTGTGCTGTCTAAAATCACACACTGTGGCGACATGATGCTGGCGTTGTTCAATTCTGTGTAGAAGAGCAAAGGTGGCCTAATGTAGGGTCTTTGTTGAGGCCCTATCATGGGATCTCTATATAAAGATGGCTTATCGCTACATTTAACAGTTGCAGAACCTGTAAAAATTGTTACTTTTAATAGAAAAGTGTGACTTAAACCAATTGAAGGGCTTACACATTTTAGAAATTAGAGAAACCAAAAACTTAAACATGAAACTACAACTAATGTACATTTGCTGGAGAAGTATATCCTTACAAAACCCACAAACAGCATTCAGACTGTCATAACACAGACTGAGACTAATCAGAGGCAGGATGGAGCTGTGAGCAAAATATCAGTGAGTTGAAACACTGTCTCTGTCAGAATTTACCTGAATTAGTTTGATTAGTTTGGACACTTTCTACGCTGGCAATCAGTAGTTGTTGTGTTGTTTGTTTGACGTTCAGCTGAGGTGTAGTGGTTATCTTTGAGCCCTCCTGACGCTGTGTGTGTGTGTGTGTGTGTGTGTGTGTGTGTGTGTGTGTGTGTGCGCGCGCGTGCGTGTGCGTATGCGTGTGTGTGCGTGCGTGTCAGTATTTCTGTCAGTGATCCACATATCAGTGTGCTTTAAAGAACAATCTTCATGAGACAGGAGAGGTTATGTCCTCAACTAAAGTACACTCGTTCACAATAAGACAAACTGTAATAGTGCATCGAGATTTATCCCTGACTACATACGTACATTTGAATGTAGCCCAACACCAACACAAGATGAACACATGTTGAAAACAACGAAACGCAGTCTTTCAAAATGATCCATATCACAGAAAACAGTGCCCTCACGCTGACATAAAAGAGACTCTAGGATGCAAAAAAAACCTTGTTAACCTTAGCGACACGCACCTGACACTACCATCTCACGTGCCATAAAAAATCACAATAAGTTGGCCTTTAATTATTGTTTGTTTGGGTTTTTTTTACATGATTTAGTGTCAGTTTAAGCATAGTTTGATGATTAAAGGAAAAATATTGGGAATTGCAGTTATTTTGGTCAGGATCATCTTGACATGAGATTTTCATGTAGTGCCATTCCTAGTCAAAAGTAAATAGTATGAATTTGTAAAATAAGACAGTGTCAGTTTTGATTTTGATTTAACTCAATGCATCTTTTTTTTTCAAAATTGGATGAAGCTCTATAATATGTAGGGATTATCCTTATCTTTTTATGTCCTCGGTCCTACACTGCATAGGAGTAAATGTATCCGATCGCTGGTGTGATTACTGGTTACAGTCATTCTGGAATGTCCTGTGTCATATATGCAGTTAGCTGGTGGTTTAAACTGATTTAAACCTGTTTGGCACAGAGGATTTAGTTTCTTTATTTGGAACAAAATAGGCCCACTGTGTAGAGGAAATGCATGCAACTGAAAGCCTTTTATTTATGTAATAAGTTACATGAACCATGAAAGCTAACATAGAAGAAGAAAATCAAAGAAAATCTTTTCCATGGTTCTTGAAAATTGCACTTTTTGCAAAAACAGAGATTTTACCTGACAACGATGATATGCAGTCTGCGCTGACAGAAGCATGCAACCTGTCATTGATGGCAATTGCCACTTTCTTCTGTTCCTGAGTGGTGAAATCACTATGTTCCAACTTGTCAGTTTTCTCCCTTCAGTACTGTGGTTTTACCTTCATATTGATGAAACTACACGGTGTGTGCCATCATCTTCTTGAATATGTGTAAAATGGGAAAAATACCTCTCTGTTGAAAAATGAATCTATGATTCCCGTAGATGAGGCAAACGGTAGGGTGTGTTTTTCTTTATATAGTATCTTCCTCACTTCACTCAGCATTAGCCAGCGTCAAATCTAGTGGTCACCAGTGGCTACTCTCGGGCTTAATAACCATCTGAAAAACAGGAAAAATCCAATAGAGCTCTGCTGCAGCCATACTCGAAGGTAAGACAGCGTGAAACAGCTCACTGGTGTTATAGACAGAATTTGTCAATTTGGGAAAAGACTTTTCTCAGATAGTTAAACAAAAATAATGATCAAATACCGTCTGTTACGGTTTTTAATGAGCTGATGTTTAAATAAGGCATAAGAAAGTTTTTTTTTCCATTCTCAAATATTGGTAGTCTCTCCAAATCCCACCACACTTTTACACACTCTTCCTCCCTCCCTCCCACACACACACACACACACACACACACACACACACACACACACACATACACACACACACACACAGATTAGTTAACAAGCTTGGTACTGTATAAGCTTGGAAATGGCAGATGACCCCCACACACACATCTGACTGCATCCTCCACACCTGCTTCCCCACTTTTTCCTCTCCCCTATCCTTCCCTCAGGACAAAACCGAGAGAAACAGAGAGGGAGAGAATGATGGTGGGTGGGTTTGGTGAAAGGACAGAGCGATAGAGAGAGCACTGGTCAGAGAAGAAAGAAAGTGAGAGAGAGAGGGAAAGGGATGGACAGACGGAGAGGTACATCAGAGAAAGGGAGGGAGGGAGAGGTGGCTGTAAGAATAAAAGGAGAGGAGGTGAGGATGAGTACTAAGAGAATGGGAGAGGGAGAGAAAAAGGGGAGAGAGAGGGCGGGCGACAGACAGACAGACAGTGAGGCATTAAAATTCATGGCCTTTTTTATTTTCCGTGCTGAAAATCAATACTGTCTACTATGGATGAGGTGAGATGTGGACAACAGCGGTTGCCGGCCAAAGCAGGGGGGAGGGAGGGAGGGAGGAAGGGAGGGAGGAGAGAGAGAGAGGGGGGTGTCGTCAATATTAGCAGTGACACAGCCACTGCAGGCCAAGGTAGAGTTGGTGAGGAGAGAGAGCCACAGGGGGGATGGGCGGTGTGTTCATATATATATATGTGTGTGTGTGTGTGTGTGTGTGTGTGTGTGATGGAGCGGGGGGTAGGGTAAGGTTCATTAAGTCTGACCAGCAGAGCTTTTGGCCAACGTAGCAGCAGCAGGCCTTTTGTCCGAGGGTCCGGACACACACACACAGACACACACACACACACACACACACACACACACACACAGATGGATGGACTGATGGATATTACCCCTCTTTTCCATTATAATTTACAACCCCCTCAGAAGCCTCATCATTCAGCCAATGGTGTGTTTGACTAATGTCTGGCAGATGTTCTAACGCTACACGCCAACTATTGTCGCAGGGCTGGGGTCAGTTCGCTTCTAATTCAGGAAATGGAGATTCTTCTGCGCTCAAAAACTATAAATCTTCCTCCATGAAAAGCCTCATCCCTTCTAGGCTCCGTGGTTATTACATTAGTTTCATTTTACACTTTAACTGCATGCAGAGGCCACCAAGCCTGCACTGCGCGTGTCAACCTTCGGAACAATGTGGAGGACATGCATCCTGTCTTTTAGTCAAATTATAGAAATGCATGCAATATAGCTGGATTTAACTTGAGGAAAAATAATTTAAAGCTCTGAAGTAATTTTTTTGTTTTTTCTTTGATGATGTTTGTGGAGCAGCTGATGACCAAAGAGGCCATAAACTCAGTAAAGATGATCCTCAAGGGTGTTTTTATACAATGCTTACTGAAGTGTGCATACTGTTATCAGGTCAGTATTAAAGGGAGAAACACAAAGATCCTGCACTGTCTTTTATATTATATGGGAATTATTAGAATTGGCGTAATGCCCTCATGGTGTGAACCCTGTGCTATTGGCAAAGGATTTGAGTATTTAAAGGAAAATTACAGTATTTTTAAACTTGTGTCTCATTGTTGTAATTGTGGCCATTCTGTTAATGGGTCATAATAACTTTGCACTTGCCACCTCCATTGTATCGATTCAGGAGAAACAGCAAGCTGGTCTAGAATAAGATCCCTATACAGTTAAGTGCAATCAATTCAGAGAACTACATTTTTGTTTTCTTTCAGCTGGACTCAGAGAGAGTCATTTGGAATTATTTATGTGAAATTGAAAGTTATTTAGAAAGCTTCAGGAGGCTTATGCTATTTCCCCTGAAATACGTTGTTTTGCCAGAGTCACTTGAGTCAGTGTTGACTGGAGCAGGCTGTTCTCATTTCTCTGTTTGTCCTTAGGTTCATTTATTCTCTTTACATATGAAAAAACATATTCAGTTCAAAAGTTGTGAATCATTGCATGCATACTTGCATGCATCATTTATGTTGGCATTGGTACATCTAATAGACGGCACTAGAAGGCAGCTTCAGAAGTTTCTGACCACAGCAAACATCGCAACAGTGGATGAGGTTGTAATAATATTCTTGTCACTACATGACACCATTTTAAAAATGTCTTCGTCATGTCTTCGTCATATTTGTACATTTTGTCCATAACCTTTCAGAAAATGTGCACAAATATGGATGAAATGAACGCAGAGTATGGGCCGGAGATTCCATCTGTGTTCGCATACATGTCTAACGGCAAACAAACAAACACACACAAACACAGGCCTTTCATCCAGGAGACAATTGTTTGTGTCCCATGTGAAACCAAAAGTCAGATCTTGTTATTTTAAGTTTTGTATGTATATAACACATCATGTTGCCCAACCATGACCCTTATCCCAAATCTCACTGAAAAGGATCAGTGGGTAGGGGTGCTACTTTGTAAGATATCAAATGAACTTAAGACAAAGTCTGAAAATAAATTTAAAATTCATGGGGTGTGGCGTTAGGAAGAAGTGAGCTTACCAGAACTCTGTAGCCTTCTCCTTATCCCGGTGTGGTGCTAGCATTACTAGCATAACACACCCAAATATCAGACCATAATTCTCATAAATAATGGCGTTTTCATATTTAGTACAATCTATTCATACTGTACCCGAGTATGATGGCTTCTGTCATCATGTACGTGACATTTGTTTATGTTGTCGCTACAGTATAGAGGAAAGCTCCAATCACACAATCCCAAGCCCATAAAATGGAGTCGACCTTTTGATTATTCCTACGATTTATATTTTGGAGACAATGTCAAGAGCAACCTCTCTCCTGTCTTCCTACTTTATCACTAATAGTCGTGCAGTTCAGACTATGACATCGCCATGTGCTGCACATATACACATGTTTCTGGAGAGATTGATGGCATTGAGAAATGCCTTTGCAACTCTACTTGCCGACTGCTCCTCGTGTTATAAGTAGTACACCACCTTGTGATACTTGGTTTTCACACCTGATGCAAACTGTACCCGAGCTCCCATGAACCGTAGTCGAGACCACCTTTTCAAGTCGACCTAGGCATGGTACGGTACACAATGTTCACACTAATCAAAAGGACTGGACTCTGGGGTCAAGTATACACAGATCCGGAGCCCGGTTCCCTGATGTGAGAGCCGTCTAAGTCTCCTGATTTTTCTTTTTCTTTTTTTTTAAGAATCCATCATCTGAAAAGATATCAAATCAATGCCGGGAGTGAAGTGTCGCTTTCAGCTGAAGTGATTTTTCCAGCTCAGAAGGTGGTGTCCCATAGTTTATTGTCAGAGTGGATATATTCATGTATATAGCTTTCTTCTTGTGTCATGAAAATATTCCTTTTGAACATGACCAGTTGTTGTTATTTTGAGACCCATGACAAAATACTACAGGCAGATATACTGTAAGTGCTGCTTGCATCATTTAAATTATTGTCAGAATGATTACACTTCCTAGCTGGTGTATTAAAGCCTTTATTAGATGGCCTTGGTAGTGTTGCTGCTGGAATTAACAGATTTGCATTAAACATTGTTGCATCTTGTTGCAAAGGGGATATTACCATTTGCAAATAGGATGAAACAGTGCAGATGTGGTTGTAAATATCTGATAGTGGCATTAATTTGTGTAGCACCTTTACGTGTCAGAGTCTACGTGTCTGAGCAGAACTTTGTTTTTTGCTCGGTGTGGATGTGCAGTTTTTGGCAGTGTAGCAGCTCACATGTCAAGATAAAAACTCTGCCTCTTTTCAGGCAGAAGGAGCGACAGGAAGACAGAAAGAGTGAACGTTTTGACGTTGGATATGACAGCTGGCACTATCACTGAACAAACTTGTAGATATAAAACCAAAATGAAAGTTGAGAAGACATCCGTAATCATCTGTAGCTGTTGTCTGCAACAGTAAAATCTTCCTCCTATCAGTCCCCAAAGATGTTTATATATGAGGTTTAATATCGTGAGACAATTCAGGCATCATGGAAGTTGGTTTTGAACTTTCTGCTTGTTGTCACCTATCAAATGCCTACTGGTACTGACCCATCCCACAGGCCGCTGTGTCTTTCCCTCTGCACACACAAACAGTGTTTCTGGAGACCCAGTGCCGGTGGTTACTATGGGGATAAGGGGTGAGCGGGAGAGGGAGTCGGAGTGAGTGAGGTAGAGAGAGGCAGGCCGTGGTTTTGAGGTGTAAAGCGTCATAAATAATGGAGGCTGCACCTCACATTGAAATGCAAAGGCTGGAGCTCGGGCCTGAGCAGAGGTAATGCTGGCTTTTTGAAATTTATTTTTCATAAGCGTGACCCCCCCCTCAGCCCCCCAATCACATACACACATACACACCCACTGCTCCTCATAACCAAGGCAACTCTGCAACCCCCCATCCCGTACAGAAAACATACTTCAACATACGTTTGAATTCCAAATTTCATCAAGTCTGCCAGAATAGATTGTGTTTTATTGAATTCAGTCATTCATCAGTCGCACGTCAGAGGCAATATCAAAGCGGGGCTAGTTACTGAGGCATCCTCATAGATATATATCAAAATATTTCATCTTTCTCCTCAATGGAATGAGAATTTATTGTGGTAATAATATATCTGCATATCGTTTATATGGGACAGGTATTAAAAAGCTGCACTGCTTATTTCACTGCTTATTTAAAGTTAATTTATTTATTCATTTTAAGAGGAGGATAAAATTTCTGCACACCTCAACTCTGTGTGGGAGTGGAAGAGTAGCAAAAGGAGAGAACCCAGACATCCTGTATGTGCATTTATGTATATGTTTGTATGTATATGTTTGTGTGTGTGTGTGTGTGTGTGTGTGTGTGTGTGTGTGTGTGTGTGTGAGAGAGAGAGAGAGAGCACACACACACACACACACACACACACACACACACACACACACACACACACACACACACCTTTGTGTTGCATTGTGTCCACAGTAACATGCCAGCGTCAGCTGAAGAAAAAGAAGCCAGACATTCAGCCAGAATGTGGATGAGACTCCTAACTACATATGACTGACTGAGGCCACTCATATGTAGCCTTTATGTGTGAGTGTGTGTGTGTGTGTGTGTGTGTGTGTGTGTGTGTGTGTTGAAAGAGAGATATGGCCACCACTGTGGTTTTTCTCCAGTTTTTTTTTCTTCAGTTTTTTTACATGCAGTTATCAGCTCCAGTCATGTCCTTAAAGGATGTCCACCATTGAATGTTCACGTGAATGCATCATCCCTGATTAGACATTACTGATGATGCATCATTTGAACATCTTTACCATCTTAATCAGTGTTGTTTGAGCATAACAACTGCTGGATTTTACATGAAGTGTGCATGTTCTCCCTGTGTCAGCGTGGGTTTTTTCAGGGTTCTCCAGTTTCCTCCCACAGCCCAAAGACTTGCAGGTTAATCGGTGACACTAAATTGCCTATAGGTGTGAATATGAGCATGAATGGTTGTCTGTTTCTGTGTGTGAGCCCTGTGATAGTCGATAGATGACCTGTCCAGGGTGTACCCCCCTCCAAATGTTGTCAAAATCAGTCTAGTAATATCCAGATACATTATAACTGAGGTATCTTGGTAGATGTGTGGTTCCTTTATTTCAAGTCATCCTGTCAATGCTCTCTTATTCTTATTTTTGATTCTCTACTGTGCACTACTTAGTAAAGACAAAAAAAGAATTAGATAATATATTTTAACTCACAAGCTTTTCAATTCACAACAGCATTATCTGAGGTCGCAGATTAGATATCACATCGATTAATGGATACACTGTCCTCAATATATATTTTAAGAGGTAGAACTTAAACTTTTAACCAATTTCTTCAAAAATAGGCAAGACTTGAGTGGGACATTAGAGGTCTATAAATGTCCCAGATCATTTAATTTTCCCTTAAACCCTTAATGAATTTATGTGGTTGCCCGTTTTGTGCCATAGTCCGTGTATTACATATAGTACATGGCAGTTGGCACAGTTTGGAGGAGCAGGCAGAAGTACTGACATGGAAGTACTGACTGTACTGCAACAAAGTGTATTTTAGACACCCAGAAAAATCAGTATCAGTTTAAAGGTACGCTATGTTCAGAATACTTCACTGCTTCACCTTGAAGGAGTCTTTCTAACATGGAACTGAAACTGTTTCATCACTCTCAGACTCCATTGAGTAGAACAGTTATTTAACATTGCTGAACACAGGAGCTGCTGGTCTACTACTGCCTAGTTTAGTTTGGTTTGTTTGTGCTATTGTGTGACTTTAGTGTTAAAAGGTTTATTCAGATTTAGTGAAGCTGCAAAATACAAACAAACTAACTAATCGAGGCGGCGGTAGACCAGCAGCTCCCATATTCAGCAACGTAAAATTACTGTTTTTGTCACTGGAGTCTGGTGTCGTAAAGGCATAGATGGAGAACAGCTTCACTGTTGTAAAGGGCTGTCTGAAGACAAGGTAAACTGGTGAAAATACTTTAAATATAGTGTACATTTAAACTGATAATGATTTTTCTTGAGGTAGCTAAATCATGTGTTGCTGTGATGCTGTCCCGTCCAAAGCAGCACATTGCTTAGATTCCCAGTCACTACTCCTACCTACTGGTCCAAACTGGGGATGTGCATCTACTTTCTGAAATACACTGACTATGGATAAAGTACCTCATACAATCCCACATCAAAAGATCCAAACTATCCCTTTAAATCCAAATTGATCATTTTGGCATTTATTATTTTTTGTAAGTGAAAGTGAGTGAATTTATCAGTCAGTATTTACTTTACAGTTTTTCATTTGACATACACAGTGTATACAGAAATAGCCAGGTCAGTGCTTTAAAACTCCAGCCAGTGTTGTGTTTTCCTTCTCTACCTGTCTCTGTCTTGTCTCTCCACACCATCTGTGTTAAGAAGCTTTCAGAGAGGTGTAGGACTATTCTGTATAATCAACATAGCAATCAGCACCACTCTTCCCCTGACACACACACACACACACACACACACACACACACACACACACACACACACACACAGAGTCTTAAGGCTAGCTGGCGTCAGGCCAGAGCATCAATAAAGCCAGTGTGAGTTTGAGAGCCATTTAAGGACCATTTCGCCCCAGACCTACAATCCTCCATACTGCTCACTACAGCACCTTGGTGACCATCAGGCTGACCCTGCTGAGGCAGAGATAGAGGGAGTGAGAAGTGAAGAGGGGAGAACGGGGATGAATAGGCAGAAGCAGGGCTGAAGAGAGAGACAAATTGAGATGGAGAAATTGTGAATGAAAGTGGGAGAGTGAGAGAAAAGAGATTGTAGAGGAGAGAATTAGAAAATAAAGGAGGGAGAGGTAAAGAAAGTGCTGAAGAGGGAGATTGAGAGACAAAGACAAGGTAGTTGGGTTTCTAACCACCTTTACAGAAAATTTTCACAAACTTTCAAAAGGTTGCAAGGAAGGAAAATGAACTAGGTCTTCCATTTTCTAATTTTATCAGAGTGGCTCAAGTTCAAGTTTGCAACCTGAATATCAAAAAACAAGTTAAACTGAAATGGACTGAATGAGACCAAGGGTTGCTGTCACAAAGGCATTTTAGACTGGTCTGTCACTCTCTCTGTCAGTCAAACGCAAGCTAAATAGTTTCACAAAAATAACGAGGGACTTATTTTAAATCTAAAAAGGTTAGCCATCCTCATCCCCCAAAGCTAACTTTGAGCCACGTTTCCATGGTAACAATCAGTGACACCAAACGACAAAAGAAAGAGGGAAGCACGGCTCATAATTTGTGGTTTGCTAACAATGTTGTGGAGCAAGTAATGAGAAGGCAAAGAGTTTATAGAAAGCGCAGTAACTTGTTGGAAACATAGAGCAGCGAGGACATGGATGGTTGTTTTTATTTGGATATTATCCTGAGCCTGGCTGACGAGTTAGCAGAAATACTGAGCCCCACAGTAAGAAGCCACAACAGCTCAGCTCTGCTACAGGTATGGACTGTGAAGAGATTTTCATGCTTTTGGAAGTTTTTTTTTTTTTTGTTTTTTTTTGTTGCTGTCTTGAATACATTTTCCCAATAAAATGTCCTACAAGAGGGCCTGTTCAGTCTCGTTCAGAAAAAAAGTCTTAATTTACCCCAAACTCTTGGCAAATTAGTTCTGCTTAGGACAACTTCAGGCAGTGAATGAACTCAGACATCTCTATGAAGTCTGACAGTTAGTTAGATTTAAGTTATAACCAAAGTCTCTCTGACTAAAAAACTGCTCTTGGAGTCAAGCCAAATGTAAGGTTGTAACCAAGACTAAACTTCAGACTTGAAAACAACAATATCAAAATCTCTGGTATGTTAATGTACAATGAAACTAGAATAAGACAGCGTCAGACAGGCCTTGCACAGCCACACAGCTTGACTATGTTATTATTAGGACTGTGCATTACATCTGAAGACTTTTGAACTGACTTTGACTTCCCCCAAAACGCTTATCAGCAGTTGTTATTTTCTAGTGTTCTGGCTTGTGACTTCACTGTAAAACCACAATACGTTTCTCTACATAGAAGTGAGACCTTGTACATTTCTGAGATAAGTATTTCATGCTGGTTGTTGAAGAGGGGTCCCCTATCAATGGTTTCCAGTCCTGAGGGAACGTTCCCAGGAATACACATCCAAATCATTTCTCTTTTCCCAGGAAATATGATAATGGCAAAATGGGAAAAACGAGACATTCTAGGCATAAACCAAATATGCTGATAGGTATTAAACATACATATCACTACAGAAAAACTAAGTTCTTTAAGTAAAGCCTTCATATCTTTCCTCTGCAATACCCCACCCTGCTACAGTTTACAGCGATACACAACATTAAGCAAGGCTGCACAATAAATCAAATTCAATCTCAATCATGATTTGGGCTTCCCCCAATTAAGTGAATTAGATTGGCTGTGATATTGACGTTTAACATGTGTGCTCTGCTGATAGAAAACTCTGCTGCACATCAGATCAAGCGCTTCCTTAACAAGAGCCAGCTTACACTTTTAAAGAGCTGTCCACTACACGTGCACCCTGCAGCAGCAGCCTGTGTAACGCCTTCCTCAATACTATGACTGCAGACAGGCTAAACAAAAATTGTCTGTTCATTAACCCCTCTCATCCATTGATTTGAAGTTTTTCAGATTTAGGAGAGTACAAATTGTATGCTAAGACTGCATTAGGCTTGTGTCTGCATGGCAAAGCACAACAACTAAAATGATAAACTTCCTGGAAAATTCGACAATTTGCAGTACAATGAATGCACGAAGGCCAAGAAGAATAACAGCGCTAACGTCACCTCACTAAATCCCCGTCCTTGTCCACTGTCAACTCAGACATCCACAGAGCCACTGTACGACATACCATGACTGCTGTAAAAAATAATACAGCATTGGAGATGTATCCATCTGAGACGTACCAAATTCAGATGAAGATGGCACAATTTTATTTATATTTTGCCTCTAGGAGATGCACTGTGAGAACCGAGGACCAGTCTTACTTTGCTGCAAAGATTTGTACATCAGCAGGAATGTAGCACATGAAAGCATTGCTCCATTTATTTAAACGTAAAAGGGCAATAAAAATATGACAGATATGACAATATGACATAAATAACAGATGTGATAAATAATCAAGACTTTAATATCTTTTAAAACAATCGCGATTATCATTTTAGCCATAATCATATAGCCCTAACGTTAAGTTCCTTTTAGCCTAGCGAATTCAACTGTTGTACACTTGGTTAACCAACCACCCGAACCCAACCAGCAAATGTGTGTGTGTGTGTGTGTGTGTGTGTGTGTGTGTGTGTGTGTGTGTGTGTGTGTGTGTGTTTGAGAGAGTGGAGAAGAGGGTGGAAGGTGGGCTATTGCTTGCATTCTTTATGTAAGTTATTAATAACTTACTCAGAATGCTGCTTTGTCACTTTTTGTCCCACTCAAACCCCTGATATTTTCTGGTAAGCTTACTCAAACCTGCCCCACATGGGTCCTGCAGGTTGGTGGTCGAACCTGCGCATCACTACTTGATTGACCCTTGACATAAATGGTGTTCTTTTGCCATGATAATTATTTATACCAAATAATACACAAAAGTGGTCAGGTTTTGAACCAAAAGGGTTTATGTTTATTGATAGACTTATTTAAAGAATGACCAATACTTGATCAATGTTTTGACTGTAACTAAAGTTATCTTAAAAACAAGTAATTTTCCAGGTATATCCAGAATAGTTCTGCTGCCAGGACAGAAAATGGCTTCTTTTTGGGAGAAGTATTTATCATTACCAACATATCTGTCTGTGTTGCATCTCTTTCTTCCCTCCTCAACTCCCATTTTTGTCTTCTTCTGCCCCTCCTCTTCAGTTTCCCTGTCCAGTTAAATCTGTCCATCTACACGTACAGCGGACCTGTCCACTTATTGATCTCCTTACACACTCTTGCTCATGTACATTACATGCTAAGTCATCAAAAACCCACCAGTCATTTTCATTAACACTTTTACTATCGTCGGTTAAGTCCATCGACCTCATCCTGTGCCATGAGATTTCTTGCCAGTCATCTCTTCTTCTTCGCCACCTCTCTCACTCCCTCCGTCATCTTGCTTTAATTCATTTTCTCTTTTTATTCGCTCGTAACACTGGGCCTCTCCACTCACTTTTTCATCTGTCGAGCCTCGGCCTCTCTTCAAGCCCTCGTCGTCTCGTCTGTCTCCAACCATCCCTCTTTCCTCTGCCCTACATCCCTCCCTCCCTCCCTCCCTCCCTCTCTATTGATCCAGCCATAGTTTTCTGTCTTCCCTGTGCTGGCTGGCTGGCTTTAATCAATATAGATAATTGTCTGCTTTCTCTTCATGCCAAACACCCTGTGTTTTTTCTCAATGAATCTAGGTCTTTCCCCTACGCAACCCTCCCTCCTTTCCTCCACGCGGGAATCCCTCCGTTAATGACAGGAGATAACCTGCTTTCCTTACCGATTTTTTCCCTCCGATCCCTCTCACCCCCTCCCTCCCCCCTCTCGTTCTCTTGTTCATCGATTACCGTGAGATATCGCCCCGCGTGCCCCCGTCAACAAATGTAAACACACTGGGCCACGTGGCTCAACTGTGAGTACAAACACACGCCGATATACAAATATTCAGATTCAGCTAGACCAACACACGACCAGGCACGGTCAGGTGGGAGCCGCCAGAGAGATCCTGATATGACATTATGATCATACATGGCCCTAATATATGTGCATCTGAACCAGTACTACAAATATTATTCCATTTTATTCCATTTGACAACATTGAGAGGCTGAAATAAACCCACTCATTTCAATACAGCACATCACTTCCTGTGTACTACTTTACGTGGAACAGCTTAGTGTTTAGAATAATTTTTTATTAAAGATATACTACACAGGACGTTCCTTAAAAACAATGTAGTCTTATACAAAAGTAATCCCTTTCAGTGTGTGGTGGCATATTCATTTGCAGAGTCTCTGCCCTTTGCCTGTATTTTCTTATTTTCTTCTTCTTTTGCTTTGGTTGGTACATTGGTAGGCACATTGCTCAGGTGAGGTAGGAACTTTATTAAAAGGTGGTGAACAGGTGCCAGAACATAAGAAGCACACATCCAAGAGGAAGCTATAAAAATTGCAGAAAAAATGCATATGTAATAAGGAGAAAAAAGCCAACAAAGCTGTGATTGGCTTTCACTTTTGCTGCATATTGTTTACAAACAGAATCCAACAATTTCTGCATAGTATACCTTAAATTAACTATTTTAGGACAAAGGAAATTTTCATAGAAACATTTATTTGTATCAAGTAACTGTGGTGCACAACGGCACTGAAAAGAGGTAATTAATGAAGTCGCTGTCATGCACAGTTTGTACATATATCTACAAAAATAAATGCACCACAATTTGTATGTAACCCATGTAAACTTGAGCCAGTAATTCATGTATAATCCATGTTATTGGGAAAGTTGTGATCATAAGTAAGGTGGCAGGTTGGGATGGTTGATGGGTCAATCAACACAGGACTTTCCCCCAGGATACTGGTGTGACACCAAGCAAAGTCTGAGCTATTTTAAGTTACATGGTCAGCACGTTTCTTTTCCTAAACCTCACCTATGTAACTTTACCTCAAGTAAGTAAGTAAGTGCATCAAGTATGTAACGGGACAATGGCATTCGTGGGGCTGTAATTTGTTAGATATCATTTGAACCGTTGAATGAGAATATGCGAAATTAATTTAACTTCATTTAAGTATCTGTTTGAAATATCATTTGTGCTCATTAGCAACCTAGCTTGTTTTGTTTTTTGTTTTTTCAAAATTCATGTGGTTACATTCAGTAGTGTAGTGGTAGTTGATAAGGTGGTTGTACTACCAGGTAGATAGGTAGTTTACCAAGGAGAAAGTGGGCATACTCTCCTATATATTCCAGTTGCTTTTTGGCTAATAGGTGGGTATACTGTAAATGGCTAGAAAAAGAGGTGGGTATACCCCAAATACCTGCATATACCCTCTACTACACATGGGTACATTGTTGTAATTATGAAGTGAGTTGCTCCCATAGTGTGTTTAAGTGGTGATCTCACCTCTAATAATCTGCAGTTCATATTACAGTAACAGTTTATAGTTACACATTTGTATTCTGCCCAGTAATCACCAGCCTTTCCATCAAAGCATCAATCACTAATACTCAGAGTGATAATTAGCCAGATCATCATCAACAGATGTAGCATTGTGTCAGCAAAGGGGCTGAAATTAGCTCATTCTCCCATGTGTCGTATTTGTTAGTGGGTTTTTGTCCAGTGGAAAAGGGGCTTCAGATGTATTAGAATAGCACCTAGCACCCACCCATTGTGCACATCCAGTAAAGATGGCACATGATTGATAACTTTATAAGCTCTATAATTTTTTCTGTCAGATAGTGTGTGTCATTAGCTGTTATTTGTCACAAAAGTAAATTGGCTGCTTTGATTTTCCTGATTTGTTTTGATGTATTGCCTAAAATACTGTATACCCTCAGTTGTCAGTTTATTAGGTACACCTGGCTTAAACCACTACAGTCTTAATACAACAGCCCTGCAGTAAATCCTCCCCTTATTAAGGTTATAATCCTCAGTTTTTGTTTAAACTGTTTTAGAGAGGTGTGAATTAACCTTAATAGATATTCTGAAGGATGTTCACTCAAATTGTGTGGCAGTATACTAAAAATATTTTTTATTTTTTTTGTCCATCCCATTTATATTTATATGTATTTGTTAAATCATTTGTTCTTTCAAAATTTTCTAGCTGAAAAAAGAAGCAGAAAAATGAAAATAAAATAAAATGCATTTTATCAAAAAAAATGATACCAACAGTATTAAGGATCACTGACACCACAGACTGGATTTTTAAACTGTAGAAGGATAAACTTAGCTTGACGCACAGATAGATATACCGCACAGCATTTAAAGACACAAGTCTGAAAGCAAGCGATACAGATGAATCTTTTTTTCTTTCACCTCCCCTGCTCGTATGGACATTATTACACCAGACCTGCACATGAAGGCAAACATCTGAAACGTACACAATGCAGCCGCTCCCTAACAGCATGCGGTCCTGGCATCCACACAATTAGACGCTATAGGGGGGTATGGCAAGGCCACACTGTAATTACATAGCTCTATATGAAGCTGAGTGGGGTGGGGACGGGGGGAAGCAAAGGGTAGCGTGTGCTATATACTGTGCTGCATTGTGACCCGAGCTGCTGCATTGAAAACCTGGCTTACAATCAATAGTGTTTCATCAGAGTGAATAGAGAGGTGAGCACATTGAGAGCATTGAGTCAAGTCAACTTTATTTATGTAGCCCAATATCTCAAATTTGCCTCAAGGTGCTGTACAATCTGTGCAGCATACTGTATGACACCTTCTGTCCTTAGACCCTCGATTTATATGAGGAAAAAATGGAAGAATCTGCGGATCAGACTGACGTGCAATACAGGGCTCAAAATACTTTTTCTGTTCACATGCATTGGTGCATGTAACTTTTAAAATTACATAAAGCTTTTTTTCCACACCATTTCATCTATTTGTCCTTCTTTATCTGCAGTTCTGTCATGGTTGCAGCATGGCTGTTGAAATTACAGAAATGGACATTGAAACTACTTTGAATTTTATATGGCCATAGGAAAATTTTAGTAGCTTCTCAGCAAACCTGATATGAAAAGTTTTTTTTAAATCATACGATGACATCTTTAGTGATGTCTTTCTTCTATTTTATATGAATATTTATTCATATTAATTTCTGAATAAATATTACAGTCTGAATATTGACCTCCACGCACTACAAACAATTATAACAGCTTTCAGTGCTGTTTGTAAATATGAGTACAACCAAATGTGAAGTTGGGAAGTTTTCATTAAAAGAAAAAAAAAAGCTTCATACAAAATAAAAAGCACTAAAACCCCATATGAAGAGGTGTGTCCTGTGTGTCCAGTGTAGTGATACATTTTGATATTAAATTTAAGTCCCTGGGTCACATTACAGGGAAGTTATTGGATAAAAAACATGAATTTTCCTTTAAAAAAAAAAAAAAAAGAAGAAGCACTAAAACCTCTTATGAAGAGGTGTGTCGTGTGTGTCCAGTTTAGGGATAGTATGTGTTTTTTTAAGCAGTAATACACTGATGATCCTGTAGTCAGCCCCCAGCAGTTAAACAGAGGGCTGGGAGGTGAGCTCACCGCCCTCCTGCTGCCAATACCAGGTGAAACTGAGTACGAAGAAGCGGCTGGGTCCGGATTGAACGTCTGTCGAATATCTAACTTCAAGCTAACTTTACCGTGGTGAGGCAGCTGTGCCTGGCTTGACCCCAGTGTTTTATAGTTTTGCTGTTGGCTGTGCTGCTCTGTCTCATCTGTCCGAGTGCTGTCAGTGTCCCCTTTTTGCTCCACAACTTTATCTGTTATTAAGGGAATTTTTGTACTGCATGAGAAAATGGACACAGGGCGCGCATACACTGTGACATGAGGGCATGCAAAAAGTGACAACTGCGTGAGTCTTACAGTCAGTGTGTGAGTTTATTGTACCGGTGCAGTGTATATGCACGAGGTATTTCAAGCTTTGCAGTATATATTGTGTGTACTGAATAGACCAATTTTGTGAATTTACAGTATTGACAATCAGGATATGAACTCGCACCATTCACATAGAGGAAGAATGAAAGAGAGACAAGAGTAAAGGTAGGAGATCCAGATCCAAAACATCTAGAATAAGTCACCAACAGTCAGGAGAGAGAACTCTCAGGAAGACTAATGATCCAGCACATAGAAGCCTGAGTGAAAAGAGAGATCAAGTCGACCCCTTAAACCCTCTTGTTTTGGTAGAGGAGACAAAAAGGAGCTGTGTTCAAGTCACTGGTACAAATTTCAACAGGGCCTGTAGCTGCAGTGAGGGGAGCCAGGACCACCATGGGCAATCGCTCATCAAGTGCAGTTACAGTTGACAGACCAATGTGGCAAGTGGTGAATACATCAGCACCAACGTTACAAGGACAAGCTAGTGTCACTTCAGATTTAATAAGAAAGTGATCTGGATGTGATGGAGTAAGAGCAGAAACCTCAGTCCCGCGAGA